>JAWDHB010000093.1:0-48151 GCA_033439405.1 Fusarium sp. NFCCI 5145 | reverse complement strand
AAAAATTAAGTTATATAAGGCTATTATAAGTATTTTTAATATATTAAAAGTAAAGATTTTTTATTTTATAAGATATATTAATTTTTAATATTAAAAATAAAGCTAAAGCTATTATAAGTAGAGATTATTATTATAAAACTATATAACTTTAAATTACCTTATTTTACTTATATAATTATATTTAATCCTAATCCTAGTAAATTAAATAATATATAAAATGCTATATAGGGCTATATAGCATAGGGGTAAGCCTACTATAGAATAAATTTTGGCATACTGATCGATTTAGCCTTCTGTATAATTTTGGACTGCTATTAAAATAAGCATAAAACGTTGGGATAAATGCTTTGCACTAATTAGGAAAATAGGCCGCTTGGTAGAGGTATTGCCTACTAATCAACAGTCTCTGTCAAGAAACTCACTTTTTTGCCATTTTTCGCAAATTCCCTCAGGACAGAATGATTCGGAACATTGTAATAATACACAAACCGCCTCACTTCTCGACAATGCTGGTAACACAACGTCAGTGCCCAGTTACCATGTTCCACTTCGTGGTCCATTTCCAACTTGCACTTAGCACACCTCGCAATTGAGAATAGTTTACTGTTACACACCCTTGGGAAATAGTCGTCCGGGAACGTATTTGCCAAAGCCCTCGCTAGTACCCAGTTCGTAGCCTTGATTGCTTGCCTAAAAGATTGCTTTGGACTGTAGGGCGGTGACTCTTCGGAAGTCAAAGAGTAAAGATAAAGCTTTACGGCTGCCTCGGCCTCAAATATCCAAAGCCGCTTGTCCATATAACCCTGTATTATTTTCTCGGCCGCATCGGAGATGGAGGCATGGAAGTGATATCGATCGTTGTCAGAGAGTGGTAGGCCTCTGACAATTCGAGCTAAGCGATCAGCCATTCCCATATTATTGCCTCGATAAGCGTGCAACAGCCCGTTTGTTATCAATGATTGTAGCTCGTCAACCCAAAATCCAATGCTTTCTGCGTACTCTATGACATTTTCTTTATCAAATATGTCAACTACCAGATCTGCATTCGATTTTGCGTTCTCGACCTGAAGGTCAAGAATGCTCTTCCCACCAACAGTTCTGATCCTTAACAAATCGACTTCTGTTAGGTTGAGCTTGTGGCCCAGCTCCACTATGTCGGTTCTTGTAAGTTGACTAGAAGAAGCCCCAGCAAATATTTGGAGTAAAGGGTAAGACCCTTTCTCATATCCGGTTGCGAGAACCTTGACGATATCCTCATGAATGCCACTCCACTTCTCGTATTTCGTACAATCGCATGTTGTTGAAGGAGACTTGTTGGGTGAAGGCCAGTCTGAGATGCCTCTAGCTATGTGTTTGGTAATGCAATCAATAACCTGATGATGTTTCATTTGTTTTTGGATCTGGGCAATGCAGTTTCTTGGACAGTAAATATGCCCCTCCTGAACCAGGAAGCTTAGCCATGCGCTATCAAGTCGATCCGACTGTTCGTTGCGTTCTTCAACAACGGTGGCAGCTTGGCAGATCAGATCGTGGCTATTAATGCTACTGGCGTAGAAGAGAGCGTAGAGCGAGGGAACATCTGTTTCGTGAAGGCTATTCCGAACCATAGCCTCCTTGGCTGTAGATGTCTGCCAAACCTTATCCATCCAAGGCATCTTGTGCGAAAGAAGGTTGCCTTCCAACATTCCCACAAGGAGTGGATATGTTTCCGATTCTGGAGCCAAAAAGCGAATATGCGCATGCCAATATTTCTCGGCGTACTGGAGGAACGGGAATTGTGATGCAAACGGAAAGTCTACCAATAACTGGTCACTAGGCAACTGTGGCGACTGGTGCGACTGGGATCTTTCTTTAAGCTGGATGACGCGGTTCATTAACCTCCCAGCTCTCGCTCCAGACCGGCCTGAGACGGCTTCCCTTATCACTTGTGGTGCGATGGATGAAATGGGAAAGTTTTCGGTTGGAATCTGAAATGGATCGCCGCGCCTTTCGTCTCTCATGTGTTTGAGTGCCGTAGAAGGGCCTTTAAGATTCAGGTAGGTGAGACAAATTTGACCGGCGTAATGATCTGCCCATTGATAATCGACATGAAAGTTCTTCCAAGGGCCGGAATCAGGTTGGGATAAATAGCGATATATCGAGTGATGACTGAAGCAAACAGTATCATCTTCCTCATCAATGTGCACAAGATTCTCGCACCATAGAGT
Organism: Fusarium sp. NFCCI 5145; assembly: GCA_033439405.1. NCBI lineage: Eukaryota > Fungi > Ascomycota > Sordariomycetes > Hypocreales > Nectriaceae > Fusarium > Fusarium sp. NFCCI 5145. The sequence continues at coordinate 45,944 of JAWDHB010000093.1, read as the reverse complement.
CAGTCGTTCCATGCCGTTAATTCGTGATTTGAAGTCAATGACCTTAACTCCGATTTTTGTTGATATTGCTTCACGAAGTTGATCAACCTTTAGCGGTTGACGCACAACTGCTGTCCAGCGAAAGATGGCTTGCGCAATATCCTGATTGTTATGGCGAAGTATCCGCTCAAGTGCCCGATCCAGAGTCTGGTTGAGATCAGATGGCAATGTCTCAAGAGCTTGTCTGATGGCTTCGTCGCTTTTGCGGGTGCAGATGTCTTGGATAGACAGGAACACCCATAGGAACCTGTTATTTATAGTGACACCGATTAGTAGTGGTTCTGGGAAAATAATAGGAGAGACTACTCATACATCCCCTGCTCTTTCGCCGCGATTGAAATCAGAATTTCCCCAGCAAGCTGAGGGTCATCAAGAACAAGCTGATTCGTGGAAATCTTTTCGTAGAGTATGTCTTCGGCGTAGGTCAAGATGTCTTGACTTGTTTGTGCCGATCCCGTCTGGACTTGTGGGGGATCAGAAAACTGTGTTCTGATATCGAGATTTAGGGTCTCTCTGCACGACAACAGCAGTTTGACTTTTCCCGTCGTGTCTTCATTCGCAATGAAATCGGATAAGAACAGAAATAGCAATCGTCGTTGTTCTATCGAGCATTCGTCAATACCGTCCAGTATGATAAACCATGTTTCTATGAGTCCCAGTGAGCGACGAAAAACCTGCTTCAAGGAATCACGAGAATAGTTTTGGTTTTCTGCAATTTCCAAATGGTCGTACAGGCCTGCCTTGGCGATGAGCTTGTCCAAAGCAGGACGAGAGATTAGTTGGAAAACGAGGGACCGGAGGATTGTGTCACAATCGAGACTTGTTAAGTCATCAAAGCGGCAGAAGAAGAAGGAGACGACGTCTGATGCCTTTTTTGAGTCGTTTATGTGCTCGATGATGTGTGATCTGATGAAGAGATATTATTAGCTCAAGGTTAAGTGGTGCCGGATAGGCAAATAACAAAACTCACGATAGAATAGTCTTTCCAGAGCCAACTAGAAGTCTCGTTATTATCTCAGCTCATAGCCATTGCCAAACTCAGAGACTCACTCTTGCCAGTAATATGCAACACGGGTACCTCTTCCAGGGCAAGCCAGTCTTTGAATTCCTGGGTCTCGAAGATCCAGTCTGCGGTGTGAAGATGACGCTTATTACGCGCAATATTGAGATTTGTTACGTATCCATTGTAAATGCTTAGTGCATCGAGCGCTCGTCGCTGTTTTTGTCCTTTTATCTCTTAGTAGATGTCATGATGAAGAGTTTTCAAGTCAGTGAAATCATTGCATCTTACCTTCTGATGTTTTTTTCACATTTCTTCTGACCTTACTAAGTTGGTTCCAGTGTTTGGAAAAGCTCGCGACGACTAACGCCCGGCTATCAGACGCTTCTGCTCGCTCTTGGCTCTGCAATTTATGCTCATGGTCGTCGGCCTTTGCTTTTGCTAGTTCAATATCTCTCTGTACATCATCGGCTCTCGCTTTGATGGCATTGATGCCCTGTTGCATCTCTGATTGGAAGGACGTTGTCAAAGCCTTTGCCACTTGAACCATCACTAGCAATGTTAGGATGGAAGATTGTTGCCATTCTGGGAGGATTCTTACTTCGACGGCTCGCGACGGCAACAAGGTGCTCGCAACATGCGATAACGGCAGTATTAAACCGACATATAGAATCGCGTAGTTGAGTAGAGCTTTCGTACAATAGTTGATACTGAGAGAACCTCGAATAGAGACTGCTAAAACCATGGAGAAGTTCAACGAAAGATTCAAAATACGAGGTGAAATTAGTAAGTATCTAAAATTGAACACATTAGAGCAAAGAAACATGCCTAAACCTTTGTGAGGGCGTATCAAGAAGGTCAATCTGACAGACCCCCAAATCAAGGCCGCCAGTTCAGGATTTGACGACACAAAAGCATCTATGGCTGGGAAGAATTGCTGGATTGTCTGTAGAAATGACGACAGTCTGGTTGCAATACTTTTTCCTCTTCGCTTTGGATCAGCGCGATCAAGCTCAGCAGTGAACAAGATGACAGCCTGAATATCGTGCGGGGTTGTTTTCAGACTCTGCAGCCTTTTTCTCTCTTCGTCGTTGAGACACGCCTGAAAGCGGGCGAGTGCAGTTTCCAGCTCGGTCACAGCCTGTGTCATATCTGTCCTGGCAATTTGAGGACGAGAGCTGGCAGGGAAAGTGGAATTCCGCGATGGCTAGTTTGAGCGCCGAGATTCGTGAAGAAATGTTTTTGCGAGATGCAAGGGGGCTAGGCATCAGTACCTATTGCATTTCTCAATAGATATGATAGGGCGACAAACGCCACGTCCAGTTCAGCTGGCATCACAGCCTACTAGGCGTTGACAGCCGATAGACATCTGCTCAGCTTCGTACACTGAAGTCGTCGCGCGACAGCAAACAAATTAATGCAATTCTTCAGACTTGAAAAATAACTAACAGACAAGCTCTTACCAAATGATAGGGATGCATCGTCTCTCAAGGCTTTTAAACACCAACCTTCAACGTCTATGGATGTGAATACGTAAAAGTCCAGTTAACTTAAGATTTCCCAAAAACGTGTTAAGGAATACTTCGAACTAGGCCTAAGATCGGGCAAGCTATTAGTATTTCTTATCGTGGTAAGCCTGTGGGGTTAAGTATCTCCAAAGATACAATTTAATAGGACGAAAGACCCCATGTCGATTTCAGCAGACACAGCCCCATTGGGCATATTCAGGTTGAAAATCTTCTCCCCCGCCCGGCACTAAGATGACAGAGAAGGGTGTTGCATAAATGTTCCTCTGAACAAAAGAAGACACCAATCTGTCATGGCAGAGGCTGTAGGCCTCGCTGCAAGCATCATTGCTATCCTCGAACTGTCGGCCAAAGTCGGAACACTCTGTTTTCAGTACTCAAAGGCCGTCGGAAATGCCAGGACCGATATCGAACGCTTTCAAAGTCGGCTGAAGGAGCTCAATGTCTACCTTGAAGCTGCTGAGCGTCTTCTCAAAAATCCAAGAAATTCGGCCCTTGTGACTTCGCGATCACTGGTTGACTCTCTTGATGGATGTAAATCACAGCTGGCCAGTGTGCAAGATAAGCTCGATCCTGCCAACACCCGTAAGGCTTTTCGTCGATTTCGCGCACTCAAATGGCCTTTCAGCAGTAAGGAAATCAGTGCAATTGTCTCCAGCCTCGATCAATACCAAAAGACTATTACGGATCATCTGCAAATCGATCAAACGTGAGTTAGCATCAATAGTGTCACACTAAGCTGACCTTGGCAGAACAATCCTGCTTGACATCCAGCAGAAGTTCGAAAATGTGTCACTGCAACCCCGTGGCCAGACCGAAGGCGTCCGTAAGCCATACTTTAATGTCCCGTTTGATCGAGACCCCGACTTTGTCGGCCGATCCGAAATGACGGATTGGCTCAACGCGAAGTATTCCAGTTCTGTTGGCCGCATGGCTCTTGTGGGCATGGGAGGCTTTGGGTATGTCTGGAAGACTTTCGAAAGCAGCATTTCTGACCTCATATAGCAAATCGCAGGTTGCCATCCAATTCTCGCATAACATTCATGAAGAATCCTCACAGACCAGTGTTTTCTGGATTCACGCAAGCTCGCAACCGCGATTTGAAGAGGCCTACCGTGCAATAGCAGAAACGATGAATCTACCAAAACGAAATGATCCCAACGTTGACATACTTGCCCTTGTACGAGACTGGCTGGAGACTGATGAATCTGGGTCCTGGCTAATGATCGTTGACAATGCTGATGATTTCAAAATCTTTTATCCCGCAAGCAACGAAGAGCGACAACTTGCGGAATACTTGCCGAAGTACCGCAATAACACCATCTTGATTACGTCTCGCAGCTTAGACGTTGCGGAAAGGTTGACGGGGAGCTACAAGAATATCTTCCAGGTCTCAACATTAGATCAAAGCCAGGGTTTGGAACTGTTGCGAAATAAACTTGTGGGAGACTTTCAACATGACACCGCCGCTGAACTTCTGCGGGCCTTGGACTGCATTCCACTCGCAATCACGCAAGCCGCTGCATATATCAACCGCCGTGCTCCTCGCGAATCGGTAGAGTCGTATTTGGAGGCCTTCCAAAAAAGCGACCATAATAAAAGCAGTCTACTGAACAGGGATGCTGGGGACCTTAGGAGAGACGAGAAAGTGTCCAACTCTGTCATTACAACCTGGCAAGTCACCTTTGAGCAAATCAGCCGCGAGAAGCCCTCAGCAGCAAACCTGCTGATTTTCATGAGCCTTTTCAACCCGCATGGCATACCAGAATTTGCGCTTTACAACTACAACGGCTACCTGGATAAATTCTCGGAGGAATACTTAAATTTCGATGGCTTTGAAGATGATCTCGACGTACTTCGAAGCTATTCCCTTGTGGCAATGACAGCAACAAGAGGCTTTCTTGAGATGCATGCCATGGTACAAACCTGCGCAAGAGCTTGGATCTCGGGACTTGGTGATATTGAGAGATGGAGGCATTTATTTCTATTGACCATCATGGACAACTTCGTGGAAGATGGCTTTAGTATACGGGCTACCTGCCCGATCCTTCTGCCTCACCTGGATTCTATAGCGAAGGAACCGCCGCCAAACAAAGATGCCCAAGTCTGGGTTGAATTCATGACAAAATACGCAACCTATATGCGCGAAACCGGTCGACTCGAAGCAGCAGAAGAGTTGGGTAAAAAGGCTGTGGAGTCAAGCGCAGCAATACTTGGCGAGGAACATCGCACGACACTGAGAAGCCTTTGTGTCCTGTCTATGGTATATTCGTATCAAGGAAGAAAAGCGGAATCAGAGAAGCTCCAGTTACGGTTACTTGAAACCGCGAAGAGGAAATTTGGCGAGGAGGACCATGACACGCTGTACATACTCACTAACCTTGCCTTGATGTATCATCAAGTTAAGCGACACGACGAAGCGGAAACGATCTTGTTGCGGGCACTTGAAACCCAAAGGAGGGTACTGGGAGAAAAGCATCCGCTTACAGCCATTTCTATTAATACCCTCGGGGCGATATATGTTGACCTGCAGGATTATGGAAAGGCTGAATCGCTTTTGACACAAATACTGCCAATTCAAATTATGACATGGGGAGAGAGGCATTTCGACACAATAAGAACCATGAATAACCTGGCTTGGGTATATAAGGAACAGAAACGACTCGTTGAGGCAAGAGAACTGCTCAAAAAGGCCTTGACCAGCGCGACAGGATTACTCGAGGAGGAACAGCCCGTGATGATGAACATCAGGCTATCTATTTGTTTTAACTCTTTGGAGATAAACTACAAGCCTGAAGAAGCTATAGAGCAGTTACGGTACTGCCTGGACATTCACCGCAAGGTTTATGGCGGCGATCATGCGCAAACCTTGTATGTATCACAGTGTCTTGCCTTTTGGGAGCAGAAGGTAAGTCACCTAGCGGGGCCAACTTCCCCACGACGGCGGTAGATATAAAGGGCTATAGATGTTAAAAACAAGGGTTGAGTGGTTCCTACTGAGATGTGTCTCGTGAGTCTTATGCTATCTAAAGATGTGCTCTCCTAAGGATAAGGTCTTCTAACACAAGTGGCAAAAGGACTAGCTTTGAATTAAGATCTTCGGCATAGGTCGTTGCAGGATAAGGCCTAGACATTTTGAGAATTTGTTATATTAGAATGGTCAGGGCTTAAAGTATGTCTTGCGCATGGAATCTCAAAGCCGATAACACATGTTATCGCTTGTTGCTGTTCTTGAAAAGCAAAGGTTTATGGGAGTAGGCCTAAATCCATTTAGCTCTAGGCGGGGATAACGCTATGAGGAGCCAAACACAGCCTCACAGGGCTGAGCAATTTCCACTTCATCTTGGGGGCCTTTTGGTGTGGATCTGGATGTCATTGTACATCGCCTACTGGACTTAAATGCAGCTAAGTTTGGGTGATGATATCACCATGTTGCTAAGGATCAATGCCCACTTTCATCGCATACACAGGTAGACAGGCTACACAGGCCCCAATAGCACATGTCTAGTTATTTTTAACACAGTCTCCACCAGTGGCTTCGCGGAATTGTAAAGGAATCGTCTGGTAAGCAGGCAGGCAATTAGATCCTTCCAACAAAAAGTCTTAACTCGTCGGCCCCCAAATGGTTAGCTCTCTGCTGATTATGATGACAAGCAAGGATATAAAGCCGGCGTTCCCGCAATGATTCCTTCGCAGCAATTGCAACCTAGCTCCAGAGAACTATTTAGCGGTCGGAGCACAGCTTCGGCATGGCCCTATATTGAACTCAACCCTTTCGTCGCGACGCCCTAATCTCAGATTTTCCGTATACAACTGTGAAATATCTACATCATGTTGCTTCTGAGCAAATTCAAGAAGGAGCTTGAAGGTCGTAATTCGGGTGAACGCCTCGGTCAGCAACATCAAGGAGGTAAGGCATTGGGGATTTCGGCGTATTTGCGCTTCGCTAACTTGAAGCAATAGGACCCCCTCCAGCAGCTTCTGGCCAGAGCTACCAACCCTATGGAAATAACTCATATCAGGAACACCGACAACAGGGCTATGGGCAGACTCCACATACTGGAGAGAACCAACAAAGCAGCGGATATCAGTCTTACAGCGGACAGCCACAGCAGTCCTATCACGGGCAGCAACAGGACGCAGGACAGCATGGTCCACAACCACCGCCTTACCACCTGCATCCTTCAATTCAGTCGACCCAACAGCCGCAGCAACAACAATGGGCACAATCACCAGCGCCAATTACAGGCCAAGCAGTCCAGTCGCCTCCTTCGGTGCAAGCACCATATGGTGCCCCTCCTTGTCCAGTACCTCCTAGTTGGATACCCTATTGGTCGGAGAAAGACCATCAATGGTGCTATGTTGAAACCTCGGGTAGAAGCTCATGGCAAGCTCCATCTCATCTTCCGCCATTGCGAAGCATGCCAGCCTTTCCAGGCACTCTAAACACAAACAGCCAAGACCATCAGGGACAGAACTTAATGCATCCGCCCCAGCCGCAATACGCCAACCCGGAGGATTCACGACCAAGTCTAGCAGAGAAAGATAAGAAGTCATCTTCCTTCCTTGCCGCAGCAGGTGGATTTGCTGCCGGTGGTGCAGCTGGTTATTTTATCAGAGACCGCATAGGTAAGCCATGCGCCCAATCACTTAAGCAATGCTGATGTTGTGCAGACAAACGAAAAGCCCAGAAGCGCCATGGAAAGAGTGCAGACGACTTCTCCGACTTTGCCGACTACCCAGCCTGGGAAGTCGGCCTAGAATGCAACATTTGTGACCAGTCCATAAGCGGTCCGTATGCACACTGTAAGAAATGTGACGACGGCGACTATGACATCTGTCGCGACTGTCTTCTACAGGGACAGGTCTGCGATGGCAAGGGTAAGCACAACATGGTCAAGGTGTACCCGAAGCTCTACTACGATACTTGCAATTTGTTGATCAAGGGAGAGTTTTATTCCTGCGAAAAATGTAACGATGGAGATTGGGATACGTGCCAGAATTGCTTTGACAATGGGCATACATGTCGAGGGCCAGATCATGGGGAGACTCATTATCTTACGCATCTTTATATGCCTGATGTTAATCTTGGTAAAAGCAAAGGGGGAAGTTATGATTCAAGTTCGGATTCAGACTAGAATACCATGGATGGAAGTGTGCTAGGTTGTGCTCTGGTAGGGGCTGAGGTGCGGCGGAGTTTATTGAAGGGGAAGAGAAGAAGATTGTAGATACGGCAGTCTTCAGGTTGCTCCAGAAGAACTCTAGTCGAGCTATTTCAATATGATATTTGCACTCTTCAAGTCGGTTGCAATATTTATGCGTTTCCATAGCTATCTGGACCTCGTTTTTGGGGTATCCTATGACAGCGACGAGGTGGGATCGCACCACAAATGATTCCATCGGTGGGCACCCTCGTTTTAGGAAGCATCAGGAATGTTCCACTTGTACTTTGATTGAGCTTTATTGTAGCGCAATTTAATTATGGTGATGATAAAGATATTCAGTCACCAGCCGTTACGATTGAGGAAAAGTGTTCAGGGCTCAAGAATTCTTTCGAGCACCAAAGTCTATATAAATAGATTGAGAGGGTGGGATTTCCCGATTCCAAACGACCTGCAGCGTGAAAACTTAAAGGTCGACTTCATTCAAACATTCATATTAAGTTGAAGGAATGATGACTCGCCCAGTGCAGAACCCAATGTTCTTTGATGCAATGCGAGCTCGCTGCGAACTATTGATCAAAAGTCTGAAGGGCTAACAAAGCGACAGACACTACCTAGCATAAAATAGAATTTGTTGTAAGCGTAGTTTGGACTTTGTTTTTGTTAAATATGTACTCAGGGAGCCATTATCAACGGAATTTCTAGATTGTTCTTATCAAAGTCACGTCAAAGTTCTATCATGCGTCTGTATGTATAATGTTGCTATGACTCCGTGAGCCCCGTTAAACAGCTGGTAACTGACCAGTGATGTCTAAACAACACATGTACTTTGACTATAAACTTTCTTTATAATAGGCAATCACAGAGCTTAATGAAGCCATTCAGATTCAAGTGACACAAGCTCATCCGCGTGTAATATTTGGCTGTATCTTCTATAAGACTTGATAGGCTTTTCGATCCACGGTTAAGGAGATTGAAGAAATCCCCTGTTTTGAAATTTCCTTAAACAAGAAATTCCGACAATTCCTTCATCATAGCTTTAAAAGTGCCGTCAAGAGCCTCGCCAATACTGAATCGTGATCGAGGGTGGGTGAGGCCCGGTACAGTTTTTTTGGTGACTCGCTTGACATGAACTCAAAGCTTTCTCTGCCTGCAGACGAATGTTTTCCAAAGACCCAAAGAAAAATAGAATTTTCCTCATGTATAAGTATTCATCTCCCCGTCCATTTGCAAGCCACTACTCCTCTTTCAGAAACTATTTTATTTTGCATTTATTATTCCTTCAACTCACTCCCCATGATTGCGCCAACTCCTCCATCTAGCCCCGAGTCCTTCATCTTCCTCGGGGAAGAAAAAGACAAAGATGCCTGGTGTCAAACTCCGCCGCCGGTCCACTCCTTGCCAGAATCTGAGTGCTTACCAATATCGCCTGGTGGCCACACTATTAGGACGCGCCCGTCTGCAGAACAGAAATGCCAACCCAGGCTTCTTTGTCTCCCCAAAGAGCTCATTCTCAAAATCTTGCAGGCTTGCGAACCGCGGAATATCTTCACTCTGATTCAAGCATCCCCCGACGTATTCAGACTCTTTCTAGCCAACCGATACCGTATCATGGAGGACATCATACTGGATTTTGAACTTCGGTTTGGTGGAGAGGTCCCTGGAATGTGCCTCCTGGCCGCCCGACTTCGTAATAATTTCTCAAGATGGAATATTTCGAACTCTCCTGCTCCTTCGGTCAAGTCGCTGGAACGGAGTGTCAGGGCTGTAGGCAGTCGGTTGGAAAATAAGGACCACCAACTCCACCACTTTTACAGCCTCCGATTCTTCTCCTTCGTGTCGGATATTCTGACTGAGGCGGAGAGGCTAATGGACAAGTATGCTCAGGATGCCTGGGGCCAACATGAACGTTTTAAGGTCATGAGATACACTCGGCATCCGGGAGACGAGAAACTCTTGCTCTCCAGGTTCGAGAGGAGACGATTCTTGGAAGCTATATGTTGGTATGAAGCATACTGTACCATGTTCTTTTTCAGGGAACATGTTCTATTCAACATGAATACCCCAGTACGGCAGGGGTTCTTCCATGATGCGGAGGGAAACGTTGATCACGAGGCTGTTACCAGATTCTACGCGATCGTCTTCTATATCCGCGCCCAGTATCAGGGCCTACTAAGTAAGCTGACGGAGAGTATGGTTTGCGACATTTCAGATCATACTGATGCACCATGGCACGCTTTTGGCAATTTCGGACACATGGCAAACCTTTCCTTTGTCGCCCAAAATCAGACTTCCTTCGCATATTCCACTACAGCAGAGAGGTTCAAATTCATCCACTACCTCATTTGTCAAGGGCTTCGCACAATCTGCGAAGTCCAGGCAACGAGCCAAAAGGATCTGGCCACAAATATCCCAGAGCTGTTCAGAAAGGTTTCGGCAACTCGACATCCAGCAATCACACTCACTGGCTTTCAAGTTTATGGGGAGGGAACACATGGAGACCACACGTGGAGTCCTTGGGCTTATATCACTACACTACCAAGCGAGATGGATAGTCACTTCGTTTGTGCGATGTCTTTTTGGGATCAAGCTCGCCTGAAGAAACTCAGGCAGTCAAGGTGTGATGAAAACTGTTGGGAAAGCACTGCAAGCACCCCGCGTTAACAACTGAAACCAACACATCTCATGCATGCCAGATTAGATTAAGGAGAACGAGAGGAAGAATCTTCAAATGTCTTCCGGTTCTTTTTTTTTTTTCTTACACCTATGAAAGACTTGGGGTCGGGAACGATAGGTCGACAGACTGAAATACAATCAAGTCCGATGGTGTAACGTATTATGAGCAATAATGATGATCATGATAGTGATAATGATATTACGAGTAATGAAATTCATTGAATCTTTTTTTTAATTGCTTCAAAATTGACCAAGTAGACAGTGGTAAGATAAGCTTTACGCTCCTTTCACTTTGAGTGTCATGATAAACCTTTTTCGAAAGGTTGATTGCCTGGCGAAAGCTGCGTAGATTTATTGTGCGGAAATTGATCAAATTCGAGGGCAAGTTATTGAACATGATAATCCCCTTGATTAAAGCGTCTTATCTTAGCTGTGTGAACTGGATCTATCTTGTTGGCCAGGCGATATGTTTTGGGGATATTTAACTGTTGGAAGGCATCTGCTGGGAAGGTTTCGTCACTTCTAAACAGCCTTTCATGAAAACCCTCTGATGGCATCTGATGATAAAGAACACGTAACTACATAGTAGCTTCTGGTCACAGGATGGATCTGCAAATAGCTTATCCCACTAACGGCTATCATAAGAGCATTCACTACATCCCACCTCGACTCTGGCCCCTTTATCCCAAAGCATATTACACATGCAGCTTAGGGTATTCATCGTATCTTTTAGTTTCTCCTTTTTTAGACTTCACACGTGCTGCTTTCTAACCGAGAATCAACGGGACTCAAAATATTTTAACTTCCACGCTTTTCTTTTCTCAAATTTATTTTGATTTCATCGAGTTCTTTCAGTGGCGGCTCATCTCTCAATACTGGGCACATAAATGGAAGAAGGGTTTCGTTTTACAAAGCACCAAATCTAGGTCCTGCAACATTCTCTACCAGCTGGTCGCCAACCAGATCTTTTCCTTTTCTGCAAATGGCTACACTAACCATCAGAGACTCAGTCGTCAACATGTATTCCGACGGCCCACCTCTTTTAAATCCTAAGATTCGGGGAACTGGCTCTTTCCCCAAGTTCGCTAAACTACCTTGTGAAGTTCGTGCCATGATCTGGGAGCTGGCTCTCACGCACGAGCGAATTTTCACCATTGAGTTCATTCATCCGCCACTGTGGAAGGGACCTTTCATTGATAGGTAATGATTTCATCGATAAACAGTCAAATTATGACAGAGCTAATTGATATAAAGACACCCGGACCTGGAAGGAAAAGACTATGTCCCTTGTGTACACGAACGATCGATCATTAGCAAGCTCTTTCGTGTCAACTGTGACTCACGCAAAGCAGCGATGCACTTCTACCGAGTTCATATCCCGTGCTACTACACCCACGAATCGCGTCTATGGTTTCAAAAAGGAACCCTATACTTGCGACCTGAGTTGGATACAGTCAAAATGACAATGTCGGAAAACTTTCCGCATTTTGCGAACGACGTCTTCCTGCGTGACCCGCGACAGATTGGACTCATCAATCTAGCCGTTTTGCCCCAGCAACTACCAGCCAGACCAGAAGAAAATGAGAAACAGCTACGTCTGTGGCAATTGGCACTTTCCAGGTTGCGGAACGTCACCTCATAGCTCGGCCATGCAGGGCTTTTGCCAGGGGGCAACCTGACAATTTCAACTACCGCTGGAGACTAGATTGGGGACCGCCTTCCAGTGCGCCTATTCCCACCAGTGTAGGCTGTTTCGACCGATTGCCCCAAGACCCTCGGGCCATAGGAAACGAATTCGAGAAGGACTATGTTACGCTTGAGGGCGTCAGGGAAACAGCTGGCCATTGGTTTCGACTACTTGAAAGTCTTCGATTGTCCCGTTTAAACCAAATCAATTACATTGGCATGCTCAGCGCCGGGTGGATGGGCACTTCGCCGATCACCACAAGGGAGCAGGCTGAAGACCACATCCGGACAAGTCGACACCTCTACTGGGCCCTACTAGAAAAAGGATTAGAAGGGTGCAAGGATCAAGTCCAGCCCGCTATGGGGTTCTGGATTTTTCCGATCGAATTTCTTGGAGACTTGTCAGATGTTGAAATTAAACATGGCGTTGAGAGGTGGCCTCTGTTTTTCCTTGAGAAAACCTACGGCAAGGCCAAGTTCAAACCTCAGCTTTGTCTCAGCAGATTGCCATGATAAAGAAGACGGTATCCCAGAGCGTTCATGTGAGGGTAGACTTTTCGCGGGGACCCTGGTCAGCACTTCAGTGGGACTATAAAAAGCGCTTTCAGGGCTGTGGTCGTCCGTAGCAGACTCCCTCCAGCCCCATCCCTTTTCTGTTCTTTTTTTCCTGATTATCTTCATCTCAGATTGTGGGCTGAGACGGATCAAGGCGACACAACTGAAAAAACACCATAGTTTTAATAAACCTTAAGCATTATGTACCATGCTTTTGACACTGGCCAGAAGAAGTTGAATTACAGTGTGGTCTGTGTTCAATGGGGCAAATTAAATTAATGGTCGGATCACCCCGCGTTTTGTTCCCAAGATCTATTCAACTAATGAGTATCCCCGCAATCTAACGCTCCCGAGGCTACCCCAGACGGGGATGATGAAAGAATCTCGGGTTATTTATTAGCGAAGAAGCTAAAGCAAGGAACTCCGCTGGCGATCATTCACGGTAGTAGAACGCGGCACTGGCAAAGGGCCGATTGTCTCTCGAGAATGCTTCCAAGTCGGCTTAGTGTAGAATGCCTTGGTCTCTATATATGCAACTCTTTCGACAAGTTCAAGCATTCCAATATCGGCATCAGCACTTCGAAATGGCGTTGAAAATTTCCAAAGTCTCCTTTGAGCACTACCGAACAGCTCTTGGGATTGCGGAGGCTGAACCACGAATTTCTTGGAGATTTGACGGTGATGTTGCAGATTGGGAACAGAGCTCCTATGACATTGAGGTTACTCGGAGCGCCAGCAACGATCCTCAATCCTTCTCTTTCAATTCTTCAGACTCCCTCTACCTCCCTTGGCCGGACTCCCCGCTACATGAAGCCGAGTCAGCGTCAGTCAGAGTACGTGCTCACGGACTTACGGACCACAATCAACCATCGACGCCTTGGTCTGACTGGGTATCCGTCGAAACTGGTTTGTTGAAGAAAAGCTGGGATAATGTCCGACCCATTGCTTCAACCATCAAGATCAACGTCAGCGAGCCCAAAAGACCTATTTACTTTAGAAAAGATTTTGAAGTGCCCGATGATATCGAGTCAGCAAGGCTCTATATCACTGCGTTGGGTATTTATGAAGCTGAGATAAACGGGAAGCGTGTTGGAGACCATGTCTTGGCTCCTGGATGGCAGTCATATCATCACCGCCACGTCTATGACACATACGATGTGACCAATCTTCTCGCTACAGGTGCAAACGCGATCGGTGCCCTGGTCGGTGAAGGGTGGTACGCTGGCCGCTTAGGCTTTGGAGGCGGACAGCGAAACATCTACGGAAACACAACTGGGCTATTGGCGCAGCTTCACCTCAAGTCGAAGAACGGGACTACGATCAAAATGCATGCTGATACCACTTGGAGGTCAAGCCTCAAAGATTCTTCAAGTCGCCAAAAGGAAAACAACTTGTCGACTTTGGCCAGAACCTAGTTGGCTGGCTTCGGTTAAAGGTTGACGGTCCTGCAAACACGACTATCACTCTGCGACACGCTGAGGTCTTGTAGAATGGCGAATTAGCTATCCGGCGTCTTCGAAAAGCGAAAGCCAAGGACATTATCAAACTTAGTGGGGAGGGCCCTCTTGAGTGGGAGCCAAAGTTTACTTTCCACGGTTTTCGCTATGCGCAGATTGAGGGATGGCCCGAGGAAACCCCATTGGATGAGATGAGTATTATGGCGATTGTTGTCCATACCAATATGGAAGAAACGGGCTACTTTAACTGTTCGCATGAGCTCTTGAACAAATTTCACTCCAACGTTCGCTGGTCCATGGAAGGAAACTTTCTGACAATCCCCACAGACTGTCCACAGCGTGATGAGAGACTTGGATGGACTGGAGATGCTCACGCCTTCTGCCCGACGTCTAACTATCTCTTTGATACGGCATCCTTTTGGAAGAGTTGGCACAGAGACGTGTGGTCTGAGATGTCTATCAACGTCACAATGGTTCCTCCCGTTTATATCCCTACTATCCCCTCAACATTCGGCGACGTACCAAGTCCTGCTTCGGTATGGGGAGACGTCGTGGTTGCCAACCCATGGAACATCCACCAAGCATTCGGCGATAAGAGCTTATTGAAGGAGCATCTTCCTCAAGCTCGGGGCTGGATTGACAAAGGGATTTCTCGAAATGAAGATGGTCTTTGGAATCGCAGTATCTTTCAGTTTGGTGACTGGCTTGACCCTCTCGCTCCATCTGATAACCCCGGAGCAGCAACGACTAGCAAGCATCTTGTATCTGACGCATACCTCATCAAGATGACCGAGACTCTCTCGCAAATCGTCGATACACTTGGAAAGTCGGAGCTGGCTGATAAGTACAGGACCCAGCATTCGAATCTCAAGCGTGAGTTTCAAAGTGCCTGGGCACCAGATGGAAAATTGGCGAACAAAACTCAAACCGCATATGCACTTTCGCTTGCCTTTGATCTCCTCAAGAATGAAGAACAGAGACAGAAAGCAGCCGAGACGCTGCGCGAGATTATCAAAGAAAATGATTACCTTGTCGGCACTGGATTTGCAGGAACATCACCCCTCGGTTTTGCCCTCAAGGACGTCAACGCCACAGGTGATTTCTACCGCATGCTTCTCCAAGAAAAAGTGCCTTCATGGCTATATCAAGTCGTCATGGGAGGTACGACGACTTGGGAAAGATGGGATAGTATGCTTCCCAATGGAACTGTCAACCCAGGCGAGATGACGAGTTTCAACCATTACTCTTTTGGGTCTGTTGCAAATTGGATGCACCAAGTCATTGGAGGCATTGCACCGCTGGAGCCGGGTTACAAGAGGATTGCCATTGCGCCTATTCCTGGTGGAAATATTACTCATGCGAGTGCAAAGCTTGTTAGCGGGTATGGAACGATCTCAACGAATTGGAGCGTGACGGATGCTGGGTTTCACTTGAGAGTGAGGGTTCCACCGAATACCAAGGCTGATATCACATTGCCGGGGACTGACAAGACGGAGACTGTTGGGTCTGGATACCATGAGTTTTACCACTTGAATTCCCATTCATAGATGATAGCTACCAGCTTCGTCATGCAGTGGCTCATAGTTAGTTGCCAACTTGGGCCGTGGCCTATAGATGATCTCTACTGAGGATGGAATGCACTTTTCTTCTTCTCAATCAGTCCACTGTCCCAAGGGTCCGTATCAATCTTGGCGATCGGAGTCTCGCACTTTGCCTTCAGAGCCAGTTGAGCCTCGTCGCTATCATACGGCACACAATCAACCCCAATGTCTCCATTTAACCCATCGCAAATAATCACAGGTTCGCCACCGCAAGGTGTCTCGACGTTGAAATCCTTAACCGTGATGTTTGCGCAGACAGCATCCTCGGCAGCCGAGCATGAAAGACGAGCCACAGCGTTGCCGTAGACCCCAGATGTGTATCCAGTGAAGTTTTCAAAGTGGATGTTTGTGATTTTCATGCCGGACGGGTGAGCGTTACATTCTTCGGCGGTTTTGTTGAAATAGCACGAATCTAGAAAGATTCCATAGTCCATCCGAGCTACCCAAAAGTTCCTGGTGACAAGTCAGTGTCGCACTCTTCTGTGGGACTGTCCTTAACTTACTTGAAAGTGACATTGTTGACAAATCCTGTGCCGGTTTCGTTGCCGGCCCAGACCTTAATACGAGCAGCCGAGTACTAAACTTTTAGTCACCATGACAATTGACACAGCTGGATTTTGCTCACATCTCCATTCATCATCCAAACGTTTTCGATGTGCACGTCGTGAACGTTCGAAATCTCGCCTTTGTATTGTCCAAGAGAACCCATAGACTAATCTCAATGAGCATCATCCGTCACTTGATCCTTTAACACTAACCTGTCCATGTGTGCCATTGCAATACATGGTGTTGACGTAGAGATCAGAGCTGTTAGGCTTTGGCGAAAAGCAATCGTCATCGATATTGACCCAAGTTCTCTCAATCCGCACTGCTGAAGTGTTCATTGTGTTCATAAAGTCGGTGTTTTTAGGGATGATACTACCGTTATTGGAAATGGCTGTTGCGACAACGTCTGTGTATTTGATATTCTTGGAGCTCACGATGAAATTGTTCCAGCAGGGTGAGTCTTTCAGGTGAATTCCCGAGACGTCGAGGTTGGTTGTGTTTTCGGCATAGAAGAGGATGGGCCGATAATACTTGTTGTCGGGGTTAAGAATGCTGCGAATTTGTTAACCCGGTATGCAGATTTTAGAAGCCTTATTTGACCTACGAGCCAGTGCCTGCTTCAAACTCATTCCACCATCGCTGCCTATTGTTGTCAGTCTTGCTCTTAGTAAAAACACTCATCAGCGAACCCTTGGCCCTCGATGACACCGTTGCCATAGATTTTGATATCGTTTCCTCCCCACTTCCAAAACATGATTGACTTTTGGAAAGGATGATACCAAGCATTTTCCTGCCAATATTCTACATCGTCGGTGAACTATATCTATTAGATCAAAACATCTTCAAATTGCGTCAAATACAGCTTACCCTGATCTCGCCCTCCAAGTTGATGTGTATATCGTTCAAACCAGTGAGGTCCAGGACCTTGCCGATGACATATGTTTTTCCCTTTGGCAGATATAACGTGCCGCCCTTGTCAGCCTTGCGAATGCCCTGCTGAAACTCATCTGATACATCATCATCCTTATTTTTCGATGCTCGAATCTTGACAATTCTTCGATGATCGTGTTTGGGTGGTGCGTAGGGGTATTTGTCTCGAAACTCTGTTACGTCACGAGGTACGCCTGCTGGGAGAGAAACGGCGTTGATGACTGTGAAAGCCAACGCTCCAAGAAAGACTATAGTCTGAAGGCAGTGCATTGTGTAGTACCTAGATCATGGCCTTTGATTTTATGTAGCAGATAAGAAAATATAACGTAGAATTCTACGAGGCTAGTTTATCTGGCCTTCTATGGATCAAAGTAATATATATCCCTCTTTACAAAGCCTCGGGCGATAATTGCAAATCTACTGACAAGAGCCTTCGCTATGACAAGAAAAAACCCAGGGTGACCAACATCTGGGGGAGAGGTATTATTGCCAAGACGGAAAAGCCATGAGCTTAATGCGGGGTGAGTTGATTTAGGTCATGACTGATTGGTGGAACTGGTTATACCGTTGGCGATCTTGGTTAGCTTCTCTCGAGAAGCTCATGGTTCCTTATCTGGAAGACTGCAAAGATGGGTTCAGGTCTTTTATTTTCTTGGAATGACCGGAAAACATGTCCGTTGTGATAGGGTAGGCTACCAACGTTTTGCTTCTCCGCAGCCCCAGTCCTTACCTGGGCCACGGAACACAAATCAGGACATATCAAAATATTTGACATAAAATTTTTAATCTTAGATCAGGTAGTAAACTTGAACAGAAAGACATGAATGCGTGATTATTGTTGAGAATACCATTATTTCCAGTCAAAAGGTCAGTTATGTCAAGTTGATAGGGTAAGTAGTTTGCATTGCTCAAGACGTACCTCTTTTAAAAGTATGTTTTTTATGACCTACATTCTCTGAAAAGGTTCATCTAATTTTCATAGCACTATTCTGGAGACCGTCAAGTTTTGAGGCTCTTATAAGACGCATATCAGTCTTATCACTTTTACGGTTCCTCCTAAGATGCTTACGAAGACTTGTCGCTAGCCAACGTCGCTAGATGCCTAATAAAGGTCCCCTTACTAAATGAGTGCAAGATCCTTTACATCCTGGCGTTTTTGCCCAGCTGTGCTGATTTTCAGAGTTCTTGTGACCATATCGCAGGGATAGAAGTGTTGAACAGGAGCGCACAGCTCCGTGTCAGCACCGCTTAGAACTATGATTTCCTAGCAATTGCACTAGAGTAATACCATGATTGACAACTTCCATCGTAGCCATACTCGATTCACGATAAAAATTATCAAGTTTTCCAATATACTTATGAGGTCTATCTCCCAGCCTGGTCCTTCACATACGACCATAGCCCTTAGAGAATACGGGATCCCGTCTGCTCTCCCTTAGTCAAGCTGAGGAGCGCTTGAGTAGTAGTTGGGTCGGTGACGACCAGCGAATGCCGAGTGTTGTATGTTTTTTTTTTTTGATTTTTTACCGTTTTCATATCTTTCTATTCTATCGTTGGGGTTGCGAAAGAGTTGAATAGCCTATCGCTAGGGGCAGTTAAGATAACCCTGGATATCGTATAAACTCATGGAGATAGAACAAGGCTGTGGATACCTATCCTACCCAGGATAGCGAAATAATAGCTTTTCTATAATAGTTCATCTGCAGCTTTCTGGCAATTTTCGGACCCATAGCCCCGTTCCATTTTGACAGGTTAAGCCGTATGTTGACCTAGTCCGACCTCGACACAGACCAGCCTACCCACCATCCTCAAACCACGCCAGTTTGAGCGAAATTAATCAGAGTCCGTGCCGAAATTCCGCAAAATTCAACCAATCCTGTAACAGACTAGATTTAAGGTTGTCTGTGGTAGATGAATGGCGGCCCGAATTTGGCCCTTCATTTTAATATGCTACCACTACCACCTCAAATAGGACATGTCAACTTAAATTGGTAGGTGGAAAATCTTTACATGCCGTAGTCCAAATCTCGTGATCAAGGCAAAACGTCGCAGCTCATCAATTTCGAGCAATTCGGGGCCAGATACACTTTGTACCCCTTTTCGTCACGGAAGATTCATATCCGAAACCCTGCAAATGTAAAAATGACCATGACCAACGCGTCAATGGGAACCGCGTTAATAAAGAATACTACTTCAATGGATAGTATTTATCTATATAATGTCGCGTTATAACATTCTTTCATTTTTTCTAGGTCAATCGTCATTCGTTCTCATGCCCACTTCAACATGAAGTTGATATCTCTCATTGTCGCTTCGGCAGGCTGCGTGCAAGCCGCTCTTAAATGGAAAAATGTCCATATCGGCGGCGGAGGCGGCTTCGTACCTGGAATTGAGTTCCACCCTACCGCAAAGGGAGTTGCTTATGCGCGGACTGATATTGGAGGACTGTATCGTCTCAACCCCGACGACTCTTGGACGCCAGTAACAGACAACACTGCTACTGATTCGACATCGTATGTCTTCGAGATAAAGGTTGTGTCAAGGTCACTTGCTAATATTATGCAGGGGCCGCTGGGGTATCGACGCTGTGGCTCTTGATCCATCCAACCCTAACAAGGTTCTGACGGCTGCTGGATTGTACACTAACGACTGGTGGGTAGTAGCAAAATATCAATTCTTTAGCAAGACTATCATGCTGATTATATCAGGGACCCCAACAAAGGTGCCATCGGCATTAGCAACGACAAAGGCGCCACATGGAGCTTCACCGAACTCCCCTTCAAAGTCGGCGGCAACATGCCCGGTCGCGGAATGGGCGAGCGTCTAGCCGTTGACCCCAAGAACTCCAACATCATCTACTTCGGTGCGCGAAGTGGAAAGGGTCTTTGGAGGAGTACAGACGGCGGCAAGACTTTCTCCAAAGTCGATTCTTTCACAAACGTCGGCACCTACGTCGCCGACCCTAGCGATACCACGGGATACAACAATGACATTCAAGGTTTGGCTTTTGTCACTTTTGATTCAACTTCCTCTCTCATCAACGGAGCAACTTCGAGGATCTTTGTTGGTGTCGCTGACAAGGAGACCGCCGCTCTCTACATGACCACTGACGCAGGAAAGACTTGGAAACCAGTTCAGGATCAGCCCAAGAAATATATCCCCCACAAGGGAAAGTTCTCACCAAAGGAAAAAGCTCTTTATCTTTCATACAGTGACGGTGGTGGGCCTTTTGATGGTACTGCTGGTGGTGTATTCCGCTACGACGTGCCTGCTAACTCCTGGAGAAACATCACACCTCCTGGAGATAATCATTTCGGGTTTGGAGGTGTAGCCCTGGACCTCCAAAAGCCCGGCACCCTTGTTGTCGCTGCTCTCAATTCCTGGTATCCCGATGTTCAATTTTTCCGATCCAAGGACTCAGGCAAGACCTGGTCCACGCTGTGGAACTACAACGCTCAAGGCAACCTTGAATTTCACTACAGCCTCTCCACGCCCAAGGCCCCTTGGATCTACAAAGACTTTGTTTCCACCGATACTAAGAAGCTAGGATGGATGGTTGAATCCGTGGCTATCAACCCCTTCGACAGCAACCACTGGTTGTACGGCACTGGTTTGACTGTGTATGGAGGACACGACCTTACCAAGTGGGACACTACACACAACATCACTATCGAATCTCTAGCCGATGGCATCGAAGAATTCGCTGTTCTTGATTTGAAATCTGCCCCTGGTGGATCTGAGCTTCTCGCGGCTGTCGGTGACGATAGTGGCTTCACCTTTGCCACCAAGGATGCTCTCAGCAAAGTTCCCCAGTCACTTTGGGACGACCCCAAGTTTACAACCTCAGCCAATGTTGACTATGCTGGTAAAAAGGTTGGCAATGTTGTTCGAGTGGGAACTAGCGATGACGCGACACAGATTGCCCTGTCTTCTGATGGAGGTAAATCGTGGAAGGTTCATCCTGGCGCCGAGAAAGGACCAAAGGGAGGTTCTATTGCTTACTCTGCTGATGGAGATACGATCGTTTGGTCTCCCGAGAACAAAGGGGTTTTGAGATCACAAAAGGAGGGGACTCTTGCTTCTGTGTCGAGTTTGCCTAGTGGTGCTATCGTTGCCAGTGATAAGCAAGATAACGAGTACTTCTACGCTGGGTCAGGATCCAAGTTCTACGTCTCGAATAACACCGCTTCAAGCTTCTCCGCTGGTGGATCGCTAAGCTCAGCAACTTCAGTCAAGGACATCGCGGCACACCCTGCCAAGGCCGGAGAAGTCTGGGTCTCTACAGATGTCGGTATCTTCCGCAGCACCGACTACGGCAGTTCTTTCACCAAGATCGGATCTCTTAGCAAGACTGAGCAGATTGCTCTTGGTCGTGGCTCGGGAAGCACCTGGAATGTATATGCTTTTGGTACAGGCTCTGCTGGACGAAAGCTGTATGGTAGTTCGGATGTTGGCAAGACTTGGACAGACCTCCAAGGCTCTATGGGCTTTGGTGGTATCTCCACCTGTAAGCTAGCGGGTAGTGGCAACGAAGCGGGACTGGTGTATGTTGGAACCAATGGTCGGGGTGTTTTCTGGGGCCAAGGATCTATCTGATTGGGGTAACATTAGTACTCGTCTACATAAACAGGTATACACAGTCTATACAGATATAAATGTCTTAAATACCCGAATCGCCCTCAAAGAAATCCTCCTGACTATGCTGCCAAGCCTTCCAGTCCTTACAAACCCTCTCCGCCTCAACCATATTCGGCGAGCCTGCAGGGAAGAGCAAATTTGCCTCTGATTGCCGCTCCAAGATCTGCATCGCCAACCCTTCAGAAGCGTGACGGGCGATATGACAATGCATAAGCCAAACACCTGGATTATCTGCTTTGAAAGCGATAACTACGAAGCCGCCTCTTGGCAGAAGCACAACATCGCGCCTTGGTGGGTTGTCCAGTTTTAGGTTGAGTTTGCTGGGGTCGTAGTGCTGGCCTTCCTCTTGCTGCAGAAGAGCGAAGTCATGGCCGTGGAGGTGAATCTGTTGGATGGGTCAGTTGTGCTTCTTCGAGGTGGTGAGATGATACACTTACTGGGTGGGCACCAGTCCTGCTACTGGCAACATCCATCGTAAGAACAAGGTAAACCTGGAGACCTATTAGTATGTCTTGAACTACATGGACCACTCAATACATACCCATTCTTTCTCAGTGTAATCCTCGGGAATCACCACCCACTTTTGTGGATAGGTTTCTCTTGACTCATTCAAATGCATCATGACGGGGTCAGAGTAATTGATCTGCAGCGGCCTAAATCCCGGCTGTCCCGGCTTTTGAAGACCAAACAAGGCAAGAGGATACTCTTCTTTGAACTCTGGCCTGTTCTTGGCATCCGGATCAAACGTGACATTAAATTGTTCACCCGTTTCATCCACAGTCTGGGCGTTGGCAGCAGGACCCACGTACCAGGGAATCTTTGGCCGAAGAGATGTGTATGTCTCGTCAGAGCATGCTTTGCTGATGTTCACCCAAGGTTGAGACGATGGCAGGGCTGTGTCCGAGTGATTGTAACGTAGGATACCGGTTCTCTCATAACCTTCGCCTCCGGGTTGCACGCCGCATTGATTGGCTACCCAAGTTCTGATCCAGAAGTTACCATCTTCTGGGACCTCGTTGACATCGCCAGCTAAAGGGTTAGCTTCAACAATGACATTGTACCGTTGGCCAATGCCAATCAGAACCGACGTGTTAAAGTAAGGCTCTATGGGCACGAAATCTGATGATACAATTTGAAGCCAATGGTTATCAATGGAGAAGACAAAAGTTGAGTCAAAGGAGGTGTTGATGAGACGAAGTAAGTACCGTTTTGGTCGTGCGGGCCTATCAGTTGGCGTTTTGTTGAAGTGAAGCTCGTAGTTTGGAGGGATGGGAAGAGTTGGTTCATAGTTTGCATAATGCGAGACATTTCCAGCGCCGTTCAGAAGAATTGTTTTGTTGGAGAACTGAGAGCCAGGGAACAAGAGCCGAAAGGCGCTCTCGTGGGCTTCTTAGTGTTAGCAAGTGAACAGGAGGGATGGGAGAAGCGTTACTTACACCAATCTGTCATCAACAGCGGCCTCTCGGTGGCATCATAAGGGGCTGATTGAGGGCCATGGATTGTCTTCAAAGATCAGCTAATACTCCACGAGCCCTATTGAGCGCTAGCGGAAACTCACCATCGGTCCTTGAAGGCCATCTGCATACTGCACAGAATAGTGACTATGATACCAAGACGTCCCATATTGTGTAGTCTTGAAGACGTAGTTGAAACTTTCACCAGGGGCGATAGGACATTGAGTAACACCATTGACACCATCCATGTCCATCGTCTGGTTCTGCCTGATTCCGTGCCAGTGGATACTAGTTCCATTCTTGGTCATGCTGTTGATCACCGTGATATTGAAGGTCTTCACCATTGTCAGTTCAAATCCAAGGCACTCAACATGGCGTAAGCACTCACATCTCCCCAGCATGCCTCAAGCCAAGGTCCAGGGTACTGATTGTTAAACAGCTTCGCCTCGGTAAAGTTCTGACCGTCTGCATTAAACCAACTCTCGGTGATATTAAGAGTATAATTCCTCATAATCCCAACGGGCGCAAAGTTCTCATAATTCGTATGAATGTTGAACTCGCGCCCATCAGGGTGTCGAAGCCAGCACTCTCTGTTTTCAGGAATGGAACATTGGACAAAGTCTGTCATCTCCGGGTATTCACACCGGAACTCATGGTCACCTGGATCTCCCGGTGGTGGCTTGAAGATTGGGTAGTGAGGATCGGGGTTTTCAATGTGGGTTAGTGGACGGCCGAGTGGACGTTGGTAAGACCCAGGGCCATCGTTGGCTGTTGGCCACATGGTAAGCCATGCGACGATACTGACGCAAGCGTGCCAGACGCGTTCAATGAGTGCCATTTTGGACGTTGATTTAGAGCTGAAAGTCGGAGAATTATGAGCTTGTGGATGGGATTTAAATAAGAAAAGACCCCTTGACAACGCTATGCTCACGAGGGCAGTCATCCTCCGTTCCTCACCGTGAGATATGCGAGATTATGACGCCAGTCACATACATAAGTTCCCGCTGTATGTCATGTTCCAAACCTCCGAGTCCAATCATATGTTTGTACTGGAAAAAAGCCAAAGATACGAGGCTATCAAGATCTTGGCGTTCCATGTTTCAACCCCCAGGCCTACTGATTACTCCTGAGAGTATGAATGATTCGTCACATGTTGCAGAAGAAATAACAGAACCACGAACCGCATACTTCCGGTCTTCACACCGTGATTACGCCAATGTTCTGCTCACTGTCGTACAGATTGGTAATGGCTTGGGTAAGAATGCTGTATAGTCCAATAAGGCAATACAAGGCGCTGTCTAGGACTCATGCCGTACATGAATAGACCAACCAGATCGGGGTGTATGTTGGTCCATTTACTCTTTTGCTTACATGTGGACAACTGCGGCTGAAGATGACGAATACGAGGTGTCAGGGGATGGGAGCGGCATAGCCTACTGATCACCGGCAACACCGGGTGGACAGTATGGATTTGTGAAAAAGAGTTGCAACTTATGATCATAGGAGAATTATTTCTTAAATATAAGAATCATAGTGATTTCTCCTCGATAATCTTTCTCTGCCAAAGAGTACTTAGGATAACCATAAATGTATGTAAGATGTGACTAGTTTCTCGAGTGTGCCCCACAGGCTCTACTCAATTCGCAGAGATATCTTGACATTCGAGATCTGCAGGGGCTTACTCATACTGGCTACGCTACTACCAATCAGTGGCCATAGTCCGACTCTCTTACGTGAGAAGTGACAGTCTCATGTCTGTAGGGCGAGACAATGACTGTACTGAACTTTGATATGTAAGTAAGATTAGTGTTCGAAGATAAGGTTTGTCGCACTGGCCATCACCGAACGTACGGTGGTATGTGGGAGTTCAAAGGTCCTACACGTTTGACACCACGATCGTTTGGTTGGATTTCTATTACAGGCTTCACATCGAATAGAAATATGAGAATAAATCTCAAGATAGATAGTCTGGCTAAAAGAGCTAGTATCACACCCCGCAGTAGCGGTAGTCAGTTTCCCTTGAGCGCATCAGCCCAAACCAGGTCCCACATCCTCGGTACATCTCCACCACTGTCCACAGCCTCAGCCCACGCGATGATATGCTTTGCATACTTGGCATTATCACAGCCATTGACAGCTTCATCAAAATCCCTCTGAAGTTGTGTTGCCTTGTAAACCTCCATCCACTTCGGTTCAAGTCTCTGCATCTCTTGGAGGAACACCTTGCGCAAGCAGGTAGCTTCATAGTCTCGCATCTCTCTGTAGTAGAGCTCATCAACTGTGCCATTCTTGTCATGGTGGTATTTGTTTCGATCGGGCTTGTCGAAGCGTGGTCGCTTGTCGAGGAACTGTGGGATAGAAAAGGCTTTCCAGAGAGGCACGACTGACACGCATTCCCAGTCAACAATACCGGTCACCTTTCCTGTGTCGTCAACGAGAATGTTGTTTTCGTGGAGATCGTCGTGATAGAGAACTGTGGTCTCTTCGTCGTAGGTATCGCCTGGAAAGATGCGCTCAATCAGGGCTCGCAGTTTCTTCACGATCATGAGGGTGCGGGTAGCATCGATGATCTCGCAATCGACGTCATTGTCGAAGAGAGTTTTTCCGGTGCACTTCTCCAAAGTCACGGTAGAGTCCCGCTCGATCGCAGCCAGGCGCGCTGAAATCCATTCGCTGCTCTTGCGGAATGGTCCACGGGGTATATCGGCCTTTGCGATCGGGCCATAGAAAAAACGCACGTTGACGATAGGACCGGGCGTGGGAGTGGTAGATGGCGATACGGAAGGGTAGAGGTTGCCGATGCCAGAGAGTTGAATTTGCAGAAGCGATGAGATGAAAGATGCAACTTGAAGCACGGTGCCCGTTTTCTGTGGCAGGGTGAGGCGATGCCATGCGTCTTCCAATCGAACACCGTCAAGTTTTGACATCAAGATCCATTCGTAGCCGATATCTGAGGTGCGTGTCGCATCAAAGTAGAGGACTCGGGGGATCGGTATCTTAGTGAGCATCGATGCCCATTTGATCGTAGCGACTTCGCTCAACGTCTTCCTCTCCGGATCAACAGGTAGGGCGATTCGCAGGAGGAGCGGTGATCGGTTGCCGATTTGAACTTGGTAGAGTTTGTTGAAGCAACCTGCAGCAAATGACTTCACCTCGATTGATTCTGCGCCGAAGATGGACTGCAGAGTTGTCTTCATCTTCTCCAGATCAGGCTTGAAAGCGGATCGAGGAGTGAAGTCGGAGTGGCTAAAGCCAACGGCGGACTCTTCGGGGACTGAGGCTGGCATCTTGGTTGTTTTGCGCTCGGAATGAAGAGAGGAAGATCTTTGGTCGGGAGGTCAAAGAAGGGGGACAGGCGAAGATTTATGCAACAGAGAAAGTGAGAGGGCAGGTGGAAGTTTTGGTGGGTTAGGCTTTTGCATACGTGGTAGTTGCTTGCCCTCGGTCGCGTGACTGCGAAAACTCCATTGCTACGACAGTTCGCGACGCAACCTTGAGTGAATAGGCTTTGGTTAGTAGTTGGAGGGACTATAAGCGAGTCAGTTTGTCACGCGCGAAGCAAACAGATGCAGCCAAACTCTTAATCGTTGCCAGGTGAATCATGCGCGAGATTGTTGCTTCGGCGTTTGTATGATCCCCTGCGCGTGATCAGCGTTAAAAAAAATAAAAGAATACAGAGATTCACTTTTTCTTTGTTGTCTTTGGAGAGATTGTGTGAATAGTTGTGAATATGAGAATTACTGCCATGTGCGTGCTTCATTGCCCTGATGAGCAACTCTAATCCTCACTCATCCTGCGGGTACTTCAGACCATTCGCAACTCGGACCTCATCCATCAACTCCATCATTCGAAGTGTCTCATCCAGAGGTACAACATCACTCTCTGTCCTTCCCCTCGCAATATCTTGTGCCACAGCATCTGCCTCCCAGTAAAAACCCAATGTTCCCTCATGACGCTCAACGTTGAACACGCGCTCTGTTCTCGTATCGGCCGCAGGGGGGTCCGGGCGCTCTCCCTCGGTGATGCGAAAACCTTGGGGGACACTCACTGCCGGACCGAACAGAGTGATACTCCCGTTGGAGCCCAGGATATGGCCAAATTCGTGCGGTCCTCGGTATCGGAAGCTTGAAGTGCAAATACCCGTCTTGACTCCAGTGGATGAGGGGTATTCGAGAACGACGACGTTTGCCTCGTCGATTCCCTTTGACATATCCAGGGATGAGAGGACTTTTGTCGGCTTGGGGTGTTCTTTGCCAACCTTCCAGTCACCGAGAATGATTGAAGCAAAAGTCAGGGTGTAGAAGCCAATGTCGAGCAATGCGCCGCCACCAAGAGCAGGATCCTTGAGGCGGTGATTATCTGGCAATTTGCTGAGATCGAACTTGTTTCCAAAATCAATCGACAAACGCTGCACCTCGCCGATTGACTTCTTGACCATGATCTCCTCGCGAAGAGCCTCAAATAACGGGCAAAATCTCACCCATGCAGCCTCCATGACAAAAACACCCTTGCTCCTCGCTGCTTCAGCAATATCCTTCGCCTCTTTCGCATTTATAGTAAAAGGCTTCTCACAGAGCACATGCTTACCCGCCGCAATGGCGTCAAGACAGTTCTTCTTGTGCAGTGAGTGCGGCGTTCCGACATAGACGATATCGACATTTGGATCATCGTAGACACCTTGGTAGTCGGCGTAGACCTGTGGTCGAGGCTTTTCGGCCGCTTTTTCCCAGAGCTTCTCGACGAAAGAAGTTCCTTTCTCGATGGACGAGGAGCCAATAGCCGTGATGGTGTGGCTAGCTTTTGCATCGGGACGGGTTACGAGGAGGTCTCGGACGAACATGGACGAGACCCACCCTGTGCCTGCTCATATGTTAGCTGTCTCAGTTAGTGAGAATGTTGAGCTGTTGGGCAATACCTAGGATGCCCCATCGCAGGTGAGGCAGGGAATCACTTGAGCCGGCCATATTTGTCAGTTGCGTTCAAAGAATTTCAAATTGTTGATAGTATGAGAATTCCATGATGTGAGTCAAAATGGTCTTGTCTATATATCTATGAGGCTAGACAAGCGCGATTTTCCACCAATACCCTTGAAGTCGATCTTTGACACTAACATTGCGGGGAGCAATTAGCAGTCCGTCCTAGCTTTATCCTTTTCGGCTAAATCTCTAGTGAAATTTATGATAAGGTTATAAATGTTAGCCTCCCTCACATTCTTTTTTATGATATCACCAAAAGATCTTGATGACTTGTTTCACTCTTCCCCGCTGAACCATCCGATACTCCCCGAGGTGAAGAGCGGGGTTGGTGAGACATGAGTTCGCTTCACGAATGATCCACCATCAAGTCAACGTGATGAGGGGAAAAGACCAATGGCGATATATACAGGTGCATGAGATGACGCAGTACATGTGAAATTGATTTGTCATTGCATAGTTCTCTAGATAAATAATTCGGCAGTTCCTCTATGAGCTGATGTTGGGCAGTTCAACTAATAATTCATCTTGCAAAAACATGGCTCCAATCAAAGTCGGTATCGTTGGCTACGGCAATTCCGCCAAAACTTTCCATCTGCCGTTCATCACTGCCATCCCAGACTACGAGATCTATGCAATTCTCCAAAGAGCTGAAGCACCAGCAGACCCATCGTCCGCCCCAAAGGGTTCTCACTGCACCGTTGACTTTCCCAAGGCCAACCACTATCGCACGGCTGAGGAATTCTTTGCCGATAAGGAAATTCAGTTCGTCGTTGTCGCTAGCCGCAATGATACCCATGCTTCTTTTGCAGAGAAGGCGCTTCTTTCGGGAAAGCATGGTAAGTCAAGCTTTTGGGTATTTTGAGTGAGCGCTGTTAACCTGGTTTCAGTGATTGTCGACAAGCCTTTTGCGGCAACCTCTGAGGAGGCCGATAAGGCGATCAAGATCTCTGAGGAGGAGGGTCTCATCCTCACTTGTTTCCAGAACCGACGATGGGTAAGGCTCCAAGTCCTCTGACATGTGTCGCCACTAATGAAAATTATCAACAGGATGCCCACTTCCAAACACTTCGTCACCTCATCGAAAAAGGAGCACTTGGCGAAATCAAAGAAGCCGAGTTGCATTACGACTTTGAGTCGCCAGATTGGATGTACACCAAGGACGCAAAGTACACTCCCGGTTCTGGCATGGCTTTCAATCTGGGTATGTTTCTTGCTTCAACTGCGCAGTAAAAGCTAACAGTTAGGTAGGAACGCATAGTCTTGACCAAGCCCTTGTCCTCTTCGGTCGTCCAAAGTCCGTAACGGGTTTCTTCCGCGTCCAGCGTGACGAAAAGAGCGACATTGAAGACTCTTTTACCATTATTTTACAGTATGATGGTGCACAGAAGGATCTTCTTGTCACTGTCAAGACTTCTGTGATCACTCCAATGGCGCAGCAATTGAAAGATCTCGTTCGGGGAACAAAGGGCTCTTTCATCAAAGTGAGCAAACAAACCACGTTGAACACTGTTTCACTGCTGACTTCTCTAGTTCCAACAACGCAGCACCTGTACACAAGAGGAGCAAAGCGCAGCCGGCCTCAAGCCCCTTGATGAAGGTTTCGGTGTTGAACCTGAGAACCTGGCAGGCATTCTGACGACATATGAAGAGTTCGATGGCAAAGTCCAGAAGTACGATCCAGAGACAAAGAAGTATACGGGTCACTATCCAAGTTTTGTAGGTCGGTGGATGGGAATCTACGAGAATGTCGCCAATGCTATTAATGGTAAGGCAGAGTTGGAGGTGAAACCCCGACAATCGCGCGACGGTCTGAGAATCATTGAGCTTGCGAGGGAGTCTCACGAGAAAGGCGCTACAGTTCCGTGGTCTTGAACATCTGGGCACGAAAAAGGAATCAGATCACATTTTATAAGCTTGCTGTCTTATTTGATGATGAATCTGGCGTTGCGAGCAAAAGTGTGATATGGGCAAAAAGAGAGGATAATAGCGGGATCTAACCGCCTGAGTTGGACGAACAGGGAATCGAACCCTGGACCACTCCCAGATTATTCAGTAGACTGAATCATGCTAAGGGAGTATTATACCACTAAACCATTCGCCCGGAATGGGGTTTTGATGCAGAGCAGCGCCGGAATTACGTCTGAGGTAGCAAAGACTGAGTGATCAGCACAAGATGTTGTCTCCTCTTGAGTCATGTCTCAATCTACACATCTCCATTGTAAGCCAAGCAATTTTACCGTTCCTAGAATCATTAGCAAATCGTTCATAGAATTTGGATTTATGCTTATTTCAAATGTTCCGATCTCACTTTTCCAAGGTTTCAAAAAATTATCCCGCCAATTTGAGTTAACTTAAGGTCGGGCGACGTTTGCACACCACACCATTCTTTTCATCACTCAGCAATAAAGACAACTTCATATTAAACAGCAAAAGTAAGCAAAAAAACATCGACAACGGCAGGATTCGAACCTACGCGTGCGAACACAATGCCTATGATGTCTCGGAGAGATAGCAGGGCATCGCCTTAACCACTCGGCCACGTTGTCTAACCCATATGGATGATTATGTCATACAATTCTGTCTTGTCATACTATAAACTTTTGCAGTTTCACTAAGTATTAGTTCTGCCTAAGCTATGATTGATGTTATTATGTCGTTGTCTTAAATACCTCAGATGGTTGCTTGCCTGACTGAGGCCCATGCGGGCTGAAGGTGCTATTACTAACTCTACTATAGAACCATCGTCCATGTCACCGCTCTACTCCGCAGCAATGTCAACACACCTAGCGGAAGGTGCTCCTTGTCTACAAGACGCAAACCTCCATAGTCGCGGTGCAACACATCCCGATACATCTGTAATGCCCACCGAGCTTCTCTGATCTTACTGCTCGCATCATTTGGACTGACGCCCAAGTCATAGGTAAGGGTCTGCGAAACATCCGAGTCCATATCCGGGCTGATGCCGACTGGCACGGTCTGCAAAGCCAGATAGGCCTGCGACAAGGCACTGCTCGTAAGCTCCCTGTGCTTGGCGTATTCTTCGAGGCTGAAGAAGGTCTCGAGCTCCTCAGTCGACAGTAAGCTCTTGAAGGTTTTGGAACTGACTGTTCCTGCGGCCTTGACAGCTGCGTTTATGCGGCTGTCAACACTTGCAAGGGAGTCGAAGTACTTCTTGTATCGCTTATATCTCTCGTCTTCCTTGTGAAAGAATTCTTGAATGATTGAGGCCGGTGACCTTTTTGCGATGCTCTCCCGAATCATCAGAATAGGCAAGAAGGGATTCCGTAGGCCGAGTCCTCCCAGACGCTCCGGTAAATGGACGAAAGCATCAGGCACATCTGCCCCAAAGCGATCTTTTATCATGCGCTTGACGTGGCTGACAGCTCCATGACTTTCCTGCGAGGAATCCGATGCCACTGGGAATAGGAATCTCTGCATCATCTGGTAAGTCTCGAGGATACTGTCAACGTGATGTAGGCCAAAGCAGTGCGCCGGTTCGCCAAACGTGTGGCTAAAGAACCGCCCCATACAGCTGTTCCATGTTTGCACCCACTCCAATACACTTATGCATTCATTCAATTGCTTCTTCAGCTGTTTCATATGTCCTTCTACTTGCTCATGGTCGATTTCCCAGATCCCCGAGTTGGGGTCAAGCGATAGATGCCCAACTCGCACTGGACCTTCCGGCAAAGCACTTGCAATATCAGCATCTCGCTCGTTCACATCCTCTGTTATGTACACAGAGCCGGTTTTACCTCTGTTGAAGGCGAGACCGAGGATTTTGGCGTAGTCGTTCATAGCAGCCCAAGCCCTTTTGCAATGCAGTGGCTCGCCGCATAGCCAAAGGTCGTCGTGGAGTCGGTAGAGTAGCATACCATCTTGTTGGTTGACCACAACATCCATGACGAAGAGAACAAGCTCTCCCAGGAGCTTCTCTGGCGCATGAGCCATGGGTACTCCACGACGGCGCACTCTTGGGCTGCCCGTCAACGGCACGTCAGGAGAGGACTGCACGTTGAGTGGGGCTTCGAGAACTTTTTTGAAGAACGAAATGGCACCTTCAGTATAGCCAAAGAATCGCATGGTGGCAAAAATGGTTGAATGAGACAGACCCGTGGCGAACCACTCCAGATCAGTCTGTATCAATGCGACTTCGCCTTTCAAGGTTTTGTGCACTGTAGCCTCTGTGGCAAGCGTTCGTAGAAGGCGCTGTTTGATGTTGGGCTTCTTGGACTTGTCTTGCTCCTCTGTTGGATCGGTGTAACCCCCAGACCCAATCGTCTCAACATCCTCTGGCAGCTGTGACATGAAAAACTCACTTATGTACTGCCTTTTTCTCTCAGTCTCGACGTTTGAGCTTGTAGTAGCTCCGCTGGCCAAGTAGTACATGCGACGCTGCTTCTCGTCACGACTGGGATGGGGTCCGGTGTGCCACTTCCAAATAGTATCGTCCGAGTAAATGAAGCTGTTTAGGGCCCGTTTGAGAGCAACACAACACTGAATACCAATATAGTGGATGAGAATTGCTTGCAACACATCCTCGTCCATCCATATCCTGTATTTACCGTTCAACTGCTGTCTCGGAAGTACAGGTACTATTACATCAGAGTTAGTTATTCCTTCTCCAGCTATGGGTCAATTCTCTTTCCAGCTTTGGCAGCGCTGAAGAGAACAATCCATGAGAACTTACTGCCTTGTTCACCAGCATCCCACTCCCAGCTGTCGATATTGGAGAATCGCATATTCAGGACATCGGCGATCTCCCCGAGAACTACCGGTTTCTCAAGGAAGTCTCGAAGAATGGCCTGTTTCTGGTCGCTCAACAGGTCTTCTGCGAGTAGCCCATTGATGCACCACTTGAGTGTCGTAGAGTCGAAGGGCGCCTTTTCACCAAAGATTCGATGGCAAGAGTCACCGATTGTCTCTCTGAGAGCCTTGAGCGACTTGGCACTCTCTTCACCTTGTTCACCCTGAAACAGTTCATTGAGGTAGAGGTCAATCTCAACTTCATCGGTTTCCAGCGGCTCGAAAACCACTCGCTCAAACTTGTCGCACAGCTGCTGCAGCCTCTCCTTTTGTTGATCCAAAACCTCAAAGGACTCTTCCTCCGAAGCTGGGCGGCCGCTGAGAGACGCATTCATCCACTCCGTAATGAGTCGAGCGTAGAGGTGTCCCAGTGCTAGTTTCCGACTTGGTACTTCCAGGTGTGACCGGAGAAGTTCTTCATGGGCCTGCATGAACTCGCTTGGAACAGAGACATCATATTTTGACTGACTAAGCCAGTGCTTGATGTTCTTGACTGCAGGGCTTTGGAATGCCTCAGCGTTGAGATTTTGGACACCCTCTAGGAGAAGGTTGATTCTTGCGACTCGATCATTTTCTTGATTGGCCTGTTCCAAGATTTTTTCCTTTCGAGCTTCGTAAATAGTACGCTGCTTTCCTAGTTCACTGATCTTGGTGTGGGTGATGCCCCCAAGGGTTTGTGAGAGTGCAAAAAAAGACGACGCCATCTTTGCTAGCGTCTAGTATACTGTCAGTTGTGAAAGATATAGATTAAAAATTGTTTTCTTGGAAATGCATTTTATGGGTGGTTTATTAGTTACTAGAATAAATCCCCGTAATTATCGTGCTTCTGCCTGGATAATCGTAGTAAGAAACTGAAGGCGGTGTGAAGCTGAATTAGGCAACAACGCTTCATAAAGGCAATCGGCAGGGGGATATTCTTAAGGTGGAGAGAATATGTGCACAGAGACCCATCCACTGTTGCTGACATGCCGTGAAAAAATGAACTATTCGCGGCCAACGCACGGATATTGTGGAGTCCAAATCCTTTGTCTGACATGGCGTGAAAAACAAACATGATAATGAGGACCAAAGTACATTTAACATAAGTGGGTAAATATTATAATTTTGCCCGAATTATATACATCTGCCCTGTTGGTATAGAAACGCTTACAAGTAGTGGGAAGGACAGAATAGCATATGGCTACATGGGGAACTCCTAGCAAGCCTCTAACGTCTCATAAAGCAGAGTCTAAAATAAGCGATAAGGGCAAGTTAGTTATAATTCAGCAGCTATAGATTCAGCGTGATGCATATAAGTCACTCCAGGTTGTCAGAACAGCAAGTCTCAGAGGAGTGTACACTATTTCTTCTCTGCCAAGACATATAAGACTTGGTCTACCTAGGTAGTAACATCACCGTCATTAGACTATTTCAGTGAAACGAAGACCTGGAGGAGCTGCTATGAGGTTTTGCATGTCACATTCGATGAAAAGCCTCAGTTTGGGCAATTCCTTTCAAACCTTTCCATCCTCGACAGAACGAAACACGTCGCAAACGGCCTCTCAATTCAGTCACCATGTGCTCTTGGCACAAAAGGGTTTAAAACATGCCTTGCGACAAGTTGGAGCTACGTTGAAGTATCAGAAAGCAATTCATTGACTCTATCTATATTTTAGGGCCTCTTTTGTATTTGTTATTTACTCGTGTCTACCCTTGTAACAAATGCTACCTCTGGTCTGTGGCTTCGATAAGACGGGAGACAAAGCCCTTTCAATAAGACTGGGAGATTCGTTCGATCATATCTTTGAAATAGAAACCTCAACTGTACGTCAACTTGTAACATCAAATATCTCAGCAGAAGTTGCGCGGCCCACGAAATTTGCCTTCGGAGCCAGTCCTGATGCAAATATTCCAGGATCCAGTACCCCAATCGCGCGACCGGGTTCTGACCTAGATGTATTAGCTAACAAGAATTCATTTTGGAACTCATATTCCGGTTATTATAAAAACTTAGAGCATTTTTCTTAAACTCAGTCATCCCTACTCAAACACTATTCTCATCGCGTTCTTTCGAGTGTTGACCTACCCTAAAGCTTTCATAGCGTTCTCCCCACCGTGGAGCCAGGAATTTTCTATCAGACTATCACTCATGCCCCCGCTAACTTTGATCTAGCCCCCAGTAAACGTCTCGGGAAATAAATCAAGGACCGAGCACCAGCCTACGCATGGACCTGCCCACTTTCCACGGAGCGGTAAATATTTCCCAATCCTCCAAGGCTTGGCGAACCCATTCCCCGCTGTAAAATGCAACGCCGCCAGGCTAAATACGCTAATATCCATAGCTACCTACTCTAAACGGCTTAAGCTTATCATCGGCTAACTTTCTGCTGATAAACAACGCTGATCGGCGGGGCATGTTCAAAAGTCCGGTCAATTGATAACGATCGTCATGGACTAGGAAGCCCGCTGGGAAGTATTAAAGCATGGAATACCCGCATGGTTGCAATGCAGGTTGACGTCTGACTTTGCAAACTCAGGGAACAATGTCTCTTCGTGCTGCTTTCACTGGGCTTTTGTATGCCGGCTTAGCCACGGCGCAAATCCGATATAACCACAACCAGGTTAAGCTCGTCAAAGATAGTGAAGAAGCTTCCAAGCATTTTCCAGAAGTCAAGGAAGTCCAGCTAGAGTCACCCGCCTTCACCGATCCAAAGAGCATACCCGCTGGATTTGACAATGGCACAGCTGGACCAACTAGTGATGCGACACTGAGTAAGTGCGAAGCTCATCTCATAGTGGGATTGGCTAACATTCTCAGATTATTTCCTTCAAAGTCTTGCATCCCGCAATGACTGGATGACATACAACAACCCGGCATTCAAGTCTGACGAAGGACGATCTCTTCCTTATGTCCTCCTTTCTAAGTCCTCGCAGCCTGAGATCAAGGCCAATTCGTCTTCAACCGAGAAACTCCGCGTTTACCTTCAGGGTGGCGTCCATGGAAACGAACCTGGCGGAGATCAAGCTCTTCTCGCTCTTTTAGGCAAATTCGATGCTAACTCCACCTGGGCAATGTCAATCCTAGAAAAGATGGATATCATGATTCTTCCTCGGTACAACCCCGACGGCGTTGCATACTTCCAGCGCCTCTTGGCTACAGGATATGACCCCAACAGAGATCACATCCAATTTACCAGTCAACAGACCCGCGAAGTCAAGGCACTGATTGTCGATTTCGCTCCCCATATTGCAGTGGACGCCCACGAATACAGCGCGAACAGAGCTTACGGTGCTAAAGACCAATGGGCTCAGGCTGTTGATGGCCAGTTCGACGCCATGAAAAACTTGAACATCCACAAAGATATCCGCGAGTACTCTGAGAAGATCTTCGCGCCCAGAATTGCTGGTGCAATGGAGAAGCGAAAGTTGCGCTGGAGCCCGTACATCACTGGAAACTCAGGGGAAGAACCTTTGGTCTTTACACAACTTGATACACAAGCCCGAGCCGGAGATGTTTCACTGGCGTTGACGCAAACTATGGTTTTCCTCACTGAGACGCGAGGTATCATGCTCGGAAGCCAGCACTTCCAGCGACGTGTCGCCTCAGGACTTACCATGATTGAAGCTATCGTCCAAACAGCTGCTGATCAAGCAGACGAGGTCTATGAGGTGATCGAAGGCGCACGCGAGAAATGCATCGAAGGCGTTGACGAGATTGTCGTCACCGACAGCTTCCAGCCCACCAACAGAACTTGGGACTTCATCGAGCTCGAAACCGGTAAACTGATCAAAAAGCCTATTCAGTTCCTCAGCTCGGCACCCGTCAAGACCAACCTCACACGCTCCCGCCCCGAAGCATACATCTTCCCCCAAGCATGGAAGGACGCCGCCGAACGCCTCCGTCTCGTTGGTGTCAAGGTTGAGAACATTCGATCGGAGTTTCGCGGCGAGGTTGAGGCTTTCAACATCACCAGTATTGCATTGGCCAGCAGTGTTTACCAAGGAACTGTCTTGAATACTGTTACTACCGAAACGAAGAGAAAGGAGATCACCATGCCGGCGGGAAGTTTCTGGGTTTCTACGCGTCAGCGGGCCGCGGCTTATGCGTTTACTGTTCTTGAGCCGGAGAACATTGATTCGTATGCTAGGTTCAATATCTTGCCGGTTAATGTTGGAGATGAGTATCCTGTGTATAGAGTTCTAGCCTAAGTGGTGGTGTTAGGAGTATATACCGATCAGGTTTAAATAGCTACATCAAAATGAGAGAGCATTGAGTTACATGTACTTCACGGATCTAAGTTGGGCCTCGTAAAACTGGTGTTGAATGAATTTATGCGACTTTTGTATCTATTTTAGAAGCATCGTACCAGCGATGCTTATGATCTTCCCTCTTTTACTTGATAGATCTTCGTATCCCCAACTCATACTATGTCATACAATCACCAGCTTTATTGGGATTTCAGACATCTAGATTTGGAATTATCCTTGAAGTAGATGTTAGTGAATCTACTGTTCGTTAGATCCTTCCACTCGCCTCACCAGAACCTGCATCAACTCTCCAACCTCCCGAAGTTCCTTCTCCACGGCCTCCATCTGCGCTCCAACTTGCTCTCCATCCCGACAGTTGCATATGTGGATGTACTCGTGGAGTCTGGCCTGTGCGTTGTTGTAGAACAGACGAGTGCGCTGGATACGCTGGATATGCTTATAGGACTCGCGAAGCTTTGAAAGCTGGGTGCGGCGCTCTTCTGCAGTGATATCGCCTTTAAGAACTTCGATAACTTGTGCGCTGAGCACAGAAAAATCGGCCAGTCGCTGCCGGTACTTTCGATCGAGAGTTGACTGGCGATCTACTAGATCCTGTCGGAGACGACGGAGCTCGGGACTTAGTGAGGATGGAGTGCTGGATGACATGATGGATGATGCCGAAGTAATTCTTGGCTTGGGGTTGTAGGTGTTGAAGGGAGAGTGTCAAGATGATGAGATGTGTTGTAAGAGTCGAGATGAATTGTCGTGGTTGATACTTACCTTGTTGACACTTGGCGGTTGAGTTGATGAGATGGAAAGCAGGAGATGTGGCTCATGTAGTATCAGATTCTTTTATGTACAAATCTGCTCTGCTAGTGAACACATCACTAGTAAGTGATTTGTAAGTCACCACGAACACGACGTACTGAGTTCACTGATGTTTATGGATAGCAATGTGAAAATCCAGCTGAAGCCCTAAGAACAAGTGATGTGTTATGAAGTTAAGGTTGAACAAGAGCACCGAATAACCTGAAACACAGTGTGGCCCTTATCTACCAGTGCTTCCCTATATCATAAATACTTCCCAGCTCATGTTACTTCTTCTTAATATCGAGACCTCAATTTTAAACCCTACCCAATAGCCCCTTTCCTTTACGTTGCTCACCCTGTTCTGCCCATGTTAGATATTTGGCACCAACGACCACGTCATGGAGTTCGTCAGTCTCAAAGGTCACCTACATTAATCTCAAGGTTGCTTTTTGTTCAATTAAACTTTATCAACTAGTATCTCACTTATAGGTATCCCGGCGCCCCAAATCGAAACATTAAACTTTATCCGACCTATAGGGTATAAATCAAGGCTAATGCCGAATATGCTCAAATCGAGGAGAACATCCCAGCAATTATTTGTCCCTCTTCCGCTTCTTGGCAGCCTCCAATAAAGTCGGTCTACCCCTTTTAGGCCTTGTTGTGGAATCATTGTTCTCTTCACTCTCCTTGTCCAAACGAGCCTGTGAAGCCTGGGAAAGCTTCATGAAGTTCATTTGATTTGACGAATCGGTGTGTTGCCTGGGCTGGGTTACGTTGGTGACATGGGCAATACCCTCGTTCGGTCGTGTATATGGGTTTGAATGGTTTTGTTGGTACCCAAAAGGAGCTGGACTACACATTAGATTCTGGTTCCCCGGGCCTGACATAAAGTTTTGAATGTTCTGGGTCGCTGGTGAATTCTGGTAGGCGCGCAAACTGTTCATAAATGCCTGGTCAGGGAGTTGAGGCTCATGTGCTACCTTGGCCCATTCAGGGCCAATTCTTTCCCATTCCTCGCACTCTTTGCGCATTCTCAACACTTCCTTATTTTGACAACGCCGCGACCAGGCTTCATGGCCTGGCGATGCGCCGGGGCAGTTCACGCATCCTACCGAGCCAGTCTTATCACAATCTCGGGTGTCGTGTTCCCTTGCACATCTGCCGCATCGCAATGCTTCCCGACACTCCTTCTTGAGATGCCCAGGCTTCCAGCACTTGTAGCAGAACTTTGGACTGGCACGGAGATCATAGGGCCTGGAATTAGGGTTGTTAGTCATGGCATCCAATCTTGATACTGCCACGTTACTTACACGACGGTTGTAACCATGTCGCCAACTTGAACGCCATCGTGCCAAAGCTTCTTTGCGTCTTTCAATTTGCGGAGACCAAAGATAAGAATGCCCAAAGTCCAAAAAGCTTCAACTATATCGACATTGTTCCATCTGGAATAAAGATGCAAATCTTGCTTAGGTTCATCGTTGCCGCTGTGCCTGTTGTAGTGCAGAACGCGAACGTAGTACCGCTTTTCTTTGAAACGGCAGTCTAAAGCAATGCCGAGGATAGTGCTGAGCTCGTTGGCCATATCACGAACCTTTGTTTCCATGTCATCGTTGGGCACTGTCAGAACCATGATGTTGTCACCAGCAAGACCCATGTCGGTAACATATACCCAAGGGCCACCATGGTTCTGAAACCGTTCAATAACGCCTCTGCGACCCATTTCCGTCATTCTTTTGTAGTCTTGGGAGTTCAGCTTTACTCTAAGCTTGATCCTCGTGTCTCGAACAGGCGGTAGCTCCTGGTACCCCATCAAATTGATGAGCTGTCCAAGAACCCAATTGTTGTGCTGTAGTGTCGCGAGTTGCATCTGACAACTCATCTCAACCTTGCTCGCGATGACAGAGAGGCTTTGCTTATCGGCCTCCGAGCTGGTCTCCTCAACTGGTGGGGTATCATCAGATGCCTTAGCACCACCATTTTGGGACGGAGCGTCTTCAACTGGCGTGTCAACTCCGTCTGTCATAGGCTCGCCCGGAGGCCCGGGATTTGCCTGTGATTCTGACATTTTGGGCCTAAAGAAAATAATAACAAAAGGGCTCCAGTGATTGAGTCAGTATAGAGGTGATGCCGTCGGTATCCATATAATAAGAAGAGTACGGATACAGAATGTAGATTCCTTATTTCAATCAGACGACATCAGAGCTTAAAACCTCATTCGGCTGTTCGTGGCCTGCGTTCCATTAGTGGAGTCCACAGCTGCACTCAATAAATCCCGGTACAGGGGAATACGGCCGGCGCTACTCTGAACCAAGTACTCACCGCGCAACTCGTACTCGTTAACTTAAAATTCGACTGCCGGCCCATCTGAGCAAAAGTTTTCCCGCCGCCCAAAGTTCCAAACAGCACGAACCGGAAATTAAGAACTGGGACTGTGAGATACCTGACCCTCAATAAAGCCGAGAGGGATTTGAATACCTTGTTAGTTCTCTGCGCTAAATGTAAATTTCTTTTCCCTTTCAAAATACCCATGATCTTGTAATAACAAGGCGAGAAGTTGGGAAGATCGACCCGTGATGACTTCCGGCGCCGCCGATACCCGCCGCTCGCAAATTCTTTAGACGTGAGAGCTGATGTCAAATGGCCTTCTCCTCACCTAGCAGGTAGTTTTCTGCAGAGATCTAGATCGGTCTTTCTTCCTCGGTGATCTCCATCGTAATCTCCCTCTGCGGATTCCGTGCTCCTCCATGGCGAGCTGGTTGGGCAGGTACTTGGTAACAATTGACGGATCCTATGGGCCAGCGGCAGTGTCGCTTTCCTGGGTATTCCTGAGAGGCAAAGATGCAAGGGTCGGGTATGTCGTGCTTGCCGAAGACCAATGCATCGATGCTATGGAAGCCAGAGAGAATTTTACAACTACCTGCCTACCTTACGTAGCCAAAGCATCATACTGTTAGTTGATGGGGCTTTTCTTCTCTGATCAATACCAACCCTTCGTGCCATAGTCAAACTCCTACTGTTCACACGATTGCGATCCCGTACCGCTGTCTCGCCATGCACGCATCAATTCCCCTTTGAACGTACTCATTCAGGGATCAGTTTCCATTGAGCCACGAGCATGGTTCATTCAGAGATATCCCATCGCGTTTCCGTGCACTCGGTTCTTAATCAGCTATCTGACGAGGAGCTTGCCGCTTGGTGCCGCCATGGCACCACATACTCAGGCAACGAAGCTGGCGGGCACAGAGGAAGAACAGAGAGAGAGGAAAAGATCGACTCGAGTATCTGCCGGCCCAACCTCACTATCCTGCAAGTCAACGTCAAGGGAGTCCCAGAGAGAATCCAGAACCTGAAAGAGTGGCTTCGTGAACGTGCAGAGCCCGTTGATATTATCTGTCTGCAAGATACTCCAGCCAACATCAGAAGCGTTCAATTTTCCGACCATCTTCTTGCATACGGCCCCGATAAGCCGGAATTACTTGTTGACAAGAAAAAATATGGGAATGCCACAGCAAATCCCAATGGCACAACCAGCCATGGTGATGCAAGCAAACAGACAAAGGCGAAGAAACAAGTCAGAAAGCCAAAAAGGCCAGGCCAGGACAAAGAGAAACTGCATTCCGTTTGCTACCTTATACACAAATCTATCCCGATTGAGGATTGGGACTTGACATATGACGAGGGTGCAAATTTAGGGCTGGCCGGCACCCTATATCTACGAACTGGCAACGAGCGAACAATTGCGATCCACAACGTCTACAACCGGCTCAAACGAGCCAACATCAGAGAACTCATACCGAGAATCACATCTACCGGTCAAGACTTCATAGTCGGCGACTTCAACCTTCACAATCCAGAATGGGGCGGTGACCAAGCCAAGTTCAACGTGGAACATGATGCCCTAGAACTCGACAAAGGGCTTAAAGCCGCTCACATGCACCGCTTGACACCCCGTGGCATCACAACATACTCTCGAGGCTCCAGCCTTCTCAGATACATCAGTACCATCGACCTCACTTATGCCAGCCCAAGTCTTGTCTCTTCTGTTGTCAAGTGGGAGTGTCCCAGAGTTGCAGGCTTTGAGACTGACCACCGTATCATTATGACAACGTTAAGCCTCGAGGTGGGACGAGCGGCCAGTGCCTACTATATGTGGAAGCGCGTGAGCAAAAAGAAGTTCTGTGCTTCTGTGGCCGAGTCGCTTGAACCACTGGGCTTTCCAGAGCTCGTGTCCCCTGCCGACATCGACAAGTACGCTAGCAAGATAACAGATGCATTTGGCCCTGCACTTGATAGCCTAGTGCCCCTGGCACCACCACCAGGATGCAGTCGGTCAAAGGCCAAACCAAATTTTGCCATCAAGAGGGCTAAATACTTGAAACAAAAAATGAACAACAACCTCCTCGTGGAAAAGGGGGAGCAGTGGAAAATCCAGCGCCGCTTCGACAACGTGATCCGCAAAGAACGGGCTGCTCAGTTCTACAACCTGGTGGCCCGAGAAACTCGTCAAAAACGCAAGAAACTCTACTACTGGGCAAGACAGGGTGCCAAATGGAATGAAAAGGCGGTCATGCCAATTCGACAGCTCAAATCAGTCCACGGCGTGACACACCGTACACCCGAGGGCATGACCAGCTGTATGAGGGACGCCTTATGGCCAGAGGGCACCAGTAACGAACAACAAATCCCTCCTGATCGCCCAGGTGGTAGCCGTCAACGGCACCCTTTCACTGTTCCGCAAAGGTTGGAGAAAAGTGACGTGGAGTACGTGCTGCTGAAGGTGCCGACTGGCAAGGCTGCCGGACCAGACCGCATAGCCAACGAGGCTATGAAGATGGCTGCCGAGAAACTTTTACCATACCTTCACCACCTTTTCCAGGCTTGTCTGAACGTCGGCCATCACCCTGCCGCCTTCAAGCACGCCACCACTGTAATGCTCCGGAAGCCCCAGAAGGACGACTACGAACAACCCAAGAGCTGGCGACCCGTTGCCCTGCTTCCTTGCATGGGGAAGCTGCTCGAGAGAATCTTTACCACCCGCCTGAAGCAACTTGCGTTAGAGCACAACCTCCTCCCCAAGTTACAGTATGGTCTCCCCGGGAGATGCACCACCAAGGCTCTTCAGTTCCTCCTCAACAACGTCTACAACGCCTGGACAAACAAAACTCGCAGACTGGCCACTCTGATGGGGCTCGACATCACGGGCGCATATGACAGAGTCGATCGAGTGAAACTCATAAAGATCCTCCACGAGACGGGTCTCCCAGAATGGATGCTCCGCTTCGTCTGGTCGTTTCTCACTGATCGCACCACCGAAATGAGGATGCCTGGCTTTACCTCGTCTACTTTCTGGGTGAACATGGGCATCCCCCAAGGCAGCCCTTTATCGCCCATCCTCTTCTTGTTCTTCTCCATGCCCATTCTCGGAAATGCATCCGAGTACACCAACTCTCGCGTCACTATCTACGCATTCGCCTACGTTGACGATACCTACCTGCTGGCCATTTCCGATGACTTCAAGGAAAACTGCAAGGCCCTCAATGAATGCCATGAAAAGATTATGGAATGGGCCAACTCTGTCGGCGTGTCCTTTTCGCCTCAAAAGTACCATGTGATGCATTTCCACCCCCGCGGCTTTAAGAAGGCCTTCTGTGAGGAAATGCCTCGAATTGAGGGCCTGGAGCAGAAAAAGCCAGAAACCTCGATGCGAATCCTCGGAGTTGAGGTTGACCACAAACTTAATTGGAACAACCATGTCGCCGAGGCGAGTGATGCTTTCTTGCTTGAATGATCGTATCCGCTGACCGGTCTCTTAGATTGCCGCCAAAGTCTACAGGAAGATG
Source organism: Fusarium sp. NFCCI 5145 (assembly GCA_033439405.1). Lineage (NCBI taxonomy): Eukaryota > Fungi > Ascomycota > Sordariomycetes > Hypocreales > Nectriaceae > Fusarium > Fusarium sp. NFCCI 5145. The sequence goes on along the minus strand of JAWDHB010000093.1, from coordinate 2,015 downwards.
GACAACATCGCACGGATTTCCGCTTCGACCTCCGGCCCAAACTTCTTGACCATGAGGCAGCTCTACATCACAACCGTCCGCCCCATTATATCGTACGCTTGCGGAGCGTGGTTCATGCACGGCGGCTCGGAGGTCAGATGGAAGGCGACCAAGTCTTTGATCAGCAAACTTGAGAAGATACAATATTATTGTCTCGGAAAAATCGCCGGTGCCATGGCAAATACCTCAAAGCTGACTCTTGAAAAGGAGTCGCACATTGAAAGCGTCTGGGTTTTCTTAAACCGGATTGCCACCACCCAACGAGCGCGTGCTTTAGGCACCGCCGAACACGCAACCCTCTGCTCGATTCGACAACAATTCAAGAAGCCGTCGGAGTACAACAAGCATCCATACCATGTTCTAGACCATGCAGCCAGATCCCTTTTGGACAGAGCTACCCAGTCATGTAGGGACAAGAGGTTGGGTGCAGGCCCCGGCAAGATTTTGAACGAAGCCATGACCAAGATTGCCAAGGAGGATGCGGAAGAGCAATCAATTCAGCTATGGGACGACTACCGCCGGGAACGTGCCCAAAGATACCCCTTCTCCAGCGCAGCCGCCAACGGTAGCTGGGGGAAAGACAACAAGTTACGATACAAGGGCCTCTCCAGAGCCCAAAGCACCATGTTGATCCAATGCCGGACCGAAGTCATTGGACTCAATTCTTACCTCTACAAGATCAATGTCAGTCTATGTCACCTTTTCCGACGGGACCACCGCCCTAACCACAATTTAGAGCGCCGATACCCCAATGTGTTCTTGTCAAAAGTCCAAGCAGACAGTTTTTCACATGTTCATCCAATGCGAGGACCTCGACAGCCCGCGAAGAGATCTCTACAAAGCACTTGGCCACAACGATTTCATCAGGATGCTTTCCGAGAACCCCTATATTGCTGCTGACTGGGCTATCACCTATTTCGGTACCGCGCAATTTGAGTATCCGAAAAGAAACTCACGCTTCAAGCCCGCTGAGTCTTGTTCCCCCCAATTTCCCTCGTTCTTGTCTTTATACCAGACATTGAACAGAATCATGGCTGGTAGCTTTGCCTGAGGAGCCGATCTAATGTTGCTCTAGTGTTACTCCGCTGTGTTACTTCACTGTGTTACTGTGAGTACTCCGTCTGCTTTCCCTTTCACTGTCAGAACTAGGCTAATCTTTACAAGTCTCATTGGCTGTTTGACTGTTGCCGCGAGGCGCCTTGTGATTCATTTCTTCTACAGTAACTAACCAACTAACCAAGCAAGCAACTAACCACTGTAGAATCTCTTTCTCAAGTCGGTCAACCCTCATTCATATTTCGATCAGTCCTTGACTAACCCCTACATTCAGCCTTTCCTCCCTCTCCTGCCCGGTCAACCAGAAGTTTAAACTTTTCCCCAAACGCCAAAAGTAAGTCAGCCAATTATCCAGTTTATTAACTAGCCCTCGACTAACCTTTACATTCAGCCTTTCTTCCCCATTCCCCATTTTGCCCTGTCAACCAAACGCCGAAAGTAATTTAGCTTCCATTCTTTCAATCCACTTGGTCCTTCATCACTAAACTTTACATTCAGCCTTCTTGTTCTATTCTGCCCCATCAACGAGCAGCATAGACTTTTCCCTGAACGCCGAAAGGAAGTTAGCAACCAGTTATTCACTTCAATTAGTCCTTCACTAATATTTACCTCCAGCCTTCTTTTCCCCTCTGTGACAGTCTCACGGCAACTGCACATTCCTTGGTGGCCTCGGAAAGTAAGTTTTTGTCTGGATTTAACTGGGCCATGTCTAATCCATGTCCTGTAGCCAATGGCTTCGCACAACCAGTACCGCATCCTCCATCTCGTCGAACCATCTCCTGTATCTTTCGTAGGTTTATTGATGTATAGAATCAGAAACTTCTTGTTAATTACTATCTATAGGGTACTTCCGATGCTCTTGATGAAGGCATGTTGCGATGGTGATATTGGCCCTCTCTCTCTGAGCCGATGAGCTAGCT
>JAWDHB010000092.1:17933-28030 GCA_033439405.1 Fusarium sp. NFCCI 5145 | reverse complement strand
AAAAGCTTTAATTTATTAATAATTTATTAAATAGCTTAAGTTATTTTAAATAAAAATCTAATTTTATAAATTTATATTTTAATATTTTAAAAGCTTTTATTAGTTTTTATTAAAGTTTTTTAATAATTTAATATTTTTAATATAGGCTTAGAGTATTAAATAATTAATACTATAATATAAAATAGCTTTATTAATAAATAAACTATTTTATATATTTAAAATTATAATACTTATATTAGCTTTAGTTTATTTATATATTCTAATTTAAATAATATTAAAATTAAGTTTATAAGATAAAAATTAATTAAGTTATAGTAATTTAAATATAACTTAATTAAGGTAGCTAGTAGTAAATTCAGGTGGCCAGTCGATGGGGTGGCCGGTTGTGGGGTGACCGACGTTAGTTGAATTTTTATGCCTCTACTGTTACCCCTCGGTAACTCTTTCTGCTTGACAAGCCGAGGCATAATCACTCACTCCACTGCCGATAAGGTAGTTGAAAAGAGGTTCAGAGCAGCAGTGAAGTACATTAGTCAAACATTGAATCTCAATTGTTCGACTCCGCGCCGTAACCACAAGCGACATGGGGAAGGGAACCCTTGATCCTACCTCCACCTCAGACAGGCCCCTCCATCCAGAACCCGAGAGTCCACCGCCCCATCCGTCAGGTTGACCGGGTGGCGTTGCGTTACGCTACAGACAGCAGCTTCGTTCCGCTACTGTACGATGGATGGATCATGCCAAGTCTAGGATCTTGTCCGGGTGGATGTTACCGGTGCATGCGAAGCGAAGCAAAGCACGAGGTGAGTGGATGGACTCGACAGGAGTGGTAAGAGGCGACACAAGGGTAAATGACCGAATGAATGATGGATGCAAAGATATAAACTTGCAAAATTTCCCAACGTCCGTCTCGCTCATGATCTCTCTTAGCTTCTTCGCTTAACTCTTCTCGATCAATTAATTACTCGCTGCATTCTCTCATCAAAGCACCCATCATCGATCGCCAACCCCCTCCCCCCCCAAAAAGGAATTGGGTTTCTCACTGAGACGGGGTTGCTTGGAATTCCGAGTGTCTCTCATTCAATTGCCTGCCTGACTGCCTGCCTTTCTATCTGCCTGCCCGTTCACACCGTGGATAGCGTTGAACATACTGTTGGTTGCGCAACCATTTGATAAGCTGAGATTTACCCAGTTTGTGGTTTTCCTCGAGACAGTAGTAGCCAACACGCATCCTCGTTTTGGTTGACCCGTCTGTTTTTTGTTGAATGTGGTGGACCTTGACCATTCATTCTATCCTATCTCCAAGGCCTCGCAACAATCAAACTCCCCGGATCATTCTGATAAGACACCCGATATAACCCGCTTCTGTCTACGTAAATAGCGTTACGGCTCCGACTTTGTCTGTCTGTTTCGCTTTCACGAGACGAGCTCAGCACGCAGTTTTAGCGCAGTCAGTTGTCGCAGCGCCCGCAGAAACGCACCCAGGTTAAAGTTCAAAGTGGCCCGCTCTCCACAATAACAACGACCAATACAACCCGGTTCCCTGCTAGACCGTTCAGTTACATTTTGGGCCCTGATGCCCCATGTATCTATCGCCTGGGCTACTTAATCTCTGAGTTGCATCTCCTAGTGAGCCCTTGAGTCAAGCAAGGCATACCTATCACCTACCACCTACGGTACCTCATATTTGGGTACGTCATTCCCTTATTTATTTATCCATACATCCTTCTGGCCTGACGCATTCGTTCCCTTCCCTTCCCTCCAGCCACTGTCTCTCAGAAACGATCGAATTGCTCTGTTTTCACCCGAGCAGCACATATCGTGATTGTCCTAGATTACACATTGAAACTTACACATTGTCTTGATCTGTAGGTACCTGGCTACCTAGGTATAAATAGTCGGAAATCCGCCTTCCTCAATCGGAGCTTTCAGTTCGGTGTTGAGCTTCTCCCGCCAACTCAATTCGATTCGGTTGACTCTTCCGTCCTCTGCAACTTGCATCCGATCTCCCCGTAGGTAGACCTGAAATAGCCTGTGAACGGGGAGCAAAGATCGCGACAAGCTTGAGGAGGACGACTTCAATCGTCCGCTCCTTTTTATCTATCTTTTATCCTATCTTGCGTAAAAAATTCGATCGGTCAAATTGTATCACATCTGATCGACATGAAGTTCGGCGACCATCTCGAGCGAGAGTCTGTTCCAGAATGGAATCTTCGTAAGTTGTTGCAATCAATCACTTCGTCATTGGCTCAACATCGCTGTATTAACCAATCACCTTTCCCCAGATAACCTCGATTACAATTCCATTAAGCATGAGATCAAGATGCACACGACGCGCGACCAGGCTACGGCCATGGCTATCCCTGGACAGAAAGATGAGGCTCTGTCTCGGTTTGAGGATGGATTGTACATGGAACTTGGTCGCCAGCATACAAGGCTACAGTTGTTTGTATCGAGTAAAGCGGATGAGATTTCACGTCGGTTAGGTATGTTTTTTCTTTTTCTTCTTGTTTTGGTTTGGCCTTACTTCTACGCCACGTCTTGGGCGGCACGCGACCACATGCCAAAACTGACACCTCCAATTAGAATACCTAGCCAAGACCATCAATCGATGGGCATCAAAGAACCAAGATCAACTCGACGATGGTTCCGCCATAAAACATCATAGGAGATTTACCAAGTATGAGCGCGAGCTGGTTCGTTGCGGTGGTGACATCCAATCCCTTGAGCGATTCGCCAAGGCTCAGACCGTTGCCTTCCGAAAGATCACCAAAAAATATAAGGTGCGTGTGTCAGCATGACTGCTTGTTTGGCATAACCCCTACCTGGACTACCTGTAGATTTATATACTGATCGACTTCTCACCTACAGAAATGGACTGGTTCCGTAACCCTCGGTGCTCGTCTCTATGAGAACATCCTGTCCGACCCCAAAAGCTTTACTCGTCGCGACTTCTCCTCTTTACAACAACAATATGACGATATTACTTGCACACTCAATGCAGCGGCTCCAGCATTGAGCGAACCCAGCTCCCCAGAATTTCCATCCCACTCTTCCCGACGCCAATCCCTCTCGGGATCTTTGAACTCGACGAACCGTCACTCAGCCAACCGCACTCAACCAACTTTCGAATGCTTGCCTCCACCACTGGCAGAGGAACCAATCAAATATTGGAATGAATATGATAATGGAAGTGATTGTGCAGGCGATGATGATGGGTATGCTATTTATATCAACCCGGATGACAACGCTAGTTTCCCTGGGTTTGGCTATCTGCAGGATATCTTCACAGGACCTCTGAGGAAGGCAAAGGGCTGGTTCAAACATGCCAGGCCTGAGGAGCGACAGTCTCTACTTGGCGCTAACCGCTCTCCTTACCACTATTCCAGCACAACCTATAACAGCAGCGAGTCTGACGAGGAAGGGGGATATGCCAGCTCAGACGGCTTCCCAACGACTGGATATGCTACCCACTATGCTCTTCCCAGCCTCAACCAACAGCAGGCGCACTTGTACCGTGAGAAGACGTTGTTCTGGGGCACAGTCAGCTCTTTCGCCGTGTCTTTCCTTCTTCTCCTCGTTGCCGGCACGCTCATCGCCACTGGCCGACACAGGCTCCGAGCCGAAGTTGACGCAGGCGTTACTCTTGGCGTAGTTGCTAGTTTGTTCACCGCCTGCAGTGCCCTTGGTATGACGCTATATCGGCACGACAAACTGTCGTCACCACACCTACTAGCAGTTTGGACTACCTTTGCCGCTTCTTGTATCCTTAACGGCATGCTGCTGATTCTGGTAGTGGGAAACTCCCCATAAAATTGCGAGCCTAGCGCCGCTTTGTTGACCATCCAGGGCTGCAAAAGATTGTACCATGATTTAAACGTTTTTTATTCACATGTGAGCGAATTTCTTTGATCTGGTGTCTGGCGTTGAGCACATCCCACGGATAAGGGAAATGCTTGGGCATTCTGATTTGTGCGTCAACGAACCAAGGGTCGGTTATTTGGGTTGAAGATAGCGAGTATTGTGCTGGCGCACGTGCTTTTTGATATAGGCATTGATGCTTAATCGTACGCGAGTGGAAGTAGTTGAAACCTCAAGCAGTCGTTAGGCCTGGGAGGTCACATTATCTGGAGCCGCATGCCAGTCGCTCAAAACACGTTACAATCATCAAAGAAGTTTTTACATTCGTCCTAGTGATACCGCAGTTCGTAGTCATTCGCCTGGGCAATATAATATGGGGCCGAGGCTTATCGGTCCCTGAGCGTGTGTAGGCAGGCTTCGATGCGGTTGTCTCATTCATCCATGAAGCACCATTGCGTTTCGTCAGCGTCCGCCAAAAACAGTTCAACCTTGTTAACAAGCTGCCCTGTATATAGTTAGATGTCGTTTCCTTATGCCGTTTTCTGCTCCATGGCTCAATCCTTGACGGCGTATTTTGCCAGTAGCCTAAGAACTTACCAGCAACTCCCCATCTCTTGGCAAAAAAGTGCAATGACGCAAAAATGTTATGAAATCTTGTGTCAGCTTCGGGGATCAGATGCTCGAGGTGGCTTAAGACCATGAGGCAGTGGTAGGCCGAGTAGGGTGTGACGGGGGAACAGGGCGCGAGGAGGTGAGGGCGGTGGGCAAGCTGGTCGTTAAGGTCGGTAGTTGTGTCAGCGATAATGCGGATGGTGAAGTTAAGACCGGCAATGGCTTTAGGGGCGATATCGTCAGCCGTTGGGGAAAAAGGGCCAGCAGCTGATATCGCGTTGGCGGCCCGGAGTTGGCGACAATAGAGAAACAGAAGAAGACTATTTCACGTGTCAGTTCCGTTTCAAAGTATCATTGCAAAGGCATTTTCTAGCTGCGCTTCATAACCAAGGTTTCAGCTTACCATGTGCAAGTGGCGAAGCATTCGTAAAAGTCTCCCCAGCGAGAGGTCTGCATGATCATAGCCTCAACAAGGGCACGTGTTGCAATATCAAGCTCAACGTATTCTTCTAGTAGAGCATTGGGATTCCCATGGGGTTTAGGAGAATAGGCCCTTGTGTAAAGCATTGCGCATTGGCAATTCCTCTGAAACGGCCCAAGAGGTACCGAAGGCGCAACGCTAGCAGGATGTCGCTGAACAGAACGCGTGGGCAGTTGATTCTGATTGTGCCAGATCAGATTGCTTGTCGGTAGCAGGTCATCGGCGGCCGGAGATGGTACCTGAAGTGGCATATGGATGAGAGAACAATCGACATGAATCAGTCGATCGAGCACGAAGAGACTCCAATAAACACATCGACGTTCTTCTTCCTCGTAAGGGATATTGGCCTCCCGCTCAGCCTCGATATACTTCCCAGGGCCGATGTGTAGGACCATGGCCATTGTGTTGGCGTCTCCAATACTGACATAAGCTCGCATTACATCACCGTGGCCGAATTCAAAGAGGGCCAGTAGGATAGAACACTGGACAAGCTCAATGCTGGGAGCAGAAAGACCACGCAGAACACTCAGGACGCGTTTAGCAGCCCGGTAGGCGGGCATCTCGATCATGTCTTTCCCTTCATTGACATTGGTGCTCGCAGCAGCAGCTTCGTCGTCGTACTGAGAGACGAGCTGCATACAAACAATCAAGAGGGCAACGGCAGGGTCGCGGGGACCTTGGTCGGCATTGGAGCCGGAGCCGATGTTATCGGTGCGGATGGCAAAGAGTTCCTGATGGATTACAGAGAACCAGGGATTCATAGTCTCAAAGTAGCGTTCAGTTGCCTCGCGCCAAGAGATGTTTCGTGAGGATAATAACGCCATTATCATGGAGCTGGAGATGTCGAAGGTAGGGTCGAATATACCCTGCCCATATGCTTCTTTGGGTGTAGATCCTGCAAGATATCCGGGTTCCACAACAGCGGTAGTTGGGGCCGTGTATATAAAGTCGTAGGAGCATGTAGTTGCAAGCCTGATAGGTCAGTCAAGGGTACTCGAAACATTGGACTATAGGAGCGATTACACACCTTGTACAACGAGAACAAGCAGGCAATGCTTTATCACATTTCTTTTTAGTGCGAGTACACTTTTCACAAGCCCTGTGAGCACGTTCAGGCTCCATTGGAGATTCAGAGCCCCGTGAAGATGACACGGAGCGAGACATGATGGTTCTTCTTCTGGGATCCGTGGTGGCTGGTATGAAGCCCGTAAGATAGGCTTGTACTTGGAAGTAGCTTTTGGTGGGTGAAAATAAAAGGAGTTATGCTGACTACGCTTTTATTATGTCAGACAGAGAGGAGGCAATAAAAGAGCTTCAACTACCTATACAAAAAGTTATGATAGCTGTATACCTTGAGTTAGTGCAAGATACAGATGTTGGTGTTGATGTTGATGTGAATGTGAGTGCGAGTGCGAGGTAGTTTAGATTGGTGGGTAGAGTTAAAGTCGAGACTGCTGATTGATACTGATGCTGATATCGATGGGAATGAGAGAGGAAGAGACCCAAGACATTGAAGCCGGGGACGAGGGCTATTTGACGTCGAGCCTCGATACGAATAGAAAATGATGCCCCCCCGGGCCACAGAGTTGATTAGACGTCGATGGGTCTCTTGATGCTTCCAGGCCTGGGGCCAGAATAGGCCGAGGGGTGGTTGCAGATACGCACTACAGAGAGCACAGCAGCCTACTGCGCAGCGCAGCCCAGCGGGTGGCACGTAACTGTAGGCCGTACGCTATGCGGTGTTGTACATCCGTACGGCACTGGATATGGCGAACCCGGTAGATGGGCGCCGGGTACCAGATGCAAGGTCAAGATTGACAGGGTCCAAATCAAGGATGACGTCTAATCGGTTAGTCAGCCGCTGACAGGGGGTGATGGTGATGGGGTCCAAGGCTGCGAGAAGAAGGCTGAAGATGCTGATTTGAAAGGATAAGGTAAATATTGGAAATTCGCCAAACCTACTACGTAGGTACCTACCTAGGTAATGAAACCTAACCAAAGGAGAAAGAAAGACAGCAGAAAGAGCGGGGGCACAAGGGGCCTGTCACTGCTACCTCAGGGATGATTTCAAATAAGGCAATGTTGCAGGTAACCTGAAAGGGAAAGATGGATCCAATGGATGGATGTAGGCAAGCAGGAACAAAATACTTAGGTAGGTAGTGAAGGAAGTCCCTTAACTAAGTACCTACTAAGGTACCTTAGTACTTAGGTATATACATAGTACCGACTTAGGTCCCTAAACTTACCTACGGGACATGCTTGAAGTTAAGTAGGTAGGTAACTAAATCTCCAGACGATAGGTGCAGAAAAAGGCTTCCTCAACACCCTTGAAACCCACTAGGACTAGTGTAGAGATGCATGGCCCAGATTAATTGCCTAGTCGATTAAGCACTGGGCTGCTAAGGCAAGGTGAGGTACCTAGTGAGTACAGTAACCTCAGATTAGTCCGTCAATCAATCAATCCATCACATCTCAGGTGTCCGAAATGCCGGGTCACACTGCAAATCCCCCTCCCGATTGCCCGGGGAGACCGTTACCTCTCAGCCCAGTGAGGCCATGGTCGGGCATGTCAGGTGGATGCATTCCGCCCCCATCCATAGCGATGTCATCTACTCACATTGGAAGCTTACAATAGGTAGGTTTGGTCGACTGGCCCACCCACTACAGTACGGGAGTTGCAGTCGTGCCAGATTGACTTAATCATGCCTACCTAAGCAAATCTGATTACAGTTTCGATGTCTCACTGTAGTAATCAGACTCTCCAGATCTCGATCGCACATAATTTGATCCCATGTCAAATCAATTATGCAGCGTCATCAAATTGAAATTCTCCATTACTTTCCAGAAGCAGCTCAGATTATCTGTCATTTTCTCCAACACACATGACGTACCTCGTCACCTTTATATCAAGGTAGCATTCATAAACTTTTTCTTTTTCGTACAGACAACACGAGAATTCATGAAATTCTAATAAAAGAAACAACAATTTAGGATCTCTCTGGTCTATTGGTTACTAATCGGAAGCTAGTCCTTTTATAACCAAACACCAGAATTATATGCCAACATTCAGCTTCTCGGAATCTTGAATATTGGCTCAACCCCACTCCAATATTAAGATAACGGAATCGACTAAATTCCAACTAGGAAAGAGATTTGAATTGCATAGACCTGCCAATCAATTGACTCTGCCACGATGTATACGAGATGTTACCTACAGCTAGGCTATGTAGACTACTTCCTTCGCTCATTTCATACTTGTCTATCCCTGTCTTTTCTTTCTCCCATGAGCAACTAGTTGCTAAATTAAGCTTGTGAGGCTCGAGTTCACGTCTGCATGGCCGCTAAGTATTTTCCGCAACATCAGGAATTGTGGTTTAGGAAATGAAACCCGTGATAGTATCCAGGCGCTAGTCCATCAAGCTGGATACAAAACATGCAATATAAACTATAAGGTACCCGTAGGAGGTGGGTAAGCGAGAGGATCCCCTGCTATGTCTGCAAAACAAAAGCCGAGAGCTTTCGGGATTAACATAAACCACTGACTCACCCGGCGTAAATCCCGTTTTGGCAGGTCAATCGTACTCATCCGCGCCTCAAACGTGGCATAAATATCTCCAAAAGCTGACTGAACTTCGACATATTCGCAAGGATTCAATTTTGATTGCAAGGGTTCTCTGCGAATTTAGGAGAATTCATTGTGGTTGATGACTGGATTTACCTGCTTCTCAACAGCTACAACCTGAGTGAACGCAGCAACAGGATAAACTATCTCTCAGTACGCAACTCTAGAGGTTTCACCCGTGCAGTTGATCTCGAAAATTTACAAAGACGGATCTAGAAGCTATTTATATCCCATACTGGCATTCGGCCCCCATCGCTTAAACAAACCTTCACCACCAACCATCGTCAACATCCATGGCTACACCAAAGATGCTCCATCGCATACGCCCCGGCACCTCTTCTGATCTCAATGCGGCTACAGAGCTCTATATGCACAGTTTCAACAAGGAAACTCTTCTCGATTTCATGTTCCCAAGCCGCCACACCGACTCAACTCCCTTTTATCAGTGGGTAGCTCGGCGCTTTCATATGCGATACTGGACGCCCGGCTACGTTCTCACTATGCTCGATGATGCCAAGGGGAGGACAGTGGCATTTACTTGGTGGCATATTCCGGACGAGTCCTTGTCGTTCCGCGAGCGATGGCTCTCACTTCGTAAGTCTCTCCATTAAGTCTCCGCCAACTATTATGCTATCCACCCAAGCTCCGTTTCAAAACCTGACCATGTCACTGACTCATTCTAGACGCTTGGGTGGCCCCTATTGTGCTGGCTGCGCTGAGATTGCACTCATATATATTTCCTCTTCACAATGTTGACTCTTATCGTCTTGGCATCTACGACCGCGTCTTCAGCACCATTGAGCCTGACATTTTAAACTCTCCCCGTCGTCGTTCAGCCTGGTACCTCTCTAGTCTTGCAGTCTCGCCTGATGCACAGGGCAGCGGCTATGGTTCCATGTTACTCGAACATGGCTTGGAGGCGGCCGATCGTGCAGGAGTTCCCACTTGGCTGGTGGGATTGCGTGGACTCGACAACTTTTACAAGCGTTTTGGCTACCTGGAAGTGGCCAGGGCCAACGTTGGAGAGTTGAAGGGCTGGGACGGTGGTATCATCATGTTCAGGGGGGAATGATGAGCAAGACCTCCACTCATCATTAGATCCCATACCTTTCTCAGTTCTGAAACACAGACAAAATATGGCATGGCGTCATCAATAAAGGGTTCATGCTGGGTCGCCAACAGCAATGTCATTCAGGTGATCAATTCATCTACTGCTATTGACCTGGCTAGTTATAGCCTCTTTTAGCCAGCAAGGGCCATGGTCTTGTCATAATCATCCCCGCCATAGCAAATCCCATCAAACGTCATAGCAAATCATAATCTTCGTGCCAGTAACGAGCCAATTCTCGCCGTGTATCAACCCAAACCTCGAAATACTTCGTGTTGTTTTGTTACGGTGTCCGACATGTTCTGACGAGTGACGTGCCTAACATGAGCAGCGGCCCGGAGCACCAGTAAGAAAAAAAAAAAGGGGGGGGGGGGGGGGGCCAACAAACAAAAAACCCCCCACCCCAAAAAATT
>JAWDHB010000092.1:0-17923 GCA_033439405.1 Fusarium sp. NFCCI 5145 | reverse complement strand
GGGGGGGGCAAGCAAACATCAAGCCAGCATCACCTATCTATTCAGCAGTGGTGAGAACCCACCCACCAGTGCAGAACCAATGTGAATCAGATAGTAACGCCATCGTCACACAGCTCGTGCCAATGAGTAACTTGGAAAGAGGAGGAAAGGCATGTAGTTAACATGCAGAACACTGGGCCAAAGCTCTAAGCCATACGCTGGCTACCGTCATTCCGAGAACCGATCCCTTTCATGTTTACTATTGTCCCAAGCTTGAGCACTGCGCCGGCTTCCATCGCCTTCACTGATTGAATGATTGTGTTGATACACCTCGTGATTGCCGCGAGCCAAATTGTCGTCGAACTCGCCCACAGGTGTGTAGCCGTGTTGATATCTGGGGTGGTAGGTCGCTCCCAGGGGCGTGATCGTAACTCCTCTGCCAGTAGCTAGATCAACATCTGAATGGTCTGGAATTTCTTCTTTGGGGCATTGGCGCGAAGAATGGAGGCTAGCTTGGTCAACGCAAGACGATGTGTGTTGCTGGTATTGGTTCATAGAGCGGCCGATCCTGGTGTTTGGCCCAGTCTCAGCAGGATACAAGTAAGGCTGGTGGGCTTGTGGACGTGAAAAATCCGAGTATGGGCGTTCGTCCGCCATCGATGGGGAGAGCGAGGTCTCTACGCTACTCATTCTAAACTGGTAATGATGTTCTGTTGGGTCTCGATACGAGTAATCACCTGCTTGACCTTGAAAAGAAGCAGATCCATGGGGAGGATAATCGAGAGGGCCCGGAGCGAATTGAGTGCTGATTGTCGATGCATGAAAGTTGTGGCTGTCTCTACTACTCTGAGCAGCATAATCTCCCATGCTGTATATCCGATCCCCGCTGGCAACCATTGGCACAGCAGTTGCATGGGTCGAGGGGTTTCTACCAGTCAGTACAAACTCATTTGGGCCATAGTGGTGATCGCCACTATAGGCCTGCTGAGAATAAGGAACGTCATCGTATGAACCTCGGTGATCGCTCATTGGCGCCTGCATTTGACGATTAATACTGAAACAGTTCATCGGAGGTGGTTTTGGGTTCTGACTGTCATAGTAGGCAAGACTGGGTCGGCGGTCTGGGTCTGGTCCGATGCCAGAGTCCACGAGAGGAGACCGAGTGCCGAATCCGTAGGGTGTAGTCCGTCTGGACATATCATCGGTATGCGATCGAGTGTGGTAAACAGGCCGAGGCCCATTGCAAGCAGCGGGGGGAGTAGGCGAGGAAGACGATTGCTCGCTACTATGCTCGCTCATGGATCCTTCTTCCTGTACCGGTTCGAGGGGTGAGGGTTCCTTTACAAACGAGAGAGGGGATACAGTTGCTTCCACAGTCATCAAAGAACGACTAGGTTGGCTGCTAATCGAAGCTTCGTTTCCGCTTGAGAAATGTGTTTGGACTTGAGCAGGTGCGTTTGTGAAGGCATCAACAACCTCTGGGAGAAACTCAACAGGAGGAACATCCTTTAGCGTACCATGTTGAATCTCGTGGTGAAGACGTTCGACAACGTCCAAGATCTCATCATGTGTCTTACCTTCCCCAAGGCTCTGCATGATCCAACGAGGGACGAGGTCTCGACTGTTCGTATCTGCCAGGCGCTTAACCTCACGCCTCCGAATCGAGAATGTCCAGGACCGGATGGCGATGCCCTCCTGGTTGGTTCTGTTGGTGCTCTCCAATCCTCGGCTCCAGAATATCATTCGTACAATCTGCTCGTATACCATACCGATCTGAGTCACACTGAAGTCGGCGCCGGTACGATAGCGAATCCTCTGATAGTGCTTGCGGCACATGCAAACCCAGACACGCTCTGGGATGCGGCGGGTGCAGACCTTGTTGCGGCCAAAAAGATGAGAGATGACCTTGCGAGGAACCGACCCAGTGGTACAGCTCTCAACTGCCATGCAAATATCACCTCCCTCAAGAGGCGTGTTGACGTCCACCTTTCTAAAGCGGCGGCATGCTGAAATTACACGATCATTTGAGTTGGCATATGAAGTTGTGTCTCCTGAAGAAAGAACCTGTTAGTGAAATACAAACGCGGATTGGCTGTCACAAACTTACCTTGCAGACTCCTATTAGGCAGCATCTTACCACTGTCCTGGGGCTCAAAGGGCGATTTGGTAGACATGCTGGGAGCTGAGGAGCCTTCTCCTTGGTGAGCCCAAGGGTACTGCTCAAGACTAGGACGCTCGTGAACTGTGTTGATTTGAGGCGATGGTAGTGTTGCGGTCTCCAGATGCCTAGACGCAAGTGCCGGCAGGGAAGTTGGAGCTTGAGGAAATGCTTGAACGGAGCCCTGGGCGGGATTTGGCGCTGAAATGGTCCGCTTGTGTACACGGTCCAACGAATTCAGGAAGTGATCTCTCGGCTTGAGGTAGCTGAGCGAAAAAAGAAGAGTGTCAGTGCATGCTTGACGAGAATTTATAGATGGGAAGTGATAATCGACAATTGGCGGAAAATGATAGGAGCAAATGCCGGACGAAGAAGCACGATGGATCGAGAGTGATTGCTCCGAGCCGCGGGGGAAGTAAAGACACCATCCACTGTGATTCAGAGTCTCCGGACCGAGTTCGTAGTGCGACAAACGTGCTTTGACGGTGCGACTTTCTCGAGCTTACGATCTGGGTTTATGCCTAAGCATTATCCATCCGAAGAGAGTCAATAGCAGACACCTGTTGTTCTTATGACAATAGACACAGCATCGGCCGTGATTCATAAACTGCAGAAGGGGCACTACCCAGTCTTGCCAGCATTTCTTTTTCAGCTCTTGCAAACAAACAAAACGTTGGCATGCCTCCAACTATGTGGGACCAAGGGATATTGGCTTAATGGTTTGATATCAACAAACCGAAGCGCCCAGCCAAGGAAAGCAATACGTTTGAAATCGAGAGTGAAATTCTGTAGATAAAGAAAATTCAACTTACGTTTGGTCTTCTGACAGATGGTTGTGCTTTCTTCTCATCATCCTTGCCTCCAGAATAGAGTCAGACGGGCTACCCGAAGATAAAGAGCCAACAACATTGACAGTATGAGGCAAACGGATATCTGGCCTCCCAGCTGGAGCCGCTGTAACCGGAGGCGGTGCTGTTATTCTCGGAAGGCGCTCCAATTTAGCCTCCAAGTCGGCGATGCCAGAGCCTAAGGCATGACTTCCGTTGATAGTGGATACTGATGAGAATCTCGAATGGCCACCAGCAGAGAATGTCGACGAGCAACAAGATGAGAAACTACTGCGGCTATCTGATATCTTGTGGCTTCCTGAAGCAGGAGGCGTATTGTAGTCGGTCCAGAGACTTGATCTTGATTCTTATTAATGTCTATTCTGGACACTGGTCCACGGCATATAGCATGGAGACTATAGCATTGGCAGTATGGTTGGACAAAACTCACCTCCTCATGTGCTGTGAAGAGCGGCGTTCGCTTGGATTGCTGTTCACGTTAGACAAACTGTATGATTGAGCGCTGTCTAGATTATGCACAGGTATGGAAGAGGGTACCTTTTCGGTGTCCAGGCATCTTGATGGCCGTCTGGTGTAGAAGGCATTCTGCTTGGGGAAATGTTATCATCAAGCCTGTCAGGCCCATATCGGGCCATTATTACGATGTTGCTTACCGTACTGGCAATGCACAGCTTCCTGTGGTGCCTTGAAGATGTATTCCGGCTGATGTATCCATTGATGTTTGTCTGGAGTGGTTATTAGATACATTCTGTCGTCTTGCAGATTCTTGTTGCTCTCCCCAAGACACAACCGAGAAAGGAGATCGTGAGGAGTTAGTTGGACCAGCATCCTTTGGCAAAGAGTAGCCGCCAGCATCCCAAGGCGTGCGAGTTCGGCTATCGGGTCGTACACTTGGAGCCCTAGGTTGAGCGTAATCGGGAGAAGAAGACGACAGTGAAAACGTTGGGCCTCTTTGTTCCTTCTGCGCAATACACTGCTGGGTGCTTTCTCGACTATTTCTCGCTTCTGTTTCAAGTTCACTGAACTGGTTGAGGATCGACTCAATCTTCATGGTTGAGGTTGATCTGGAGTCGTTTTCAAACAAAAACGTATTAAGATGGTTCGGGTAATTCTGGAACTGCAAGAATTCGAGGAATGGTGCCAATTGATCCGGACAATGACTAGTAGTGGATATGCGTTTATTGGTTATAGCATCGAAATCCGGCGTCGTCTTTCTGGTAGCAAGGCAGTGCAATGAATGGATTACAATCTCATGGTAACTGTCGATTGGTGCTAGAAACGGGATCAACCTCGTTCCGGGGTAATTATCGATTAGGTTGGGAAAACACTCCACAGATTGGGGGAATGAACAAAATGAAGAATATGAAAACGAAGCGATTGGAGAAGCAATTCGTTTAACTACCAGGGGGATGACTGTTTCTTGTACGTCTTCCAGAAGACCAGGGTGCTGGTTCGGTGCAGAATGGTATGAAACTTGGCAGACGGATACTCTTTCGCTTTTTGACGCGGAGTGAAGGGGTGAAAAGAGTGATAGGAGTGTCAGATAGATCGAGTCTGACCCGCTGAACCGAAGATTTCAGGTTGCCGATCTTGTCAAGGTCAAGGACCAGGATTAATGTTCTATCGCTATCGAATACAGTAAGGTCCTCTAAGCTTCAGATCATCGGGGCCGCTTTGTTTGAAGGTCCAGGCTTTAATTAGTGAGTGAAGAAGACAAGGAAGAAACTTGAAGGCGAGGATCGGATTCAGGCCCAGTCGGTATGTCAGAGCTTGGTAGCATGCCAGAAAGTAGGGGAAAGGGAAGAGATGAGACGAATCCACTACAACAGAAAAGTAGGTCACAAAAAGCTATGACTGCCTTAGATGGACAACGCATGAAGTGGTCGGTAGGGTTCTGAAGACGGTAGTCGTTTGGGGTTGGGACTGGGGTTTGGGGGGTCAAGAACGGAGGGCTGAAAGGGTGTGGATCAATGAGACGAGGATCAGGGATCAGGGACTTTCATAAGACGTCTGGAATTTGTAGACTAGACTGGCCAAATCCCAGTATCAATATTTTGAGAAGAGAAAACTGTAATGGCAATCCTGGGGATCATGGTCAGAGAAGCCAACGCTTAGGCTTGCAGCGGTAACCAGCATCATCATTATAAACATGCTAGGCTATGAGTGCAACAATCGGTCCTCGCCCGGTGGCACAGGCACGGTGCCGCATGCATTACGCGACGATGACCAGAAGGATGCGTCCTTCCACCAATTTTCGAGCTGTCCCAGGGTCAACTAGTAGTAGACAGCCGTTCAATCGTAGGTCGGCCAGATATGAACCTAGGCTTTTGAGGCGTGGACGGGGACAGCCCTAACACTGTGGCGTCAAGGAGGCCTGCACTGAAGATTTCGAGAAGCAGACGAGCCAAGCCTGTCCGTTGTTTTGCCGGCAGTTTCGAGTAACGGTTCGCCCTTGCTGGTTAGCATGACGGGTTGGTGTAGATCATGGCGTTGAGAGCCCCGTCCGAACCATGATCTCCACAAGGGGATAAATTGTCCGTACCAGGATCAAGCACCTCAAGTGTTGAAAGAGCCAATATAGCCAACTCGACCAGGGTTCTTCAGGATAGGCGGTCCAATCTTTGAACTAATCATGGAGTTAGTCCTTAGATGCATATTCATCCCACAGCAGTAACCGTACCCCTTTTTAAAACTACTACGCTCGGTGAGGGCCGTTGAGAGGCGCAGCGGTTTTTTGCCTGCAAGTTGACACATGCCGCATTGCGGAAAACCTTCCTTCAGGGGTTTGGTCGCCTAATAAGCTTGTTGAAAATGGTTGTGCCACAAACCTACTCCGTATATAGTCTGGGGATGTCACACATGCTGGAAGGAGAAAGACTGGCAGATATAAGGTTGTTGCAATGTAGCAGCTGAGTCTAGGATGCCCACAAGCATATGATAAACTTGCTTCTATTTGACAGGTAATCGGGAGATACCGAGGCCAGGCACTGTGGTAGGATGAGCGACACAAAGACATGCTGTTCTGGGTGACATCTTGCGATAGATGATCATCTTGATCCAAGGAGATAAGATGACAACAAGACAAGTAGGTGCACAATAAAGCATGGGTGACCATGGTATCCGCGTAGCCACAACTACAGGCATCTGGTAATTGTGTGGGCGTCGTGCCGTCGGTTGCCGCGCCCGTTTGCCTCGACGCTGAAAAGTTCGTACGGATACTTCAGGATTAGATGCAGCTCGCCTGGGCGAGGATCCGAGATTGGCTTGTCGACGAGGCAAGATTACTGAAGCTTTGTGAGTAAAGAAAAATTACCAAGCCGCCATATTTTCTCAGTAACAAGACGTTGTGAGAACGCGCAACTTGCTGGAGAGGACAAATATGTTGAAGTCGCTACGCATGAGGCGGCTATGGAGAATTGTTGCCAAACAAGGCGAATTGGATGAGGCAGGATAGGGAATCCCAGATCGATCGAGTTATATTGGTCGATGCTTCAGCTGACAACTACGTTGTTGTTAAGATTGGGGTGTGTTCCCTACATTAGCGGCTTGTTGTTGAGCGATTTGCTAGGCGGGTCGTGTAGGTGAAGGTTGATTGGGTCAAGTTCAGAAGCACAAAGTCGGTGCGATAGGTACTCATCAATGTGGAACCCCAGAAGTTGGATAGACTAGAACCCTGACGTTTTAGCCTCAATCTGGATTGCATTGTCAGCGGAGAGACGAGAGTTAAGAATAGCCAGGGGGTCGCAAGCTGTTCCAAGTCTGGATAGCACGCCCCACGCCATCTGTGCGCGACGTCGTAGCGCGATAGAGATGCAGACGTAGGTTTAGCAAATCGTGGATAGGGACCGGTACCTATCGAAGAGGTTCTGTTTGTGGACGAGACTCAATGGTCGAGCTACCAACCAAGAGCAAGGCTAAGCAGTTTCAGCTTTCAGCCGAGTCTGCGGGAAGCTATACCAACAGGGAAATTGTATGCGCAGGCTTGAGCTGATTTAGCCGCTGTAGGTATTGAAGACAGCCGGCAACCAGGGTAAATGGCTCGCAGCTGTTGCATCGTCTCTTCGGTCCGGCTTCTATTTATTGTTAGATACTGTAGATGCTGGTGTGATGAAGTCTTGGCGCATTTGATGACATGGTCAAATGCAGTTGAAGATCTTTGGTTCCTGCAGCAAGACAGTCTTGGACTCTGACGTGAGAGTAAGCAAGCAAATCATCCATGGTGCCAGTGTCATGAAGACGTAGCCATTGATATCTGATGTGGATGCATCATGAATCAGCATTGGAGGGCTTCATTGCCAACCCGTGCTAGCATTTGGTACTACTCATAAGGCAATTGCTGCTGTAAGTTAAATTAGCTGATCCCCAAAATCCCCATCTCTAATCAATCTAGCCAATCTCTCCCTCCACCACACCACCATTCACGAGACCAGTTCCCCAGATGTTTCCGACTATTCCATTCTGGAACTGGCGCAACCGCGTCAGTTGTTAGTGTGTAGCCACACCGAGCGGGCTGCTAGCACGGACGGCTGCTGATACACGCTTCGACTCATTACAGATCCGCGCGCTGGTTCAGCTCACGCTTTTCGTCTCATGTATCAAGTTGAATCTCGGTGCCTTTTTCACCGTCAGGGGTTGCTTCATCTTCAAATAGACTACTCTTGCATTAGGCCACCAACTTCTCAAACACAGGTGCCCCCTCTCCCTGGGACTGGGACTGGGACTGGGACTGGTACAGGCCTTCGCTGTATCACGGAGGAACGGCCGGAAATAGACTAACTCGGGAGATCGTTTAGAGCCGGGAGGAAGAGACGAAACGCCGCCAGAAGCGCGGCAGACTATGACTAGAATTCATGGTCACGGTGCTGCTTTGATCCAAATCATCCATCATCCAATGCACGTCCAATCATTCGAGGGGACCCACCGCGGCTACGCTGCCCGCAAAGCCCTGAGGTGGCTTAAGTCTCTTCTTACAAGGAATACGTACTTTTTGGATGAGTTGCATTAACAACAGCATGAGCATCCGTATCTTCGAAACGTTTCTGACACTTCTCGGAAAGTCGATCCGATGAGGAATCCTACATGCGAAATGGACAAGGTTAATCAGCCAAGGTCGACAACTAGCCACTCAACGCCCTTTTTTAAGGTCTGCCTGCATCTGGTTGACCGTCCCCGCAAAGCGTATCATGACGCTGAACTTTGTTAGCCATCTTCATCCTGGCTGTCTACCTACCTGTTGTCATGGTTGAGCTTGTTTGATAGGCTTTTTAATTGCTTTCCTTTTCTTCCTCGTCCTCTTCCTCTTACTCTGTTCTTTTTGGGTTCTCTGCGCATCATTTACAGATCCTCCAATCTCTTGTCTTCCAGTTTGGTGACAATCTGTCTCTGTTTTTAGAAGCACCCCATTTGATCCACTGCCCTGATGCGGCCTCAAATTCTTGGATTTTGAAATTTCACATCCGTCCGAAACCCAAGTAGTACAATCTACTTACGCATCCATAACCAACAAAGATGATAAGCAGGGAAGGCGCCTGAAGTCATCTAATTCAGCTTTTGAGCAGCATCCGATTTACATCAAGGCTCTTGAATTGTATTGCTTGGCTGGTTAGTAATAGATAAGTCGAGCCTTAAACTGACCCTTGGACCTCTATTAATATCTCGAATTGTTTCCTGACTCTTAGGAAATACGGATATACGTTAGGACTACGCTATTCTCAGAATTGTTTCTGCTCCGAAGACTGGACCAAATTTATGTCGCCTAGCCGATCAACTGCCTGAACCCACCAGGCCGTAAATTACATAGCATTTGCCCATCGTGACATGACCTGACACTAATGCAGGTCCTTCCATCCACCGTCCTGGGCGTTCCCGGCTCTTTGCCCCGGGCTCGACTGCGTCAAACAGAAATGCTTTGGAGGCTGGCAGGCTGGAGCCATCCAATGCCGGCCGGGGGCGACGCTAACTTAGCATCTGCAGGCGAACGAAAAGATTGTTTCAGGTTAGTCGATGGATGGTAAGAGCACCAAAGCCTGTGAGGCACATGCTCTCAAAAATAGAAGCTGTGCCGCTTTTGGACACAGACAGCTTGAGACGTGAACTAGGCAGTCTCGTAGGTAGGTACCTAGTTAGGTGGATTTCATGTCCAAGGCTGGCAGGTCAAGCAAACAAGCAAATATGACGTTTAACTCACCTATGTGGTCAGAATATGCCTCAAGGTCAGAAACTTTATGCTCGACTTTATGATGAGGAAACCCCAAAATCATTAGAATGAACTTCCCATATTATTGCTGCTCTGTTGTTGGCCTGCTTTAGAGGGGGTTTCGCATCCCGATTGTCTTTTAGGTTTAGTACCTACAACAACATGGGTGGTTTACAAGAGCCCTTGACCCTGAAGACGTGTTTCATGCGGGGGCTACTGGTAGTGGTCCATACCATTTCAAGACCCTAACGACGACTGAAAGTTGTTAAACCAGTGCTTCCAGATCAACAAGTTCCTCAAAAAGCGTGTGCCATCGAATGGAAACCCGTTTATGGCCACACTGCCTGTTGGCCTTGGAATTCATTTATTGCACTCAATAGTCCCATCAGCTTCTTGGACAGAGCGTGGATCCTAGGACATGCATAGTCATAGTCTACTCACTGGCAGATGTTAATGGACAGCTGGTGTAGCCAAGTCAAGCTGGTTAGGTTTTTGTCACATGGCATGCAACCTGATTCATGAAAGACATGATGAAGCTTACTAGAACCCAAGGAAGTCTCTAGAGGAAGTTTTGACAACACCGTTGGGGCTGCTAACGATCAGCCGTCCATCAGCTGGGCTTGTTTGACGTCAAGTTCCAGACCAGGGAGGTCGAAAACCCACTAACTGATTCTTACAACGATGACCACCACTTATGGAACTAATCGGATCGACCGCTCACATAACAAGCTCACTCTTGGCCTGTTACTCCCACCTGAACTTTAGTATGCATGCTTGAGCAAACAGGGTTTGTACGGCAGCAAAAAAAGCCCAGAGTCCAACTTGCAGCAGGTGTGGGGAGTTGGAGATCCAAGAAACGGCTCTGGCCATCGAGAAGGGCGACTGATCCAAGCTTTGCTCTTCGGGCGCTGAGGAAACGCGGCTAGAGCGGCCTACTATGGTCGATGTTGCCATGTAGGGCCAGATCAGCAGTTGGAAAGGGGCGAGTGTGCTCTTTGTCGTTAGTGTTTGGAGCATCTGATGGTTTTCTGTGTGATGAGGAACCCCTACTTCTCCTGACTTTGTCTTTCCAATAGCTGTCGATGTCTGACAACATCTAGCAGTAGGCTGGCTCTAGAAGCGGGCACCAAGGGCGTGGCGTTTAATGAGATTGATGTTGCTTGTAAAAGAGTCTCGGGATCTCTTTGCAACTGTGACGGCGAGTCTTTGACAAAGTTTTGATCTAACTGGGAGACATCATTCACTTGATTGTCAGCATACTGCAGCCAACTTCCCTCTCCACTCCCGTGGATCGTTGGCATGTACCTGACCACCCATCCTCTTCAGCACCACTGGTCCAGCTCCAAATGGGCGGCAAGAGATTGTCCAGGAGTGCGCACGGCATGTTAGACGGGTCTTTTTTCTGGCCCAGGTGCTACATGTTGTCGTCCCATTCACTCCCCCAGGACCTGGAAATACCCCTTCAGCGTCGAAAAGACTTTCAGCATGCGAATCTTGATTGCGTTGACAGGGACTGTGAGCATGGAGTGGAGAGAGATATGATTTGGACGACAAGAAGAAGACTAGTTTCGTAAAAGCGGGTAACCCTGCTTCTGTTTCATCGGAGTGTTGATTCATCTTTTGTTTGTTTCAAGAGAGCCGACACCATTGCCTCGCGGAATGGAAGCCATTCGCCTACAAAGTTTTAACCATTAACGCCTAAGATATATAGACTTGATCACTGAATATCAGGGTTGAAACAAAATACCTTGTTTATATATATTGTAGCTCTATATATAAGCTAGCTTTCGGCTTTTCTCTATCCCAAAGCGAGATTTGCCCCGGTCATAGCAATGCAGAAGAGACTATACATAACGAAGTGATATAATATAGGCAGCATTGATTTAATAAGCACAGGTCTGGCTTCTATTACTAATCCATACCTTATTGTCCAAGGGTCATTATCGAGAAGTGTCCAATAGGTCACAAGAATGCCATATTCCTGCTTGGCGAATACTAACTAACCATCGAAAAAGATAAAGTCCGACTTGGTTTGCTTATGGTTAGGATATAGGAAGGATAAAAAGAAATCTTGAAAAAACTAGCTAGAAATAACTTAAATATATTCAATCTATTCTCAGAAGTATACTCCTTAGCTAGAAATGCTCGGCTCAGGGAGCTTTTCCCCTTAGAGAGTTTATAAAATAGTTAGTACGTTCAGAAGGATCCCAAGGTTACATTTCGTGTCTTAGAAACCTTTAAGCAATACTGCTATTATATAATAATTAATTGAAGCTCTGTATATAGTTTCTCAGGAATTCCGTGTTCTTATCATATCCCATATCTCCTATGTGGGAGATGTGTCCGAGTTGCTGTGTTCAACAATCCTTAACCACGACCACAGGATGCATCGCCATCGCAACATGGACAAACTCAGCACAGCAGATATGATGAATAAATTGGAAACAAGAGAAAAGTATATATACAACAGAGAGTATCCACTGGTCGTCACCGAACTAACTACTATCCGCCCATTGCAGGTTTGACTCTGGGAGAGCGGACGGGATCCCGTATTCTACTGCAGGCATGGTCGTATGTGCTACGACGGTGTCATGAAGGGTTTTATCAAGAGAGGCAACTCTTCCCCTGCGAAGTATATGTGAGTCGTGTAGCAAGAAATCCGGGTGTGTCGTGGAAGCTCCATTCTATTTCGCCGCATGGCACGCCCCAGTTCCTAGATAAATCCCTTGGACGCCAACAAATCGTACCCATGAAATCCTCGGCCAATTCTCAAAGCCTTCATAATCCTCTGATGCTACAGTGCTCTTAGCTCTTTAGGATACTCCCCACTCGCATACGACCGTCCAAACATGCCCATCCAACTCAATGTCCCATACTGGCTGTCCCAACTCAACTACACTCCCAACATTCACGGGTATCCTGTGCCCAAGACCTGTCAACCTCCCCTCGCCTGCAAGCAGATATCTCTGACTTCCGAATTTATCAGTCCGGCCCTTGACTAGATACATGTGTCGTCCTGGTCGAACCTCCTCGATGGTCACTTTCTTAGTCGACACGGTGGCTGGTGTGGTACCCTCCCAGCCCTTTACCTCAGACAGCCATCCTTGAAGTTCCGCGGCGAGTCCAGCAGCTAAGTATTTTGCTCCCCGGCGTTGGGGAGAGAACGCTGCTGGGAGGCCTTCTACTGCGGGGTCAAGTTCAACTGGTTTGAAGCGAGGGGGTGCGCGAAAGGTGGGTTGTTGAAGTGTCTTTAACTCTTCATTGGGAGATATTGTATCCTGAATTCTCTGTGTGAAGCTTTCTGTTGGTGTTTGATTCTCCTCGTGAATATCTTCTAGGCCATCGTTGGCCGCGCTGTGCTGCTCTTCCAGTGGGCTCCATTCTCGCATCGGTGAAATCGATACTCTTCGTCGTTTCGGTTCCCGTGTCTCAAGAGGAGAAGATTCATGTGCCGCAGTTGGCGAGTTAGACATTTCAAGTTCAACAGAGCCTGTACTTTTAATGTCTGGCTCGTTATCCAAGATAACCACGGGGCCCTCTTGTGATGGTGTTGCATCATCAGACTCGATTTCGATAGAGTCATGAAGCGGACCACGCTTTCTAGGCGCGAGTTGATCATCGTCAATCTCCTGGGGGTGCTGTTGGGGATGGTCTTCGACTTCATCAACATCTTCGATATCGATGCCGGCTCTTGCCTGTGTCGGCCTGGGAATAGAAGAGGGGGCGAAGCGAGGAGTTGATTGGAAGCGCGGCAATGTTGCAGAATTTTGTGATGATTGTGTCCCCCGTTTTGGAAGAAGAAACCTCTTGGGTGTGGGTGTCTGTAAGTTGTTAGGTCCAAGTTTATGAAAGCATGAATGAGATTTTACACTTGGAGGGGGGCTCATGGTATAGGGTGAATGCGCATGGCGGCTATAGAACCTGGCGGAAAGTCCATAGAGTTTACGCTTCCTCACAGCGGCTTTCTGTTCTTATGGAATACAACTCTATATGCTTCACATTCGATTTGTATTTTTAAGATTTACGCTGTTGGCAGTGGAACGTGGTCGTGAAGATGAGGATAGAGTGTGACGTTTAAAATAACGGTTTGAGGGAACGGTAAAAGCTCGGTTCACACACATAACAACCAACAACGACGCCATCTTCATAGAGAGGGAAAATGAAGGAGAAACATCCAAAAACTGATGTGTTAAATTGAAAACTTTGAAGGATATCAACTCCTGTGATATTTCTATGTTTAGCCACAGTATCCGTACATGAAAGACTCTTAGGCGTGGCTGAGGGAATGAATGCTCAATTCAGAGACTAAAGCTACACCTGTCCTTCAGTCTTTATATATGCAAAAAGCAGAAACTCCGAACTCCTACAAATACCCAACTGTGCATCTCTTATACCTCCTTATATCTAATACACAATGCAATAGGGTGGTATTTTCTATCAAAACACACTGTCGTCTAGAGACAACATTCATTAAAGGATCCGGGCAGAAACCTGATCGAGAAACAGCGACATCCAGTCATATAAACGTGTCTAAATAGCCGAGAAGGCCACAAAAAATTGGCATGTTCCGTAGCTGAAGCTTAACCATAGGCCAATTCGAAGGTGGTTTCGTGACCATTCTTGGTTGGCTCAGTGTTCTTGACCTGGTGCAGCATGATGGGGGGTAAGCATGGTCGTCCATGCTTCTCCTCCCACTGCGGGCCACCGATGCCTGTATCTTGCCAGCCCATCCAGTTATTGTATAGTCGGTTCGGGGGTATCGCCCGGTAGTACCAGGTTGAACCGATGTATCTTCGCTCTCGTCCCCAACCCATGGGGCTCCCGCGGCCACCGGATTCGCCATTCTCGCCAGGGTTAAACCACTTGTTGAGGAATTTGCCCTTCCAGTCACGGTCCATAAAAACAGGATGGGGAGCGTAGACTGCCTTGAGACCATGCAGTAGGGCGACTGTTTGCGGCGTCATCTCAGAGGCAACATGATTACCACGAAGGTTCTCAACGTGCATGATATTTAGTAACTTCTTCGACACTCGAGACTGTGTGACGATAGTGGTCCGTCTAGGAATGTCTTGAGACTTGTGCGTTGAATCATTGTAGCCCCAAACTTGGTTAGCAATGACCCAGTTACTGTTGATAGGGTTGAACATAGGAGAGACAGTAATGACGTCGGCGTCCTCGCCGACTCCCCACTCATAGTTATCTTGACTAGGGTTTGCAACCGGGGGTTTGGGGCCGATGGGATTGATGAAGGGAAACTCGGGAGCGCCCCAAATGACGTTATCGCCGTATCGTTTCTCGATATGTTGGCGGAACTCATCGTCATAGCCACCGTGGAATGTGGGAATATACCATCTCTCATTTCTTTCCCACATGCCTTTTCGAGGTTGCTTCTTAGCGAACTCCCCAAGCTTATCCAAGAGGTGGTAATGGTGACCGGTGAAGCGGAAATCCATCTCCCAGTTCCAAACGAAATCAAACTGCGGGTAATCTTGGCTGAACTTTTGTACAGAAAGCCATTGAGCAGTGTGGACGTTTTTGGATTCAGGGTCTGTCAGCTTCGGATACAGCTTCCAGACAATGTCGTCGTTCCAAAGGATCGTCATGCTACGGAACTCGGCTGGCACACTTTGTGATAGGACGGTCTGGTAGACATTATCGTCTTCAAAGATGCGAAGATTGGTGTCCCTGACTTGGACCAGAAGAAAGACTTCATACTGGCCACCAGTCTTGAGAGATAGTTCTGAAATTAACGCCCTAATAGTTTGCTTATCGTTCTCCGTGTAATCCTTTCCAGTGTAGGATCGAAGCAGAATGGCGGTTCGAGGCTCAGAAACGTAGCCGGTTGTTGGGTTTCTAGGGCTTCTTGGGTGTTTCTGTTGGGCCGATGAATGGCTGATTGGTTGAGGGCTGGCCTGGGCAGGCGCAGTGTCTGGTTCGGCCGGGATAGGAGCGATGTTAACTTCTGCCTCGATGGGAACATTTCGCCTCGATATTTGTGCCTGAGAAGGCTCTTCAGGCTGTTCAGGCTCCTCTGGCAACTGAGGTCCAATGACGGTTTCGGGGTACATGTTGAGATACTCGTTGACACGTTCTCGGTTCATGTCAAAACGCTGAGCATTTCTGTGGAGACAGATTCGCTGGAGGTCACCCCAGTTGACGTTATCAAAGTTGAGTGGTTTCGGTTCGCCGCCAACCTTCTTAAATTGACGATGCAGTCCGTATGGGCCAAGCCGAGTCTCTCGCTCCCAGCAGAGGTTAGGGTCCATGTTCAAAGCATCGAAACTACCGAAGCGAGGCAGAGGCCATTCGCGAGGTCTGCCCTTGAAAACGAGTAAATCCTCGACAGGTTCTCCAGTGGCGCCCTTGCAAGAAAAGTACTGGGCATATCCAGCATCCTTCCACGAGGGACTATTGTACTTGGGGTAAGGGTTGTAGCGAACTGGCTTTTCAGAGCTGTACTCAACGTCGGCATCTGGGTCGAATCTAAGATCAACGCTAAATTCTTCGGGTCGAGCTTCTTGGTTCTCTAGATTCGCCAAAGTCTTTCCGTAAATGAGGTTTGAGTTGGGAAAGCTAGATACATGTCAGCAACCGTATGATTTTAGAACGCAGCATTACTCACTTAGAGGTAACGGAGTAAGCGTGTCGCCATTCTTTCCTCATGTCCTTCTCACGTTGGAGCTTGCCGAGGTCTCCAAAACCTCTTTCTTTTCCATCAGTCTCGAAACCAGGCTCGATATCATTGGGGTCCTCGCCATCGGTAGGATCATGCCAATCTTTGAGGTCCTCGGCTGTGAGTTCCCAAAGCTCTCGGTGAATGGCACCGTATTGGTCTTCGGGGTCAGCCTCTCCGTTCTCTCCGTTCTGCTGAGCGTTTGCCCCATTTCCAGTAACGAGCGGAGGTGACACTGAGCCCTGGGAGTTGGAAGGGACCACCTGGATACTTGTGCTGGGCGCAAACAAGAGGTAGTAGGCAGCAAGCATGGCGAAGACAATGATGATCACAGATCTAGGCCGCAGCTTGGCGCCGAACAAGCGCCGGCTTTGAGGATGCCATTTTTTCATGATGGCGACAGATGTTGAAGTCGGCCAGTCCAGAGAACAACCAAATTGTACTGTAGAGGAGGATCGAAGCTTGCGTCGCAATTGCAAACGATGGGGTGAACGAGGCCGAATTAGATCAGGGGTACATGACTCGATGGGTTGGGGTCGCGAGAGACGAGTGTACAGTATGCGGTCGCAGCGACGCAAGGGATACAACTCGCAGGGAGGTATCGTCTAGTTAATTTGGGAATTTGATCGGTTGGTCGCAGAGAAAGACGTCCCTCTACGGCTGATTGAAGGAGTGGCGCGGCTTCTTCCAAAGACAGGTAAAGAACATGAACTGAATACAGACAAGTGCGAATAATACGCAAATAGGAACAGGTCAGACGCTACCTATTGAAGGACGCTGCAAATGATAGAATAGCAAAAGGGAGAGAAAGGTGAAGGGAGGTTAATGGAATGTGTGTGGATGACGAGAGGTTGTCTTGGATTGGGTCAACGGTAGTGTGCTGTAACTGGACTCGGATTTCAGTTTAGGGGGCTTTGCAGTCACAGGTAGCCGCGCCCAGTGGAGCGTAACGTTGAGGTGGCACTCAATAGGTACCTAGGTACCTTACAGTACCTAGCCCAGAGGTCGACCGTAGAGGAAAGTCCACCACTAGGTACCTCTAGGTATCAGATTAACAGCACCTGTGGACCAGTTTTCGGTGGGAGACTACCTAAATATAAATCCAAGACATTCAATATTCGATAAAATGAGGAGGTTTCACCTTGATTCTTTCCCGTTGACCTTGTGCTTGTTTTTACCTGATGTGAATAACCCGGTCCCTGAATCAATATCCGATCTCTATTTAATCCTGCTCTGTACTTTACACGTGGCTTTACCACCATCCGTGGGCAGCAACTGACACGCTTCCTACCTACTAAGGTACCGAAGTAGGTACCGAAGTAGGTACCTAGGGATTTTAAAAGCATGTATACTACCAACTTATCAGTTCATGATATTACTCTATCGACTTTAGGATAGTTTGTATAGAAGTGTTATATTAGCTGCAAGGTAGCCAAATCTTACATGTTCCTTGAGTCTTACCAGAGATTCATATCTACTACTCCTTTGAGTTTCTTACAACCTGACTGAGATAACTCAGTCACCACCATGCTAGATGATGTAGGGGTCCTGCGACGTCCAATTCCGGTTTCAATAACGACAAGGCCAACATGTTTATTAAGTTCAGTTTAAAATACTAGCTTGTTTTCTGAGCTCTGCGATTCATCAGGCCCATGGATCCGGGTCGCGCCGCCCAATCTATTCTCACCTCCAATCCCAATAACAAAGTTCTATAACAGGCATTCGTTGCCCTCATATAAGACGTATGCTTCTCACAATAGTTACGGCGGCACTTATCTCAATTAACTATGCCATAGATGTGCTAATGCTGATGCTATTGATAAAGGCCTGTTACAAGTGTAATAGGGCCTAATTCTTCCTAAGCTAATAAGCTAGCTTTTCTAGCACTTGCCTTTATATTATAATAAAAAAAGCTAATAAATTATAGGCTTTTTAGAGACTTGCTATAAATATATAGTAATTAAAAATTATAAGATATACTTTTTATAATAAATCTAGCTAAATTAGCTAAAAGTAGGCAAGATTATTATAATATATAAAGTACTTCTATCTTTTAATAGTATAATTAT
>JAWDHB010000089.1:0-276132 GCA_033439405.1 Fusarium sp. NFCCI 5145 | reverse complement strand
ATTTATAAGTATAAAAAAGATATTTCCCTCTAGGCTTAGCAAACTCTCTATTATTAATTTCTAAAGCTAATTAATACTAATATAAATATAGTAAATTAATTAACCTAGGCAGTATATTACCTTATAATCTAAACTTTATATAATCCCTTAGCTAGTAATAGGATATATAAATCTATAGCTTTATTAAATATATAGTTTTTTAGTAATTATATTTATAAAAAGTAGAATTATTTCCTTTATAATAATAACTTTATATATTATTATATAAGTATTTCTAAAAGGCTAGGGACCTTATAAAAAGTAAATCTTATAATTTTTAGCTGCCTTATTTTTATAATAAGCTTTAAGGCAAATCCTAGGAATAAGAATACTTACCTAGCTTTTTTTATTATAATATAAAGAAAAGTACTAGAAAAGCTAGCTTATTAGCTTAAAAAGAGAAGGCTAATATTATTATTATAATATACCTTTATTAAGAATATTAAAAATATTAAAAAATATAAGAAATAATTTAATAAAATAGAAAATATAATATTAGTTATATAAAGCTATTAATTTCTAAGGCTATTAAGAAATATATAATTACTATAAGATTATTATAAAAGGAAAAAGAAAGTTCCTTTTAGTATTTAGGGAAAAGTATATATTACTAGTTAATAGGGCAGAATAAAATAAGAAGGTTTTAATATTTAATTAATAAGGTAAAATAAGAAATAAGGAAAAAAGGTTTTAGTATTTAGGGAAAAATTTAAACTTCTAATTAATTAGGCAGGAAAAGGAAGAAAGGTTAAGAAAGAGATTCTATAATAATTAATTACTTACTTAATTAGTTAGTTAATTACTATAAAATAAATAAATTATAAGGCGCCTTGCAATAATAGTTAAATAGCTAATAAGAAGTAATATAGTAAAGTAATATAGCAAATAATAAAGTTATATAATATAATATAGTATTTTAAGCTATATTAATATATTTTCTAGATTTATTATAGTTCTTATAGTTAGTTACTTATCCTAAAAGTACTTAATTTTTATTTCCCTATCTAAGCACTGCCTGCACGATAATTATTCTTCAATTCCATAGAATTAAATTCAAATCTCATGTACCCGTTGGCTCGAGCCCGAGGGGGGGCCACTAAGCAAGCTTAGTTGGGCCCAAAAAGGTAGGACGTCACAAAAGTGTGGGACATCCACAGAGGCCCGATTTTAGGTGTATTTTGCGGCATTTTGGGGTTTTCATTACTATCAACGCGTCTCAAAGAGAGGAAATCAGTATTTTTACTGAAATGAAGCTTCTTGTGATAATGTATTTGCTATTGATTGTGTGTAGCTAGAAGAAGTGATCGCTGCGGCGCCTAATTGACTTCCTAACTAAGAACGACTTCTCTTGTAAATTAGGGGAGTTCTTGTTCTCCTTCGGGAGCCCAAGTGGCCTGTATAGCAGCTTCTTCTTCTGCAATAAGATTTGTAAGGGCATCGTGAAATTAAGCGTGGTGTTAAGGCAGGCATGGTGTTAAGGGCACCGTTGGAAAGGGCGACTCGTAGTCAGGCAGGCAGGGCGGCGATAAGGGCATCTCGAGATGCTCTTCATCAGATAAATCGATAAGGCTTTCTTCATCCTCCTAATCGGCATTAGCAGGCGGCTGTATAAGGGTAAAATCGACGGTATCATCGCTGCCGAGAAGTCGTGATAAATCTACTGCCGTGAGGGGTTTTGCTGCAAAGCCGGCTTCGCGAATAGCCTCACGGGCTTCCGGCGCAAGCTGGGTATCAATCGTAAAGAAATCCTCCTTTTTCTTCAGTTAAGAGTAGATTTCAGCTCTTAAGGCTTCATAAGAAGCGTATTCTACGTCCTTTCCAGTGTATTCAAGCCACCGGTTAAAGGTTACGCTCTTTGCAACGCCGTTAACGATAATTTCCCTCTTTTCTTGCCACTCAGCCTTTATATCCTTCATCTGCTATATTGCAAAAGATCGAAGATTGCAAAGTTGAGTTTTCTGCTGTGCTTTTTCTCCTGCTTTAATAAATTCAGCATGCTAATCTCGAAGCTCCTCCAAGCTTAGGTTATAAATATATTCTCCTACCGGTCTCGCTCGCTTTCCGCGCCTCCTTTGGTAATATCTCTTCTCAATACGCGCTTGGCAGTCTTCAACGTAATTTTTAACAATATTCTCAAGCACAACGGCTTCGCTAACGATCTTCCGAATAGCTTCAAGTCCCCGGCGCGATAGGAAGCTCAGAATCTCGTAATAGCAGTCACTAATATCTCTTGCTATATCTGAGGCCATAGGGAATCGATTTTCCGCCAGGAGAAGTGATAATAACGCCAGATCAATAGCTTTACGGCTCTTCAGCTTCTTCTTCAGCAGATAATTAACTGCCGGCTCAGGAGTAGGCAGGAAAATCCCTAACTTTTCAAAGCCTGTGAGTATGTGGGCAGCTGTGAAGCCCTCGTTAAAGATCTCCTGATTTAACGCTAATTAGTATGTAAAAAGAGGGGTATTTTGGAGAGGCTATACTTGAAAAGCTCCTGCAAAGTCACGGCGGTTGAAGCTCAATTTTCCCTTCCGCAAAGCATCGCGAAGCTTCTTTTAGTGTGCATTTTTCAACCACTGAAAAACGCCGAGATCCATCGGTTAAAGGATGTGAGTTGAATGAGGAGGAAGAAAAGCAACGAGAATATTAAATTTAATACAGTATTCTCAAAAGGCAAAAGCGCCATGCCCGGAGAAGCCGTCAATAATAAGCAACCGCCACACAAGCTCTTCTTCCAACTTTCCTTCTGTGCCCAGAGGGCTATTATATGGGGTGTGAGGGCTAGAGAAGCTTTTCAGGTGCTCGTTACAGCCAAACCACTCTACAAACCCTAGCTAATAATGTTATGCAGCTACAGATTTGTCCCAAGACCAACAGTTAAAGTCCTGCGCCCACTCAATAGTTATCTCGCGGTTCAAGAACGCCATATCTAACTATGCAAAGCGCATATTAGGATCGCCTTCAATATTCGCCTACTCAAGCATTAGAAAGGATTTAAAGATAAGCCAAGGCGGAGTAGTTGCTCCTGCGGCGTTGCCTGTACCGATCACTATACAAGTCTCCCTATCTTGCAGGGAGAAAACCTCAGTTACAGTCTTCTTTTTAGTATATACAACGAGGCATTACACCCGCTCTCGCAGTATCCCGACTCTAATTCCTGCTTAATCAGCATTCCAACACTCTAAGGCGCCAATTCTGTATCTATTGATAACCTCATCGAGCCGCTTGAACCACTCCTTCGTCTCCTCCACGCCGGCCACTTCATATTCATAGCGGGCTACTTCCTTCGCCTTCAAAATCGAGGTAGCGAGTTCAGGATAATCCTCACGGAAGCGGCTATACCACATCTTTCCAACTGGCGCGGCATCAGGATCACGGCGGCTTCTTATGGTGTTAACCGCGTCAATAATCTCGGGCTTAGAGGCCGGAAGTCCAGACTTCTGCATCCAAATAACGAAACACACGACAGCCTCTTCTTCGTCATCTGAAAGGAGTCGCGGCCGACCCTTATTTGGTTCAATAACCTGCTCATAATCAAGGGTTTTCGCCTCTTCAAGCCGCTTAACAATACGCGCAATAGACAACTTCTTAGAGCCAGGATATCTTCCTTCAGCATCACAGAGAGAGAGTGCCTTCTTTGGCCCGCAAGAGAGGCCCTTTTGGAGTCATTGGCGTAAAATAACTACTGCCTAAGCAGCCTTAAGGTTAAGATCTGACGGCATAATAAACCTGGACACAATTTCACTTATTTTTTCTAACTGGCGTCTAGTTATTTGGTGGTAATCACATACAAAAAAGAGGAAATTTGCAACAGCCGGCAAAGCGGGGTTGTCCCAGCTTTTTGTGACGTCCCACCTTTTTAGGCCCAACTAAGCTTGCTTAGTGGCCCCCCCTCGGGCTCGAGCCAACGGGTAGATCTAATTGTATTTGCCTCCCGATTTCAGCCCTTACATTCACCATGCATAACCCCATCGCCGTCAGTCTGTGGCGATGAACGCCAAAAAGCAAACATTCTTAGCTTCATTTTTGCCATGTCCAGTTTGTCACTCGCAGAGAGCGAAAAAAGCATCAATTAAAAAATTTTGTCTCCCTCTTGTCGCCAAGATGACTGTTCAGATGGGAGAGATCGTCAGATGAGGCTACTGCAAGGGTCTGAAAATAGAAGAGAGCCAGCTAAAAGCAAGATCTTATGGAGTCACAATGCAGATAAACATCGTACGTATTCGCACACTGTATGCACGCTACGCTCTGGGTTGACTGGTTAGAATACGTGACATTGTTATCCGTAGATTGTTTGTCACAGAAAGATCGACAACATGGGTACTGCAGTTACTCCTGAATTCGTATTGAGCACACAAGACTGTCAGGGCTGTGAAGAAGATTAATCAATAAGACGGTCCGAGAATGCCGTTTTATGAGGCTGTGTCGATCTCTCAACCATCGAGTTCTGAGTTGTCATTGTTAAACTGCAACTCCTCGCATTACTTTTCATGGCATATTACAATAATCCAATCGCCTGGTTATATTGACTGACTCATTAGAGCCAAAGCCACAGGGTAGCTCATGATCGCGATAGTTTTCTCCTTGCCAGAAAGGATGCCTGCTTTTTGTGTCATCTCCACAGCACAGCACAGGGACAACACGCCCCTATCAAGAGTCCAGACCTACCTACATCTGCAAGGAGACAAACCATGTCCATAAAAAAAAAGACGATAAATCGACCACGCCATGTGCTTCCATCTGCAAGCTAAAGTAGAGATACATACCCACTCATCCATGCACGCCTCGTCTTCCTTTTCCTTCTCTGTCTCAGCCTATCGAGAGATACATGACATTGAGAGCCGAGTCAAGTCTGCAGACCGGTATGGAGATCTCGTGATGCATACCTTGGCGCAAACATGCCATGCCACACTCGTCAGGAATTACATACCTACCTTAGTGCGATAGATACCCAGGCTTTCTCCAATCGCTGTGGAGGATCAAAGATTTTAGACAAGTCAAGAAAAATGCAAGGGCTGGCTTGAGAGTTGACATATCACACAAGGCAAGATAAAATTATCTTTTCCACATCTAAGTAGCCTCTACCGTACGATGATGGCCCAATATTAGCCTACTTTCATATAGCTGTAACTCTGTTGGCTTCACCATACCATGTTCATGTTCTCTCTTTACGCTTTACAGTACTGTAAGGTACTGTACGTCGCTAGGAGCGCATCCTCCGACAGCCTTGTTTCCGGGACAAGCAAGGCCTGATTGAAGTGAGGCCCTCGTAGGATCATTACTTCAAGGATCCAAACTCTCTTCTCCACAGTCATCGTAATCACATTAGCTTGACTAGGTCCAAACAGAGGTCAAAGCGAGATCTGCAATACCCCTGCTCCATCTCTCTCCAAGCACGAACTAAACCATCTCATCTGTTCAACACCTCGTTATCTAGATACGATCATACGATTTAGCCGTTAGCTCCTGGCAGACCGCCCTATCCTGATCTTTGAAGTTCTTACAGCTGCATTATGTTAGTATATGCAATGCACTGCCATGCATGAAGTAGTATCAAGATGATAAGAGTAAGCGAGCGAGGCAAGAAGAGGGCTCTTTTGCCAGCCCAAGTCTGTGCTTTGATTGATTAGCCTAGCTGCCTAGCCACTGGATCGGTATCATGCCTCCCGCTAACCGAACAGACCGGACAGGGATTACCAACTACCGATACAAGGGGTTGACTAGTTTAGTTACCTAGGGACTGGGGGTGTTTCCTCGTATGAGGACCCTGGACTCTCGTCGACGTCCTCGTGATCCAATTCTAGTCTATGTATGTATGAGACGATATGGTCAAGAAAGAGCATGTGCTATACTGTAGGAGTACCATGTGATATGGCAATGTTCTCTCACAGTCTCGCCTGGTCCTGACACGGATATATGCCAAGTGCCCAAGTCCATGTGATGTATTATGGGTCATAATCGTGTCACATATCACTAAATCCCATTATTATTCTCCGGCCAAAACATATCACAACTAACCTTTCTGGAAGACTGTCCGAGAGAGAAAGATTTATGAAACTAAGCGCTTGCATAATGGGAAAATTTCGCTACATCTTAAATGCCAATTAAATGCCAATCCTAAATAAATCTGTTGATTGTATTGCGCACGTTTCTACTTCTTGTTATTTAAACCACCATGCGTTTGAGAATGCTGACCTTATAAGACCACAATATCCAGGATAGGAAAAGCAATGAGGTGCAAAATGGACGAATGAGAAAGAGACACTTGAACATGAATGTGACAACAAAACTCAAGAAGCATTGCAGAATATGATATGTTATGATATCTCTAGTCAACTACAGTATGAAAAAGCACAACCAAATGAGGTGAGGTAACATAAAGCAGGGAGGAAACAAAGAAATGCAGAAGACGGAAAATGTGAATTAAAAAAAAAAAAGCAAAGCAAATAAAAGAAAAGAAATAAAAAACACCTATGGATATCGCAATAAAACAAATCAGCTCGAAAGCCACCCCATACTCCGTATCCCTCATGAAATTTCTTCCCAGTTTGTATCCGTTCATGCTCATGCTCATGCTCGCTCATGCTGTGGCCCAAAAAAAAGCAAAGCCAAAAAAGCGAGAACCAAAGGGGCCACAAAACAGGGGGCTATGCCATAACCATAGTCATTAATAGCCATGGCTAAGAGGAGGAAACCTAGAATCAGCCACCATTCCCAGGTTGCTGGTTCAGCTCGGAGCACTGTCCGTCGTAGCGTAGCCGAGTGACTGAGTGACTGAGCTAGCTGAGTGAGTGACTGTAGGCTGGGGTTTCAAACTTTGGCGCCGATCCAATGCTAGACATGGGGTAATCCATCGCTCGTCTCACCCATGTCGTGACTATGACCTAACCCCTAGCCCTCAACAGTGACCCCTGTCCCTGTCTAGACCCTTGCCACTGTCGCTGTCACTGACCCCGTTGGTTGGGTTGGCTTGATCTTGGTTTCGATCCTCAGTTCCAGCGCCATAGTCTTGGCCTCATTTTTCATTTTTTGTTGCTCCCAGGACAGGGCAAAGAAAAGAAAAAGAAGGAGGAAAGAAGGCTGTGGCTTCCTAGGTTTAGTTGGCCCAACCGCGGGTCCAGTCTTGCAGATCCCCAACGATTTGGTAAGTTGGATTCGCCGAATGCCCGTCGCCGCCCTTCTTGTCCCAGGCCCATCGCTCGGCCAAGTCGCTATCAAGGGTTCCCTGCATCATATCCACGACGTAGTCGCCAATGACGGGCAGGAACTTCCATCCGTGAAACGAACCTCCAGTTGCTATATAGAGATTGTTGCTTTGCGGGTGAGGTGATATGAGAAAGTCATGCGTCGGTGTCGATGCGTCCCTGTGGCAGAGACCGGTCAGCCCCGATACTATACACTGATGAGAGTGGGTGGCCTTGCTTACCAACACATCCGGTAGGCCTCAATCTTGATATTCTCAACTTCCTTTCCGTATAGGCCATTGAAAGTCCGTCGCGCCCTGTCTTCAAAGAACTTGAGGAAACGAGGTCCCGTCCACGTGTTATACATGGACTGGTCAGGCACAACTGACATGGCCTCACCGGTTGGCGGGAATACTTGATAGTTGGTAAAGCATAGGTCGCAGTTGAACTTGATAGTTCCGTCATCGAGAATTGACATGCCCTCGCCTGCAGAAGCGATGAGTTGTTAGCTCAGCTCAGCCCAGTTCAATTCAATACCGATAATATCCGCCTCGGCTGTAACATGGCAAAAATAAACAATCAATACGTACCCTTTACCTGAGGTAAGCAATTCTTGAGCACTGGAATTGTCGAGAACTTGTCTTTTTGCGCACCATGCAGCTTCGCATAGAAACTCACAGCACCCGTAGCCAACAGTCTTTCGCCAGCATGGAGCAGTGGCTTTTCGGGCGCGCTTTGCGCGAGTAGCGACGCCGTTCGAGCTCCAGCAGCAAGCAGAATCTTGTCAGCACGCAGCGTCGTGCCGTCCTTGAGCGTGACGCCGGTACATTGACCCTCGGACCCAAAGTCGAGTGTCGTCACCTCTCCAACGACATACTCGGCTCCGAGGTCTACCGCAGCCTGTACCACTGCGCCGAGAGCCTTGTCCGCTCTCGCGAACCCTACATCAGGGTTCCAGAGAACCTTGTCAACGCCCTTGAAGTCGGCTGTCTCAAAGGCACCGTTCCAACGACGGCGCACTTCATCAACAGGCAGGAGCTCTGACCTGTTAGGGATCCCCATGTCGCGGTAAGACTTGATACTCTCTTCGCCGAACGAGGTAGAGTCGGCACGGAGCATGCCGACCTCGTGGTACCAAGTCTTGTATAGCTCGTCTTGCCTCCAGAGGGGGATGGCCTTTTTCAGAAGGCGCATGTAAAGTCTGTCCGGATAATCATCGCGGACAATCTTGTTGATGTCGTGAGATGCGGCTCTGGGGTTGGGGAAGTAGGCCGAGTCGACAATGGTAACTTTGACGTTGCCCCTCCTGCGGAGAGAGAGCGCAGTCGCAGCACCAAAGTTGCCAGCCCCTATGATGAGGACAGAAGGAATGGTCATGATTGAGCGTTGTTGTGTTCAATTGAAGTCTTAGAAACCAATGCGCATTAGAATGATCATATAAGAACTTGTTCTTGGTGTATAGAAAAGTGAGACTCGTTGGCGTCATGCTAGCTCCCATGGGTGCGCACGGCAACTTTATATTGCAAACCTTCACCTGCTGAACCCATGACCGGGCCGGGAATTGTAGGCCAATGCTAAATAGCGGTCGACTCAGAGACGCCAACAAACCGAAACTAGTAACCGTTGAGAAAAGAAGATTGCCGGTCAATGTAGGCAGTGTTGTGTTGTGTTGTGTAGGTAGTGTAGTGTACCTAGAGTCATGTCCGCATCCGCGCAAGTAAGGCTAGGACAAGGCGTTCAAGTCCATACATCCAATAGGTACATGGCGTACAGCCCTGTTGTGCAGCGTAATGTAGTGTATCCGTAGTGTAGAGATCAGCTACATACATTATCCTTGGCTCTAGCGCCTACTGTACACCTTGGTTCCACACTCCTTGGAATAATACATTGGCTGGCTGGCTGATTGACGTGGACTTATGCCAAGGGAACTGTCTCATTTTGACGGCTTCGGCAAGGGGGGCGTTGGCCAAAAAAAAGAAAATAAGAGAAAAAGAGAGAGAAATAGCAAAATACTCACACACAAAATCAGATTCAGCAACTAGTCAAGTATGTATCCCCTGGGCCGGCTGCACATCATTGGCTGCATGGGGGGTGTCAAAAGTGCATTAAGGAGAAGTAGAAGATATGAAAGGAGGAGGTACATGAACAACTAGTTATGTCGTACTTTTCTCACAG
This sequence comes from Fusarium sp. NFCCI 5145, assembly GCA_033439405.1. Classification (NCBI taxonomy): domain Eukaryota; kingdom Fungi; phylum Ascomycota; class Sordariomycetes; order Hypocreales; family Nectriaceae; genus Fusarium; species Fusarium sp. NFCCI 5145. The sequence continues at coordinate 266,737 of JAWDHB010000089.1, read as the reverse complement.
AGTAAGGTAATTAACCTGGTCCAGTTGGTGATCCTTGGTAAATTGAGAGGTGAGAGAAGAAAAGATGCTCTTTTCTCTCTCTCATCACATTCTCCACTCCCCCCGAAACGGCAAAAAAAGTAAAATAACCTAGCCAAGGTGCTGGAACTAAACAGCAAGCTTCGCCTGGCTCACCTCAACTATGGTTGAGCATGGTTTTGGTTGGTTGCGGGGCGTTTCTTGGATGTCCCGCCGTACCAGGTACCACAAACTTCGCTTTGTGATACTGATTTATGGGCCCAAAACTGATGATAAGCGTCCTGGCCTAATCAAACTCAAGCCATGATGATGAGGGTAATGATGGTGGCCGCATTAGGTAGTCGCTGTTTTCATCACCCAAGTTACTAGGTTAGATGCAGTTATGCAACTGTCCCGCAAACAAGCGATGCTGTACAGGAGGTAAGTTCAATGCTCATAAACGCCATCATGCATTAGCCTAGCTGTAAGGACCCCCCACGAGATCTGCTCTATGGGTACAGTACGGATACAATGTATCGTGTCCATTGCGTCCAAGTAGTGGGTAACAGCTATGTATAGTGAAATCCCAGATCTGACAGGTTCAGCACGGAGCGCTCTGCAACGCAACTCAACTTGGTCTGCACAGGAAAAACTGCCAAGTGATTATCGCTTGGTGGTCCTTGTCATCTCGTGTCGTGCCTGGTTGATCAAAGGCGGACGGAGCTGAACAGTGTCCATCCGTATCACTGAAGCTGAAGTTGGCGCTATGACAGGAGTGCCTTTCCGTAGTCTCCGGAACACACCGCTCATCTGACTTTCTTTTGTTTCCTCTCCTCTTTCCTCTTTCCTTTTCTCCTCTCTCCTCCTCTTCTCGTTCCGTCCCCATCTCGTCTCGACTCGTCTCCTGGTCCACAGATCCTGGGCTGGGGCGGAAACTCCCCTTACACAACCCCATGCAAGTTCCCAGTTGCTAGCGTCCTTGTCCCGCACCGTTAAGAAGCCACGTGCGCCACTAAGGGTTGCGCGAGGCCTGTTTGACTTTTTCTTAGGAGTCGAGATGCCGAGGGGAAATGTTTGCGGGGAAACGTTAGATTGGTCATTGAGATCGGATCGCCATGCTGAACTGGCATCGTGCAGTACTTGAGATGGGTGCTCTTAGGTATTTGGCCTGACCACGATCCCAAATCATAGTGCTGCCATTATGCAGGCTGTCCAAGTCTCCCGTCACGCAGCATACATGATCCCTCACAATCGCTGTTTCCAACTGGCTGGTTCACATTTTGATCGCCAGGGTACACGCCCGAGAAATCACCCTAGTGCTGGGATCATCGTTTAGGGCGACCCCAAAGAAGAACGATAGAAGGTGTCGCTCACCTCCCCCTCTCATAGAAGCTTTCAAAGCACCCTGAATTTGAAATGTCACATTTCTGCAGTATGAGATCGCACGTATGTCTGCAAGTCATCTGTGGTCGGCATCCCACGAGTTTGGGAAAGCCACCCGCTTCTCGTAGTCGGCAGACCAGCCTAGTACTGTATTGTATGTACTCTAATAAACCCCGTCTGTTATGTTGCTGTGTGCCCTTTGAGCGGGAGCTGGCAGCTTATTCCTCTCCTCTTGCAAGACGGCAGCCTGTTTCACTCTCAAACGTGGCTGCCCTTCCTTTTTCTCGAACGATCTGGATGTATGGTCCCGTCGTAAGACTTATCGGCAATCAGCAGATCCGTGCAACCAAAATGTCAAGCCTTGATATCCATTTTTTATTTTCCCATGTTGCTGTCCATCTTGGCCCCGCAGCGTTGCTGGGTTATCCGATCTCTCCTGAGTCGTTGAGGCCTGCCATGTCCACCTCAACTACCCAATGTAGTATCCATGAGCCGGCCGATCCTCTCTAGGAGGATGCCCTGCGATTATTGCGAAAAGTTTTCCTGCATAGTGCCCGAAGGCTAGCTGCATATGTAACGATTGTTTGTTTGGTGACTCTGACCGGCCATGTGCCGGTTTACGGGTGGTTGCATGCTTCTCATCCAGAGACAAGATGAGTTGTCCTCCATAAAAGTTGTGTGGCCGGTTAAGACCAGGAATTGTACCCAGCAATCAAAAGAATTCCAGCTATCTTTCTGTTGCTCACCTGCGGATAATGCGCCAGTGGGCACTATCCACTGCAAAGGCCAGTGATGCCCGTGTTGTAGCATGCATGCTGCCGCGAAGGTCGTGTGTGTCTGGATCAATTTCCATGATTTCGTGCATCGTTCAATCGTTGACAGATGGGCCTAGTTTTGGCAGATAATCCCTCGGCGCGTCAGGATTGGTTAATGCTACATTCGGGCAGCTTGGGTTTCGATGAGCCGCATGACATATTTCACCGGCCATATCTCCCCCAATCAAAGACAAGTCTCCAAATGTAAAGGAGCTGACCGGTCGAGGTCACGCAACCCACAAACCCAGCATAAGATGAGCTCGTGGCTAGGGCCTCAAGATGTAATGACACGATGCTTGACCGTTAATTTGTGCCTTTCGAGTCCATCTCGGCGAGCAAACTTGCGCTTCTTGGGCGGGTTCGGGCACCCAGGGACATCGCATCGCCAAGGTTTTCGGTGTTTATTACAGTGCTGTCTATGACAAGGGTCAGTTGAAATCAGCAACTTAGGATGAAAAGCATACGCGAAAGAAGAATTTCGATCGAAGAGCACGAGTTTTCCCTCCTTGTCAACACCGCCCTTATCGCAACGATGCCCCAAGGGACAGTAGTACGAGCCTTTACCTCTCTGTTTAAGAGCGTCCATGTCGATTTGGCTGAATTCTTCATCTTCGTCCTCTCCCGAATCTTCTGAAACGGAAGCGTTTCCGACAGGCGATGGAGCGTCATCTGTACTTCGAGATGCCAGCAGGGCTCTCTGACCTTCGCGGGTTCCAGCATCTGCATCGTTTCCTGCAGAGAAAGACCGGTTCCAACTTGCAGGTTCCGGTTTGATAGTTGGCAGCGAAGAGGCGGTCTGGTAAGTTGGTGCAGATAATACTCCTCCAGGCTCGGGTGTCCTTCGCCAGATTTCTTGCACATCTTCGGAGAACTTTTCCGCCAGATCACGGATCTTGCTGTCAAATGGGTGAGCCATGGCAGACTGCATTTGGGCAAAGATTGAAAGACTTACCCAAGTTTACTGATGTTCATGTCCATTGTAGCCATAGGCCTTAAGTCTGCCATGTGAGTCTTATTGAAAGACTGCTCATGCGCCTCCTCAGCAGCTAATGTCACATGCGGTCCTTGGACCAATCTATCTGTCAAAGACAGCCACATCTGAGCGGTTTGGGCAAGATATTCCCCCACATCGTGAATGATATTCTGGCGTTCAGACGATGAATCAGTGGCGGTGAACTTGGTTTTTGATGCTAGCTCTCTGGAAGCCGCCTCCAACTGGCGCCGAACAAGGGCATCCAGAGAATTGGGCTCCATAGGGTTGCCGGGGATGGCATTGATCCCCGATTCGAAGACAAGTGCAGCTGACGGAATTGACATGATGGTAGTATCTGTACTTCTCTCGATACTATTGTATTAGCTGTGGACTAGCGTCGATATGTGAGTAGGTACTATGCAGCTATAGTACTATGTAACTCGAGTTACTATGTACTTAGTACTAATACTGAGGAGCTTCGACCAACCACGCGGGACCTAGCAGTAGCGTGTTGCAAGTTGTTGTGGCACGGAAGCTAACGAAGGGCTCCGGACCGGCGCGGCGCGGCGGCGGCGGGAAGGCAAAACTTTGGGGCGATTGAAGGGGAGGGGAAAAGGCAGTGGCCGTTAGGATCTGTGTATCCGTCCACCTAGGGTTTCGCGGACGCGCTCCTAAAGCAGAAGAAAAGAAAAAAAGGTTGCGCATGTGTCAGTCAAAGGAGGGCAGCATGTAGCGTAACCGTCGGAGAATACCATAGGCGGGTTTGCGTGGTATAGGCCTAGAAGCCGGTGCTGGGAGGCGAAAGACAAAAGTCACAATAATGTGCTCGGTGAGTGTCCTGCGTCTTTGGCCCGCGTAGGAGGACGACGGCAACACCCAACGTCGGGTTGACAAAATGAATGTTGTGGTCTCTTCGGTCGGTCTCTTGGAGCTTGCTCCTTATGAGGCCGGTTGAGAGGCAAGACACGCGGTGCCGGGCACAAGCACAGCTTTTTCGTGCGAGCAACAAGTGACGAGACAAGAGACAACAAGCCTAGGGGGAAAGAGACAACTGAGTCTAAGTAACGCTAATGCGTATGGGGGCTACCGCAACCCGTCTCACAGGTTGTACCAAGCACCGTTTGTAGTATTGTTGGCACTGGACTGCACGCCGGCCCCCGTTGTTGTTTGTGCCTCCAGTCAAACAAGGTTCATCGTGACTGGGCCGTTTCTATTCCGGTAGACCCTCTCGACCCTGAAGAAGTACATACATACCTAGTTAAGGGCGGGTGATTAAGTTGGGAGGTGCGCCATGGCGTTTTTTCCCTGTTATTGAAAACCCATCTTGGGCCACCTCGCAAGTCACCCCCTGATCCTAGACCCTGCAAGACCAGGTCCCATCACATTGGCGGACAGCCACACCTGCTAGGTCCTGTCAGCCCCTCTCTAGCTCTGTCTTGACGGCGGCAGGAGGCGCGTAAGGCGCGTGAGGCAATGGTGGGTGAGATTCGCCTTCAGGTTGCCCGCCCTACCGATCGTGACCATGCGGTACTGCGTCTAATATCGTGAGGCGGCATACTGCTAGCCATTGGAGAAGCACTTTCTTCCCTTGTGTTAAGGGCTTTAAGCTCGTCAGGTTCCAAGTGGGGAGGCCTGCAATCCAACCATCGACCTTAATGTTTCTAACGGCTCCTAGACATCGCTTTAGTTAAAGCTCCAAACGGATTCTAGAGAGACAAAGAGTAGCACCTGGTCAACGTGCCTTTTAATGCAGGTACTCTCCCCAGACTCACCTCACGCCATGACCTCACGCTCTTCTTGACTCTGCTTCAACACCCCTCTCTGCTGGCCCCTCGGTTGTGTTGTTTCCTCTTCGCTTCTTGTTGTCTCCTTTTGCCCCCGCTATCCTGGTGGTTCACCCTCCCAAAAACCCACTCTCGGTAGGCGTGGATTTTTGCCTTGAAGCGAACCACTCTACTGGTATCTCATCAATAGGCTCTCAATTCGACGCGCCGCAACGGTTGTGCGTTGCCCCTGGGGCCCGGCGGCTCTGGTCATCAAACATCTGGTATCGCTTCCTGTTACCGCCGCCCGCCGCCGCTGGCCTTCCTTGGTGTTCTGATCCGGCCGACTCCGAAACGACAGTGCCATCTTGTTCTCTCATCTCTCCCATTAACTGCAGCACGGCCCATCGGAGTTGTCCCCGGCATTCCCTGTCTCGAAAGCGGCGAGCCGTACAGATGGAAAGTTCGCCAGAGTCAGTTCGTCCGCTGAAGCGCGTCAAATACGTGCAACAGGACGATACGATTCCAGTGAATATATCCGCACCCGGCATCAAAATTCCCGAAGGCGTAGACGGATCCTTGGTCACTGATGTCCCTCTATTCGACAATCCATGGCCCCTGACATCGGAATTGTCTTCTCCTTCACAGGTGCTCTTCAACCTTCCTGAGGACCTTGGCACCCCTTGGGTTGCTCCTACTTTCACAGGTGAGCAAGTGAACCTGCTGCCACGCATTCGATGTCTCCATCCACCTCTCCTTAGGTACTTTCGGGTTGTTCTTGTTTTCGCTTCTCGGGTACTCTCTTCATCCTGACTCTTAGCCTTCGTCCCTGTCAAATCCCTGTGGAGGATCTTGAAGTGAGATGGGTCTTCAATGAGAGAGGTGTAACCATGAGCAGGAAGGAGACGAGAGAGAACATGCTGCACCCACCCACCCCGCTCTCACTCCCACCCTCACCCCGTTGCACAGTCCGACACAGAATCCATCTTTCATCCATCATGTTCCCGACTTTGTTCCAATTCCTGCCGAAAAGGAATCAAAGCTACCCATTGACCCGGCCATGCCATGGTAGACTATCAAGTCCGTGAGCTGACGTTCCATGCAGCACCCCAGCCTGCGTTGAACCTTCAGGTAGCCACAGCACCTCAACCTCAACCTCAACCGCCTCGTTCGCAGACACAGCGCCTGCCTCGCCTCTTACCTGCGGTCACAGATACTCTCCCAGAGCGGGCTGTCGATTTGCAAGACTCAAAGAAGAGAGGCGGGGAAGCAGTAGAAGGAGTCGTTGTCAGTCCCTTCACTGCGAATGAAGATCGATTGATTGTGTCTGCTTTCCCTCGCTATGCTCGCCCAGAGAATGGGCAAGTGAACGGGTATGTCAAGTTCCACTGGCCATCGCGAGGTTCATCGAGACGACCGTCTGGCCCTGTACCACTGCCATCGGAGGATGATGTGGAGGACATAACGGCAAACATAACACGATCACATACTCTGGATCGCAGTCACAGCATAATAACTCTTGTTGGGCCTTTGCCTGCGCCTGGGATATCTCCCACACCAAATGGGACTATTTCACGAATGAGTATTGAAGGGGGCTGGGCAAGTGCTTCGTCGCCAATATTGATGGCAGGTTTGCCATTATCTTCTCAAGACGCTTCACTGGCCCTGACGACGGGTGAACCGAGAATGCTACCACCCCAGTTCGGATTCCAAGCCAAAATGGACAATATCGACAGACGATTGTTTGAGTTTTGTATGTTCGGTTTGTTTTTTGCTGACAGCTACTTGCCGGCGCCCTGGGCTCTTAGGAGGCATTTGCTGATTACCCCCTGACAGACATTAAGAACTGGTGCCCAGGAAGGAGTGTCTTGAGCAACACAAACTTGTGGTTGAAGGATCTGGCTCCGATGCATAAGAACGAAGGCATCCTTCACGCCATTCAGAGCCTCGCGGGCGTCTACATCTATGATTATCTGCCAGACGAGCGTATCCGACAGCGAATCAATCAGCGATATGTCATGGCCGATCAATATTTCAGTACACTCCTCAACGCACCCGAGAGCAGGGAAAATGGAAAAGGGCAGGAAGTCATCACCATGGCTGTGCTTCTTTCGATGCAAGACGTACGTATGAGTGTGCTGCTTTCCTTGTCGTTTTTGTCGTGCCATCTTTGTCGTGATGTAATCTAACTGGTTTGTAGGTTGTCCTAACTGAGCGACGTCTAAAGAAACCTCACAAACCGCGATGGCTGGAAGGCTTCAAACAGGGCGCATACTTCCTGCACGCGACAGATCCCGGCAATCGCTACTGGATAGACAAAAACACCCAGTACAACGAGCTCCGCATTTCACAATCCATCATCGTTGGTCGGGCGGTGATTCTGGCTCAGCCTATGATGGCGCTTCCTGCGCCAAATACTTTGAACCCCGAGGAAGAATCACACAAATTTAGCTGGCTCACTTATGGCACGGAAAAGGATATGTATGAAATCCACGGCGGATGTGGGTTCTCAAAGAAACTGCTGCACCTTATGAGCCAGGTGACATATTGCGCAGCTCGACTGCAGCAAGAACCCAAAAGCCCCATCGTTCCAATGACAGCAACGTATCTGTTGCGCACGCTCAAAGAGATGCGCCAATGGAGCCGTGAAGGTAAAGACTGGGAGTTGGCTCGAAAGTACCCCCCAACGATAGATTGGGTGCGCGACAAGGCAGACGATGTGATTATCGACTCAAGTCAAATCATGACAGAGGTTACAGCTGAGGCATGGAGGATCGCTGCGATAATCTATTATCAATGCCGTCTTGCGAGGTATGAAATTGTGAGAGAGGAAGGAAAGGGGGAGTGGGAGTAGGAGTAGGACGGGGATTGATTGATTGTGCAACAGCCCAACCTTCCTCCTCCCTTCTCCCTATCACTTTAACATCCACAACACTACACCAACGATGGTGGCAAGAGTGCTGACTGGGATTTTAGGCTGCCTCGAAATCACGCGGACGTTCTGGCCAATTTAGAGGACCTTGCCAAATGCATACGAATTATGCCGACATCAGGATCCCACTTCACTGCTCAAGCACCTCTGTTGCCAGTTTTTTTCCTGGGTTTACTGGCTACCAAGCCTGAACACAAGGCTATCTCAATGGGTTGGTTCGAGCAGGTGGTATCAACACCAGTTCGTAGTGTAAGTACAGGAAAAGAAACGCAATCCTCCCATTTTTAGTAATCTATGGCAAGCAGCAGGCTGGTTCTGCCCTTGCCCAGGTCTACTGCGTATTAGGTACTCTAGTACAGAATTAGGTTGCTAACAAACCACCTCAGAGCGTCCCTCCACTGTATCGAGCGCTCGAACGCATCTGGAAATGGATTGACAATGAGGTAGAGACTCCACCTGAGCCCGCCAGCCTCCCCAAATCTATCGGTGAGAGGTATCCCTGGTGGGAACACCTCGTTGCAAAGGTCCTCGACGAAGAAGAGGAAACCCTGTGCCTAACCTGACGAAGCCCAACCAACCAAAACATTCGTCTTTTAATCCATCTTGGGATTCTAGTACCCACAAAAGGTACTGTACACAGATAATCGCAGCAATAGCTGCCCGCCTTTTTTGTGAAATTCTTTTAGGAATTGAAAGTGTGGGATAGCGGCGCCGTTCGTGGAGAAAGATCAATAACTGACTCCTGAAACCGCACTGTCGGCGTCGTCCCGCTGGTCCTTGCTGTCCTTACGACGAACGAGATATTGACCTGAAGCTCATTAGTATGACATCCATCCGTAAAAGAAAAAGAGAAAGAAAAAGAGAAAGAAAAGAGAGGAGAAACTGAGAACGGCATGGACCTTGGTAGGGGGGACTTACGAAATTCGGAGTTTTCAGCCTGCCAGACATCGATCACGCTCAGTCCTGCCTTATAGCACATGAGGCGCACGTTGTCCTCTCCGTACTTGTGAGAATCAAACCAGTCGAATTCTTCGCCTTTCTGGATGGTGCGGCCCATCTTCTCAAGCTTCACATCTTTCCTTGCCCGGAAGAAGAAACGATGGCGAGTAGTGGGCTCCTCCTCCAACTGCGCAAGGAACTCCCAATCTTCCTGGCGAAACCATTCTTCACCTGCCAACCGGTTGGCATGTTTGAAGCCGTTGAGGAAGAACTTGTGGTAGAGGTCATCACAGGAGTGGTAGGCGTTCCAGATTTTCTCCTTGTTACCTGGAAGAGTGTGTCCATCCATTCCGATTAGAAGGAGGTCGTCAGGACGGAGGGCATCCGCCCAGAACTTGAGATGACCCAGCGCCTCAGGCCAGGGATCGTTGCACAGCACGGAGCCCAGCGAAAGAAACAGGCGAGGTGTCTGAACTTTCCGCACGTAGTTCATGCCATCACCAAAGGTACCCCAGATACCAGCGCAGGTTACCGAGGACTCGGGACTCGGGTGCTGATCTACGAGATATTTGACATTATGGTTCAGCGATGACCTGGAGATATCCAACGCGAGGTACTTGGTGGAGACATTGGCTTTATCAAAAGCTGCCAGGAGGTGGCCAACCTTCCGGGTGTCACTGGAAGAAGTCGTGTTAGTTTGGACAGGGTAAGCTTACAGCCACTCCTCATTCAGAGGAGGGGGAGGGGGGGCAGAGTGTGGGGCAACAGAGGATGAACTAACCCGGCTCCTAGATCGACAATTGTGACACCTGCTTGGCATCGTGCAGCAACGTCGGCGCCATGCTTATCAAAGAGCGCGATCTCGTCATGAGTTTGGTAGAACTCGGGGGTAAAGATGATCTGGTTCCAAATTGGCAAGCCGACATCGTCATAAAGCAGCTCATCCGGCAAAGTCGGTTTTGAGGTCGAAGAGTATGGGATCATCAGGGCCTGTTGCAGCCGTTTGCCGACGTCGTCATACATGTTGCTACCGCCGATGTCGACTACAGCTCCATGGGCAGGAGCATCGTTCTTAGGATTCATGATGGTGGTCGCAGCACATGAATCAATACCCAAATATTCGTGTATCCGACGCTGTTACGCAAATCAGAGGAGTGTGTGACTAGACTTTCGAGTTAACCAGGGCACATTACGCACAACAGTGCCACAGTTCAGGGTCGGCAAGTACCACTTTGGAAGACAGAAAAGGGAGCAACGCGCTGTAAAATGATAGGACACGTCACGATACGGGAGCGGTGTCTTGAACGAAGGTTTTGGGTTGAATAGCGACAGTTGAGATTGTCTCCGCCAACCTCGATGCTAGCGAGTGAAGGAAGAAGAGATTGCGAATAAAGGCACGCGCGGTCGATTCTTATACCCCGGGTCTCTGCTGCCACTGCCAGTATTATGCCGCTGTCACCGTCTGTCACTGTCACTGTCACTGCTTAATGGAGACGACCGTCCAGGGGATGGATCGAAGAAGGCCCGTAGATGGCGAGGGCAAACGAGACAGGCAGGCACTGAGCTAGCAAGGGCCGTGATGTGATTTGGGTTGATCTGATTTGAGGTGATTCAAAGAAAAAAAAAAAAAAAGAGAGAATTGCCGTCGTGGCAGCGTGGATCTCCTGCCTGTTGAAACGAAGCTCGCCCCTCATGAAAAACAAAGCAGCGCAATGTCTTACTTTGCTCTGGGCTCTCACTTTTTTTTTTCTGAGGTGCCGGTTTTGACAGCTCAACGTCAGTGCCAGTGCATTGCAGTACAGCCGTTACTGGATAACACGCCCTTCTCCATACCTATACCCCAGCACTCGACATGCATTTGCATGCGTAAGGTGGTAGAATATAATGGGACGGATCTTGGCCACGTCCGGGCCTGGCCAAAAAGGGTTTCCTACATTAGGGCGAAAACGATGCGTCGTGGAGGGTGACATTCATGCTTCGACATTGATCCCCACTATGAGTTACATGGGGGGTTCTGGTATGTGCTGGGGAAGTTATCAAGACCCTTGTTTTCGCTTTTTGGAGCTTCTTGTTTACTTTTTATTTCTTCTTGATACTCTAAATAGCTTTATAGTCTTAGGTTGTTTGTTTCACATGCCGTCTTAGTCTTGTCTAAATCTCCCAAGAGGAATGTTTCGTTTCATACGAAACCAAGCCCATATCTTGGACGACTAGCTTCCTAAGCTCAGCTCTGGCCGGCTTTAACACTCGCGGTACCTAGGCCTACCATGCCCCTGCAGAGCGCGCTAATGAGGTTCCAGGATGTGGTGAGAAACAAAAGCCCAGTTGGGGCCTGTGGCCTGCTTGTGTTCCCTTGCCCCTCCACAGTCAATACCTACATACATACCGACTCCGTAGTGTTGCAAAACTCGTAAAACAGAAGCACAAGCCAGCCCGCAGTAGGCTTCAAGGCACCAGCAAATCTTGACCTGACCTGACCTGACCTGACCTGACCTGAATATGATATGGCCTCAATTAATGGTCCCGTCTTTATCCCCACGGACCCGCCTTCACCCGCTATTGTCGTGCCGGGCGCTATCTTCCCCTCCGCGCCTTGACAGTTGGAATTCTGTGGTTTGTGGATTTTCAAGTGAAGTTGGTAGCAGGTTTTGATGACATGACTGGTCATCTTTGGCACACTAGGAGCTTTGAAGTTATTCTCGAGTAGGGTGGTCCCACTAAGGAGCAGGACAGGACAGGACATGGCATTTCTTCACCCCCAACCAGCCGTGGGAGACAAGCAGATGCACGTCATGGTTCGAGACATATTCTGCTCAAGGCTCAAGCGAGAGAGCAAGCAGCATGAGCGTGGTAGACTGCAAGATAGCGTGGTCCAAGTCGGACCTCATTGGTTGCAAACTTTGAGTCATGCCCATTCTTGGATTGAAAGCGTGATGGGTTGACTCTGTGGGTAGTACAATGGCGTTATTAATCCTCAGAGCTATCTTGACGATGGTTCCTGGCATCCTTGACCGTTGTCTGGAACCAACCCTTGGCGTAAATAGTTTGCAATCCTATCACGAATCTCTTGCAGCAAAGGCGAGTCTTCCAAACTTGAGCAGGCCATTGTCTCTGTCCCACAGGTGAAGTCTCAACACCTTGACCGCCTGTTGATTCAGTGCTGGGAGGAGTATGCTTTCCGGCTTCTTAACCAGGCTCGGCCCCATCTCTGCCCCATTCCACCGCGGCACAGATCATTGTTGCATCTCTGGAGGGCCTGTGATATGGAGGCGGTGGAGAAGATTGCGTACTTGTCCAGTGGCAGCTAGTCCACGCACATACATGCAATGAAGCAATGCAGTTTGAAGAGTTAGACAAAGTTGAAGATCAGATGCATTCTGCAGAGCCGAGAACCCTGCATTGTTGGAGGGCGTATTGATGGTTGTTTGCTACGCAATTTCCAGTCAAATTTTGCGGAATAAGTACCCAGGTTAATCACCTTTTTGTCGCAATGTGGTTCGTCCTGAAGTGGAGAGGTGTGCTGCAAGAGTGAGATGCAGAAAAATAGCCCGCCGTTATTGCAAGGGTTTGAGGCTGCGCACTAAACTGAACTAAACTAAGCTCTGAGCTGGAAGGCACCCGTTACCAGGCTCCATACCCTTGGCTGCTACATAAGGTAATATGTGTAAACTGTGAGTCTCTTCAGGTATGTACTATATGTTAATTTTCACCATCGTGGATCGTGGATCATGGATCATGGATCATGGACCCTGCGGCCGCCTCAAGCATCGAACTCAAGCTCCAACGTCTTTGATGGGGCTCGTTTAATGTGCACAAGCCTTGGCTTTCGGTAGACTCTAACTAAGGGCAAGGAAGGGAACTCCCGTAGTGCTAAAATGGTTGGTTTTCTTCCCGCGGTCCGCCGAGAGTTAATTGGGGCCGTGTCTGGAATCATCGAGTCTCAAATGCCTTCTTCGAGAATGTGGATAGTGCGGACAGACACTACTGCTTAGACGAGCTCAACCTACTGTAAGACAGGTCGGGTATCTGGTAACGCGGCTTGGACGGCCGTTGATATTCGTAAGCCCTCAGTACCTTGGTACTCGGAACTTGTTGGCACAATTCCTCTCACTTTCAACCCAAAGATCCGTTCTCTTCCTGCTTCCATTGTTTGCCTACCGACATTTTGACTTTCCCTCAGGCTAATATTTCAGACAGCTTCCATTCAATCAATAGAGCAGGGTTACACAATAAGTGTCCAGCTATCATCATGGATTCTGGCTTTGTAACCAAATGCCGTCCATGCCACCCCTCTATGATCTTAGCCGCCAACCGATGAACTCAATTGAGACACCTCCATGTTGGGACCCTGGCTCATGTTGTTTGACACAAAGAGGAAAGTGCTAACTGTCTTGTTATCAACAGGGTTTAGTTGCCGCCCAAAATGGCAAGATAGCGTAACTTGACCAGTACGCATCGACACTCACAAAAACTCGATTACGTCCGATGACAGCTCACAGCCTTGCATGGTGAGCGCTATCAATATGCAGCATTATGAGAACACCAACCTCCTACCTAATCAGGGTGGTTTTATGCATTTCGATCGATAGGTTGCTCTGCAGACACCCCTCCGAGCTGATGGAGGGCCGCTCGCAATCATATCACCACCCTCGCAGCCTTGCAACGGTCGAGCGTTTGCTTGGGCACGAACGACAAGACGCGCTTGACTTGGGAGTATTTCTGTTGGCAGATCAGCCGTAGCCTGCTTGGGGGCGACTACCCTTCTCTGATCTAAGTCGGTGCTATCTACAGATTTAGGGACCGATATGCTTCGGGCAGAAGACGGGGTATGCTGGGATGCTCACTCGCATCCCGGCAGGGCCTAAGCAACGCGATAGATCGCGATTGGGGGCTGCCACCCTGTCTTTTTGGGGAAGCAATAATGGTGTGGTGACACAGATCCTCATCCTGATCGTGATGTTCACTGAGCTGTTCTGCCGGACTTCAGGGCCGGAAGGATGGAGCAATGAGGGTCCATTGATTTGCCACTCCCGACAGGCTGGTAAGGCTACCTATGGTTGGATTATTCCTCATCACTCCTTTATAACCAGGACGTCGACCACGCCTGTCTGTCACGTCAACAGTTGCCGTTTGAATCTGGACAGGGTCTTGGGCGGTAACGCAATGACCAGGCGAGGAGTCGAGCCAGGGCGGGCATGGACAGGGGGATAGCACACAACACAAAGCCCACAGCACACAAAGAACAAAATGAAATCTCTGGTAGCCTGGCTCAGCTGGGCACATTACGAAGCTTAATTGAGAATTCATATTTTGGACGGGTTGGGGTCAACATGATTTATTTTATGGCAACTCCGCCGTGTACCCACGGACGAACGGCATTCAAATTGAAATTGTTGTCGCGAGAGCCTCAAAAAAGCAAGCAAACATCAGGAGGACCACAATTCATGCCACGGCATGTGGAGGTGTCAAGAGGGGCGAGTAATTAGCCTTTTCTTTTCCCGGTTGTTGCCGCTGGAAATCAATAACTAACGATGCTGATCATATCAGACATGGAGATCCTTGGCGGGAACTCTTCAAATGCCCATCAACAAACAAGACACGGCCCAACACGGCCAACGTCTAATGTAATGTCATGACATGATGCTCTGTGTGATATGTTGAGCGCTAAGACTTCGATTACAGTGATCTAGGAAGGGCCTAACACGGAAACAGCAGGACCACCTAGTAGATCGCTTGCTGAATCGCTAGCCGAGGCCAATCATGAGGGCGCGGCTCACTTAAGCGTGATCCGAGATCCAAGACATTTTTCAACCTTTATCCTGGAACAACCTTACCATTACGGAGTACTAGGTATCACTATTACCGAGCGATGCTTACGCTGCCATTCGACCGGAATATATCCCGCCGTCTTCCTGGACCTCGGTGGCTTTCAGTGATGCAGTTCTGTCAGTTATGATGGACAAATGAGAAGGCCGTATCATCACAGTGCAATGGACTTTTCAGTACTCGAGGATACATGACAGGCAAGCCACGGCGCCATCGCTTATTAGCCTCGCAAGCTCCCTGCACGTTGGTGTTGCAGAGATATTATTATTGCATCCAAATGCTCCAGTGTAACCTGACCTAGCTTCCAAACGAAGCCAGACGTGCTTGTTGTTGAGCATTGATATTCCTTCTTTTTGCTTCTTCCAGCCCGTCACATGCCACGTGGGACTGACTGCCAATGCTTACATATTAATGAGGAGATGTGCAGGTCCATGTTGACGGCCGTCGATCATTAGCTCGGCTACGATATCCGTACGTATTTTCTTGAGCTGTTGGGACCTCGAATCCTTCGACGTAGCGACAGACCACACTGCAGGCGATCTGAAGGGCCAGAAGCCATACTTGGACAGCTTCTATGAAGGATCATCAGCCCGCCACGGAGACGGACCCATCGCCTGCTGACGTAACAACTACTGCAATCCTCTTGCATATCTCAAATCCATCTTCAACTGGGGGACCGCCGGCAGATGAGAGTTCGCCCAAAGGCATATTGCCTGCATGCCCATGCTTTGACAGCGCTTAATAGCGCTGCTCCAAGGCGTGGGTTGAAGAAAGACCCATTTCAGAGTCAGTGAGGGCCGAGCTAGAGCCAAGAATTAGATGCATTACCGCGCAGTGTGAAGTGTGCACGCGAGTCAAGATACGGCCATTACTCCGTCGCCAACTTGCTTCAGACCGAATTCTTGTCTATCAAGCCGACGATCTGCCTGAAGTCATATCAACTGAAAGAATGTCACGTTCAGGGATCTAGCCAGTTGGCAAATAACACATTTGTCTCGGAACTTGACATTGGGTGAAGTGGTCGGTCGAGTACTGGTACTTGCCGAAACAGCAGCTGAAAAGTCACACAGCAGAAAAGCAAACATTGCATGCTTCGGCTGATGTTTGTGGAGACCGTGGCCGTTGGTTCAATTCAACTACCTTTCTGCAGATGATATGTTGCCGAGTTTTACTCCAGCAAGGACGGAGATTGGGCTGTCGCCCCATGAACTCACACCAGACAATAACGAAGGCATGCCTGCTCAGTCTCCTGCAGCTCTCTCAAACATCACCTAACTTGGATTTTGATAGGGAGAGATTCCACCGTCCTGCGCAAAGTGTCTGTGCTTCGGCCGTAAAGGCGGCTGATAACTTGGACGGAGCTTCCGACACCCCCGGCCAGTTTTTGTGATGGCGCTCCGGCCGGTAGGAAACATGCGACAGCACGGGGACCGGCATATTTCGGATCAGCCTGAGACCATCCAGGTCCGGTTTGGTATTCACTGTTGATATACCACCCTCAGGGGTCACAATTTTCATGCTGTTCATACTCTGTACTAGTCATTCAATACGAGGGGCCACTCCAGGATGCTCTGGGTAGGTAGACATTGTGATGCCAAAGATGGACAGACTCTCCTAACAGATATAAGCATTTTTCCATTAGCAATGGCCATGATCATGTCGTCAAGGGTATCTGGAATTCTCGAACATGCGCTTGGTGCTTTCTTGATTTTCGAGTCAACCGTTCACACTGCAGCCATTCCAGTAGAACGAGTAATTTGAATCGTGAGATACGCCTTCCTGCCAAGTCTCAAGGTCCAGTCGAGGGAGACATTGATTTCTCAACTTGCTAGGGTATGGAATATCCGAGCTAATGAGAAAACAAATGAGACATCAAGTGCTCGAGGGTTCGCGGAGTCGGAGCCAGGCTTGCATAAGCTGTGACAGGACTCTGCAGTATCCCGGCCGAGATGAATCTTGTTGATCGAGGTTCTCCCAAGATGCAGTCAGACGGCACCTGCGTATAAAGGGCGCGCAGCGAAGAGGGTGTTCAGAAAACTTCGTCCCTGTCCCTGTCTCGGCCATGTCTTTCGTGTTTTACACAGCATCGCCTAAAATCAAGCGAGTAATCAAAATGGCCGCCCAATTGGGCTTGCTGCTACTTCACTCGAAGGTGAATCTTAACCTCGAAAAAAAAAGATATCTGCAGGAGGATGAGAAGTGAAGAGCTCTCACTATAACCAAAAGTCGTCATAGACGCCGTAACCATCCGTGCTGCAACACTAATGTGAGCTGCAAGAAATTCCAGGTAGCATGACATGGGCCTGGCAGACATCTGCCTTCTTTTGACGGGCCGTTGCCGGCTCATGATTCACAGACATGGATACAAAGATTTCTGGAAAATCAAATGTGGTCCGCAAACGTTACAGGTCATATCCTGAGTTGTTCTGACAGCATGATCGTTGTAAGATGTCCGTTTGGGAACTGCTGTTCGCTGCTGTCAGGCCTCAATGCTTCATAGTGACTGAATACGCAACAAGAGAACGCTCAATGCATGCGACGTAGTGGGCCATAACAAGCTACGTAAGAGCCGCTTTTTGCCACATCAACTGGCATATGCAGGGCCTGAGAGAACAAAAGAGAAAACACGACGTCAAAGCGTCACAACAAATATCAACTGCCACAAAAAGCCATCTTCTTCAGCCGTGAGCCTCGGGTGTGGTTAGTGCAGCAAACGAACCCTTGTCAGGGCCCAAGGGTCATTCAACACCCTTCAATTCCCAAGTCGTGGTATGGTGACGTCGTGAACGTGTTTTCACCGTCCTATCAGAAAGTTCAGGCGGACAGCAAGCAACTACAGCTTGAGATCTCAATAGCTCACATCGTTCTCAACCAAGTTGACTTTTACATTCAATGACAAATGCTCATTTTACATGTGTCGGTCTGGGCGATCAGATGACGGTTCCAAAATCAATTCCATGTCCAATGGTTGTTCCGCCGTTTCGCAGTAACGCCTATCACTAACAAGAAATGTTTCTCTAGTCTTGTGTACCTTGGTTAACCTTTGAATATCCACCTCTTTCTCATTTAGCCACTACTCTTACTCCTCCCAGAATCCAGGGAAAAGGTACTCAACTTTCTTCATGGCCTCAGGGTCACGACCTGCAGGCTTGGTCATGAACTTGACGGCTCCTTGAGAGGCACCAGCCCAGTGCTTAGCCAGTACCAGGTCACTGTTTTCGAGTTCAGCAAGTCGATCCAATACACCAGCTACCAATCGCTTAGCGTTCTCGTTGTTAGCCTTCATATACCTGATAACCAACTCGACGTTGACATCTTCAAAAGAGTGCCAGCAGTCATAATCAGTGGCCATGGCAATCACTTGGTAGGCCAACTCAGCTTCACGAGCAAGCTTAGCTTCGGGAAGAGTCGACATGTTGATAACCGATCCACCCCACGATCGATACATGTGTGACTCAGCCCGAGTTGAGAATTGCGGTCCCTCTATAGTATTTGTCAGATAGTGCTCAGTTGGGCATTCGAACTGGGTTCTTACCCATCACAACGACTGTGCCCTTATCATGTAAGACGACGCCCTCGCCCTCCATATGAGCGGCACAAGCCTTGACCACCTTGGCAAGACCTGCATCGAAGGGATCGGCGAAGCCAACATGTCCAACTACACCGCCTTCGAAGAAGGTAAAGGGACGGATGCCCTTTGTGCGATCAATGACCTGGTCTGGGATGACAAAGTCCATGGGCTTAATCTCCTCTTGCAGAGAGCCGACGGCGGAAAAAGCGATGATCGATCTTACACCAATATGTCGTAGAGCAGCGATATTGGCGCGGTTGGGGACCTCGTGGGGAGCGAATTGGTGGTTAATGCCATGTCGGGCAAGGAAGGCAACGTAGACGCCCTTGTGTGAGAGAATATGGATCGGCGACGCGGGAGGACCCCAAGGAGTAACGGGGTTAAGGGCAGCAACAAGCTCGAAGCCCTCGAGTTGGCCAAGACCAGTGCCGCCAATGACAGCGATATGGACGGGTTCTATGAGGTTTAAGAATCAGCATTGCGCCTGAGTTGAATCGGAGGAGCCAGACTTGAAGGATAGGGTCTGCATACTATCAAAGGTGGTTGGGAGGTCACTCATCTTGGCGAATTGGGGCGTAGGTTTGTTGGAGCAATAATGGCAAATACTTGGAACGTTGTCTCGGAGAGAAGGTTATCGTCGTCGCGTGGAAATATCTATCATTCAGCGCCGTTGAGAAACCTTTATTAGCGTAGCTTCGAACTATGTGTGCCTTACCTACCCCGCCGCCATGACCAAGCTTACGTGCTTGGGCAGAGGGCAGAGGTGGGATGGAGGGGTCGTGGAGCCTTGAGAGCTGCTATTGGTTGGGAGAATATCGTCTTTGGCATCCATGAGGAAGTTGTTGCCGTTGTACGTGTAGGGTCGGTATGATTGATATTGTACTCGACTTATTATAAGTCTAATGGATTTGTACCTAGGAGTCATCCATATTAGCTGCATTAACTTGAACCTGCCAGCAAAATTGTTTTGATGGGGTTTCCAAGAAATTTATTGGCGTATTTATTGGAGACTGTTGGATTCTTTGAATCAACTTAATGTTTTTCTATGCATTGTGTTGCTTGATAAAACTTGTGCTACACACACTGCACTCAAGGTAATGGAAGGTTGTAGATGCAAAAGATTTATGGATGGCAGGGTTGGATTTCTTTCACCGGGAAACAATGTTTGAAATGACAACAAACGCGCATATAAATAAACTGGAAGAGAAAGGAGTTCAGTTTCGCATGCCATCTTTATCCTGCTTTTCATCTGAATGTTCGTTTGCAGCCCAGGAGTCGCTCGTTTGCTCTCTTCTCTTCTTTCCTCATAGGTAGTAAGTACCTAGACAATGTCTTCTGCTGACCAAGCGGGCCAAAATTTTCCGAGCTCCGCCAAAATTTAGCCCACCACAACCTACCAGTCAAATACAGTCACCACGCCTACATATTATATTGACCCGACTGTGTATGATATGACACAAGAGGACGAAATGACGCGGCTTCCAGATAATGAAAGGTTGCTGAATGAGGCTAATGAAGATGGTCCCGACGAAACCATCGAGGAGCGATGCTTCTCAGCTGCCCTCGTCTGCCTCGAAGGGCACTACACTCAGTCTCCTCCCATGGGTCCCCAGACAGCAGCCAAAGTGAGCTCAATGATCACGAAAACACTAGAAAAAACACACACTCTCCGCAAGGCTCGGTAGGTTTTGTTCTCTCGTTTGTTCAAGTATCACTGCTGACCAGCGCGTAGCGAAGCCATCTCGAGAAATGTGGCGATTTGGATCTGGCTCACAAGAATTTTTGCGGCTGCCATCCCCAGCCTCACCACGAGATCTGTAGGACCACTATCAAGCCTTAACGACCCAGAGAAGGGTGTCACTCCGCAAGAGAGTACCGCCTTGATTGTTATGAACCATGCGTCGATTAAGGAAGATTTAGGGACTCTTATCAAACTTATGCACATCGCGCGGAATCTCCTCGTCAACGCTGAGCCTGAGGTGCCACAAGATATCTGCGCGGCGGTTCACTTTGATCAGATGGTCTATCAAACAATCATCCTCTGTGTCAATGTTACGAGCAAGGGCTACGACGGAGAGATTCTTGATGAGACGCAGAGGTTAAAACTTGGTGATGTCACAGAACTATGTAGGTACTGTGGTGTTGAAATCTGCAACGGCAAACTGACGAGATTTTCCAGACAAAAAGCTTCTTGTGACATCGCTACAACAGGCCCATAATTGGACTGCCAAACATGACAGGAATAAAATGTCTTTCTGGTTTGATGTTCTATTTGATGACGATGGTGCACTTTCGGGACCTGAGGAAAGCCTAGGCGACGGCTCAGGCTTCCGACCAGACGTGGCAAAGCGACAAGTTCAACACTGGTTAGATCGGAATTCGAAGTTGTGCGACACCGCGAGGAAACTTCTTAAGGATTACGCACAGAACCAAGCCGGAAAACCCCCAGGAAACCTGGCGCCGATTCGACCACTGGCCTGGAACTGGCTTCCAGATGGCTCTGTGGATGTTCCTGGGGATGTGGCCAACACTGAGGAAAAGATCAACCCGGTATGGAAACCAGATGAGACTGACAAATTCGAGCAAGATCGTGCTTATGGGCGCGTTTCGCGAGAGGTTGATACCTGGTGGCTGAACGCTCGTGACCCGAACTATGAGGAATGGCTTGTCATGATGCCGTCTGTAGAGTTTGCTCAGAGCCGTCTGGAGCACTGCCGCAATAACCTCGTGCACCGATACGCTCACTCTTGTGGCACAGACCACTCTCCGCCTCCAGGTGTTGTTGAGGAGGAAGAACTCTCGGATCACGAGCATTGTCACCACTGCGAACACGACGATCACGAGCATGAGCACGAGCATGATCATGAGCACGATCACGGCCATCATCACGAATGCAATCATGACCATGACCATGACCATGATCACGAAGTCGAGCATGAATGCGAATGCCAATGCGACCACGACCACGACCACGACCACGACCACGACCACGACCACGACCACGATCACGATCACGATCACGACCATCATCATCATCACCACCACCATCACCATGATCATGAGTATACTCACGACTATGTGGAGGATATAATGGACGAAGAAGACGCCGAAGATGACGAATCTTATGGAGAGGGTCCATTGACCGGCTTACTGACTGAAGTGCCCAACATCTTGGATCCCAAGCAGATCGAGGCTCTGCACATGATAGTCAAGTCATGCATTTTGGACAATGCCGGCTCAGGATTGACTCGAGCGGGTGAGAACCTTCAAAAGACCCGCTGTCGTATGTTCCTAGCCCTTGACTGCGGAAAGAGCCTGCTACGGGAGATGCTGGTCTTCATTGCAGTATGGGAGAAGGATGAACAGTCACTCATTTTCCAGGTGACGACTCAAATCGTGGAGGCCCTTCATCACAGCGCTTTGATCCCCTACGCGTGGAACTCGCTGCGTATCCCGAAGGACATCATCTCACCAGCACAGACAGTTCTGCTCCGGCTCGTCAATCATATGTTCAGAGCCCGAGTCAATAACTCATCTTCTCAAGAAACAAAGGACAACGCTCGCGATATCAAACTTGTTCACTTCTTCTTGAGTTTCTTCCGAAGCCGTATCGTCCCTGAGTGCGCTGCTCTCATGCACCTTCAAGCTCAGATTCGAGAAGAGAACTGCGACCCGTCTGAGTTCCCTGTCGACAGCTGGGATATGGAGCGCGCCAAGGATGGCCTTGCTCAGTATCTAGATTTCCTTACGACTGTTGCAGAGATGATGGATACTCGAGCGAAGCTCATCGAATGGGAGGCTGTCTACGATCTTATCACTATCTTAACTGGACTGGAGGCCGGAGTGCCCAAGAAACCTCTAATTGAGCTTCCCAAAAGATCGCCCCGAACTGAAAACAGCGGCAACTCCATGGTTGAGCGGCCATACGCACCAGCAGACGATGGTCTCCCGCCATCACCACCACCTCCTCCTCTGCAAGAGCCAGCACACAAATTCCCTTGGTCCGGAATTAAAGGGCAAATCTTCACCATCATAGCCACCCTCCTACAGCCTCCACCCGGTCAGAGCAGCCCAGGAAATCCTGACGTACAGATGCAGATGGTCAAGTATAACGGAATTGTCCCTCTCCTCAACTGTTGCGCTTACGATGACCACAACCCCTTTGCCAAGGAACGAGTAACTATCTGTCTCAAGTGGCTGTTGGATGGCTGTGAAGCTGCTAACAACTTCTTCCGAGAACTCGTCAACCTTTCGCCACCACCTAACCTTCGCCCTGCACCCGGTGGTACGACCGTGTCAACAATTAGGGTTGATGGCATTCAGGGTGAAGTTAAGGTACAGGTCCGCTCGGGTACGTCGGCACCAGGTGCACAGGAGACCAACGATATTGTAGAAGGGGCTGGAAAAATCGACCTCAACCAGCCTAGTGGACGAGGAAGCATCGAGGATGATTTCATGGCATAGATGGCCGGGGAGTTTGATGGAAGAGAAACATTAGGAGGTATAAGGCTTTGCAGGGAAACATAAGGCGTCTAGAATATGAACAGACACAAGTGTGGGAGTTGGTTTCGCACCTCGCAGAGATCCTAATCTGCAGGTAATTGACCAAGTTGGAAGGATGGGTTTTATGACTGTGTTTCTTAATATTGGGTTCGATTGGAGTTCGGGTACGCCATTCGTGTTGGAGTTGGAGGATATTGAAAAGTTAAGTGGACTACGTCGGTTAGGTATATATGGTAGCGACATTGTTCTTCGGGGTCGAGGTCGAGGTCGAGGGCTCCTAGCTCAAGATTAAGCTCATAGGACTTTTGGGCCGTATTGAGGTACTGTCGAAGAGATGCTCTTATCTACAGTGCAGGCTGTATCACACCTGATGCCTCCAAGGCGCGTATGACAAGCCCATGCGTTATTGTCACGAGACCATAGCCCAACAGCTGAGTAGCGAAGAATGTGCATTCTATCTGAGAAGGTCCTCACGGAAATTCAATTTTGTCTCATGGTGTTTTTAGTTTCGCGTGTCAACTTAGAAGCAGGGCGATGTCTGACTTCGAGGCTGACTTCGTGTGAACCCTATCTTTAACTTCTTCACGTATAGGCACGCTTCTAATGGGAGTTCATCACTGAACTATTCTTCTAAAATCTTTTCAATTTCCTTTAGCAACTCTCACAACAACAGATTATGACTCAGCCTTGGTCTTCGCCGAAATAATTCCTCCTTCCCCCTCAAAGTTCACACACTTAACTTGCTTAAGGTGGAAGTGAATAGTGTAGTTTTGGGCGAAGGCGAGACCTAGAGTCTAATACTTTCCTTCTTTTTAGATTTTTGGCCAAGTGATTTCTTTCTCTCTTCTCTTACTCTCCGCATCAATACTGTCAATTGTTAACAATCATCACGCTTCAGTATTAGTCAACTTGACACTACTTACTGTGAAGCAGCATTTCACTAGCCCCTTTCAAGTATTATCAGCTAACAATTACTCTTATCCAAATGGCATGCCGGGGAAAGCCTGGCCTTTGTGACCTTGCGTTGCACAAGGAGGGCTGCTCAACCCTTCCTGTTCAGTCTTCAACTCCTCCGCAGCTCCTCGACCATCCAGAGAATCAACGCCCGACTGGACAGACTTTCCCATATCCCCAATGGGATCTCCAACAGTTCCCTGATTCTGACAATGGGACAGTCCTTGATAGCACTCACCCTACTCCAGAGAATTTAGGAGGCTACCAACCCATCAAGAATATTTCGAGTCGACAGCCAGCCATGGAGTCTCTCTCATATCAGTACCAAGAACCTCCCCAGCAATATTATTTCTCTAATTCATTTTTACCACGGACAAATGATAGCGAGGTTACTTGGGCGTCAGAGCTATCTCGACCCATGGCTAGTCCTGCAAGTCGACGCCCCTTTGGGGAGTCTCTCCCATCTTCACAACAGCGTTCTCATGGACTCACTGCTCCCGGTCAAACATCACAGTGGGAATGTAATACAAGGTTGATGACATGTTCTTCGGCACCTGAGAACACGGCGCCTGGAATGCCCAGGCTGACCTCATCTCAAACTTTGAGCGCCCCGGAAACCACCTGTCCAGGATTTGGCTCTTTGGGGCCTCATGGCTTTCGATGCCACAACCCTACCAGCAACGCAGGCGATGTTTGCAGTGTGTGCTTTGAATATGCCCTTACTCACAGCGGAGCACTTGGTAGAAATTCATCATGAAGGTGCTATTTGCTAGAGCAACAACTGCGCAAGGGTCACGCTGGGATTTGGCCTTCTAGGTTACGCAGTGGTGCGCATGGACAAGGTCAGGATATGCCAATGCCACTTACATGGTAGTTGTCCTCGGAATTAACTATTAGGATATTGTAGCCTAAGATAATTTAGGCCTTATGAAGACATTATCATAAGTTCAGGAGGTTTTATTATCCTGGTATGCATTCCGGTTTTTTTTACCTCCTAGGTTGCCAAAGTCTCTAATTACTCTCTACCTTGAATGGATAAACTATCTACCAATTGAAATTTCCCTTTCTTGATCTTTGTATCGATTCATTAGTAACATCCAAGAAGACCTCTCTTTGGCTGATGTTCTTGATCCTCTCAACCACTTATTGAAACCATTCATCGGGTTCTTGCATGAAACTATATTTCCGCCTTTACCAAGTTTAGCACTGACAGGAAACGTCGGGCTCCATTCTGTCCCCCCTGGCTTATTTCTAAGTTTTTAGGCATCGTTGAATCCTTGTAGTGAGTACATGTATGCCCTGTCAAATGCTGGGCTCGATCTCGTCGCAGGACAGGGAGGCCTGAAGATCGAGACAAGGATTGTCGATCGTTGCAGGATGATCATCACAATTGCCGGCTCAGAAAGTCTCTTGGTTTGAGTGTGTTGTTCATGATCTGATATGACATGTCAGATCATAACTGGATCGGTAATTCATTCATCATTGACAATTCCATACCATTCTAGTCAACTCCTCGCGATCAACTTGCTCGTCTCATCACCGTATCCTCACATCAAGGACACACAATGCCAAGGAAACAAAATGCAATTACTCCATAAGCGCCTAACAGGGTATGCTCATGCCTGAAAGCAACGTCTATAATCAAAACAATTGTCCTTTCCTCCCCCACGCTGCGGAACTACCCAAGCCTGAGCTTGATTTCCAGCAATGAAATCTAAAAATCCAGCAAGTCTTACATGGAGGGCGTAAATCATCAAAGTATGATAAGAAAAGGCCAAGGGAAACAAATAACAACGCTGAACCATTTCTTCTAGTGAAGCGACCACAACACCTTAAAGTGCTTCCGATATGATGAGCCATAAACGCTATAACAAAAGAATAAAATATGCCAATGCAGAGGGT
Organism: Fusarium sp. NFCCI 5145; assembly: GCA_033439405.1. Lineage (NCBI taxonomy): Eukaryota > Fungi > Ascomycota > Sordariomycetes > Hypocreales > Nectriaceae > Fusarium > Fusarium sp. NFCCI 5145. Next base: position 241,179 of record JAWDHB010000089.1, on the reverse strand, counting down.
ATCGTAAATATTCATGAATGCCTTGAAGCAAAGAGATACCAAAATTGAGTGGGTGTTCCAAACTCTAACAAGAGATGCTGGAATGGGTGAAATTCGGGGAGAGGGTTGGAGAGAGGCCGTGTGTTGGTACTGTTGGGAAGTTCTGAAGTACCCTAAAGGGCTTCTGCGTCGGGTTTCGTCCTTAAATCTATAATTGGTTGGTGTGGTATGAATGGTCTCGTAGTAAGTTAATAATCTGGACATGAAAGGCTGCCTCGTCAAGTTGTCGTCATGAGCGTCGTCGAATGTTGCGGTATCGTGAAAACTTTTATGTCCCTAATCCATCTCACTAAGGAAACCGATGCAGTAACGACAACCAGTCTCGTCGACAGGGACTGGGATTATGGTGAGGAGGTTGTTGAAGGGCTGGCCGTGTTTTTTGTAGTTGGTGACGGGAATCTGAATCTCCCTCCCAGCAAGGACGGCTTGACGCATGCGATGTGAAGCAACCTTGTCCGAGCCCTTCCTACCAAGACTGCGTTCCTGTCCAGGAGGCGCTTGTAGGAAACGACAGTTTCGGCCTATGACTTCACGAGCAGTGTATCCAGTGAGCTCGGAGAAGGATTCAGAGACATAGATGACAGGAGCATCAGCCTGACCCATATCACACACGACTAAAGCGACAGAACAATCCACGGGGCCAAGAACAACTTGGGGGTTTGGTCGACTCATGACACGGAACTGGGCTTGGTTAGTGATTCAAAGGTACCTTAGGTAGAATAGCGTAGTGTAGGTGAACTCACCAAGATGGACATAATATCGATGCCGCTGGGAGCGTACAGGCCGGGGTAGATAACGGGGTCTTGGACTCGACGCCAAACGCCTGCAGAGTTTACCGTGCCGTCAACGTTGAAAGAGCCCTCTTGGGGGAACTCATACTACTAAAGTTAGTAGACGCCTCTTTTAAGAAAGGTTATAGTTAAGACCTACGTTGAGAGCATTAACCTCCCATGGATTCATAGCTGGAACTGCTTTGGATGCCATGGCTGAACAGTGAGGAGAGGGCGAGCGTGAAGACGGGAATCCCAGTGTTATAGTTGAGGAGATGGTGCGCATCGAGGCTGTCATGTTGAAGAGAACAAGGAATATGAGTAAGGTAATATACAGGCCCAGCCCTGTATTCTGAGGTAAGGTAGTACCACGCAATCGCAGTCAGGTATGACAGAGTCAGCAGCAGCAGCGTTACAAGTTGTTGGAGTTGTCAGGTATCATTCGGATACAAAAGCTGTAAGCAGATAGGTTGTAGATTTGTAAGATGGGTGAACTGGCAGGTAAGCGAGGAGGAACCCGTGGAGCGCCCAAGGATGCAGCTGGATAGTTATCCCAGAGGAAGGCCCACAAAAGACAAGAGAAGCAGACTTGTCAGGGAATAACTGTGCGGGCGGAGCTTTGAAAGCTTCCAAATTCAGATCGTGATGGACCCTGAAGGCGAATTGGACAAAGACGGCTGATACTGGGGGGGAGGGGGGCGTGGAGGATGACGATCTGGTGTGCGTATAGTCTCTTAGATGGCAGTGATGGTTGTCATGATGATTCGATGCAGCCTCATGTTAGGTTCTTAAAATGTCGTGTCTTGGTGCAAAATATCGCTTCAGAGGTGAGAGGCGATTGTGCCTTGGCTTGATAGTTGTATTTGAGCATATTTCAGCTCTTTGCCTGCGTTCGAGGGACGTGTAATACAGCCTCATGTCTAAGAGAGACAATCCACTGACCGTGCTTTCAAAGGGGGTATGCGCACGCGGTGTCAAAGACAGACATGGATGGCTAGCCATGATGGGTAGGGGTAAAGAAACCCAATTAGTAGGGTAGCAGTCGATTGGTTGAAAGGTCTCGATTCCCATGGCCCCCGAGCAGTTGAAGAGATCGCCAGCAACCGTCTCCAGACCCAAGATCGGTACTCATCGGCCAGTATCTCCACTTTAGTCTAGAATCGGCCTGTCAGATGCCTAGGTAGATTGGTGAAACGCACGAGTACGTACTCTCAAGATCGCCGGGTACTTTGAAGATGCCTCTGGATCGGGGCAATGATTGTGTATTCTTATCGACAATTTTCCTGTCAATACATGCTCTTAGGTAGATAGGTAGGTAAGTAGATGGTGCACTGTCGTGCTTCTTGATATCTCGGATATAGATATCATGTCGAGTTATACGTTGTTGTTGTTTTTTGCTTATTCTTAGCGTTCCAAGTCGATTATCAGATGCGATAGGAGATTTGATCGCTCCCGGGTTGTTTTGTTGTTGCTTTTGTCTGTCTGCCATCGATCACATCACGATACGATGGCTTCCTATCCCATCGACGATGTTGCCTGCTAACCCGGCAGCCTCACCAACAACACCTGGTCTGGGCTCGATCTGGAACCTCTTCGCTAATAAGCAACACATGTGTGTGCGTTGTTGGTACTGTAGGCCTTGGCTCATTTTCATGGGCGAACGTGTTTTGCAATGTGCATGATCGATGTTGTAGCCGATGCACGATGAGAGAGATGGGAGAGAGTTTGATGGTGTTAAGGCGCGATGGCATGCTAAGGCTTCGATGCCTAAGACCGAGTCTTGTTTGCCGCGATCAAGTACAGGATGCACTACGGATACGGATGGAGACTTCCGTCTCCACGTCGGTCCTGTTTTATTTTTTGTCTTCGATCAAAAGGCCAAGTTCCAACAACGTCTGAGAAAAGGATTTCACTGGTTGGTTTTCCGGACTACAAGCATCGAAAAACACATCGAGATGTTGGAGAGCCATGGCACGGTGCCTGAAGGTCTAGACCAAACATCGTCACCGGTGACGCTTAGTGGGTACTGTATGTAATGTCATGTAATATACTGGGCTGGCTGGGAGAAGCCACCATTTGGGGTTGAAATTCAATTGACGTTGATTCGTTTATCTATCAATCGACATAGTCATTCTTTTGATGTGTCTCTCTTCGCCGCTGGTGGTTCTGATACATTCACTAATTGAATCTCAACACCAAAGGGATAATAATGATGACGATAGTTCTCGGTGAATGTGAATCAAAAGCCACATGTATCTTCGAGTAAAATATCAATGACGGCTGCAATCCTGGTTTCCGAAAAAGGGACTCTGATTGACACTGATTCAGACCACTGCTCAGATCGGCAGGCCCTGAGTTAGACCCTTGCGGTCTTTGGTGCGCCTGCTGGCTATGTCATCCTGTTAAGTTTGCTTTGACACAAAACCGAGATGGTCATATTCCAACGCTGGTGATACCAACCATTGAGCACCTTCTAATATAAGAGATGATTCAAATTCATTGAAATAGGGTTGTATCTACGCAAGTCGGATTGAATGCCATGGCAAGGGCCTCATGATTTGGTGCAGTCATGCAGTGCAAGTCGAGTCGGTCGGTAAGAGGCAAGGAGACCAGAGTAGGTACCAACTGCTCTAGGGTAAGATCCATTACTTACTAAGTTAGGTACTTACCCTAGGTACTAACCTGCTAACCTACCTAAGTAGGTAGGTAGGTACTGCACAATTTCGCGTACTTATTCAATTAACGCGTGCCGCGTCTCCAACAAAGACTATACGACAATACGAATTATCTATTTCCCACGTAATCTATTACACAACTGCCTCTCAAACCTCGCTATGTCTCGAAGAACTCACAACCGCCCAGACCCTTCGGTCACAGAATTACCCGAGTACGAACCACCTACATGTCCCCTCACCGACGCTGCCCGTCGCAACCTGCATGACCTATCAAACACCCGCTCAACAGCCGTCTACCAACAACAAATCAACGAGTCCGTTAGACTACTCGGTTTCAGTGTCAGTGATGCACACGAACGATTGCGCACACAGCGCGAGGCCCTTGCGGCCCAAAAAGCCAGGAGAGTGGAGAGAGGCACAGAGAAGTCCGAAGAAGAGCAGCACCTAGAAGATCACCTTGTGGAGTTCGAGAAACGTGTCAGTACGTTGACTGAGGCGTCGGAGCAGGCCATACGTGATTTGATCGACCGAAGAGCTGAATTGGAAGATGAGGATGGCTTACTCACCGGTGTATATGATGCGGCCAACACGGAAGCCCAGCAACAAGGAGAAGCGGAAGCGCAGGGAGGTGAGGAGGATGGTGGAAGGGAGCAACTAGCTGCGTCAAGCGTCATCGAAACCTACAAATATCTTCGCCAAAAGAAAGACTCGGAATACACAAGCATGTCCGCCCATCAGCGGTACGCTCTCAACAACGACTATGCTGGCTTCAAGAAGCTGTGGCACGATGCGATGGCTGGAGAGGAAGGACCGCCACTGCCAGATGCCTCACGGTGGTTTACTCGGGATGGCCAGCCTGTCATGAGTGGCACCACCGGCTTGGGAGCTGGCGTCGATGACGACGTCGACGTCGACGACGATATTGCAGTTGCGCGCGAGGTCATCAGCATCAACTGTCCTTTGACATTACAACCTATGAAGGATCCTTACACCAACCGGAACTGCAAGCACACATTCGAAAAGTCCGCCCTGCTTGAGTATCTTCCCATGCGAGGAGAATCCCAGTGCCCACAGGCAGGCTGCTCACAGGTTCGTTTACTCCTCACATTCCATTCGACACACACTAACACAATATGCAGAAATTTTCACGTGCACGATTTGATCATGAGTTCTTCCAGGATCAGGCCATGGTGCGCCGCATTAAGCGTGTCCGTCAGGCTAAGGAGCAGCAGGAAATGGAAGAAGAATATGACGACGACGATGACGGTGATGACGAGCTTAGGGTTAGACGCCATCAAGCCGTCCCTGGAAGACCGCTCAAGAGGGAAAAGAGGGAATAATGATTGCTGTGTCAGGATGGATAGGAGAAGTTGTGAACAACGACGAGATGATAAAATGATACCCCGCCACACACAGATAGACCTGAATGAACTAGTAGCATTTCGCTTGCAATGGGGTTGATCATATATCCACGTGCTCCAATGACCGAGAGCCGGAATGTTATCTGAATGCCTCATTTAACTCAGTGACGAGAACGATCATCTCGCCCAGTACTAACTATAACTTCATCTATAAAATGAACACGACGACGTGGGGTATCTCGAGCAGTTCATTTCTTTCCTCTGTTGACTGACTCAGCTTGCCTAATCCAAAAAAACAAGTACACCATACGATGCTTTCCCAACCGATATCAATTATCATTACCAAGAAACCCTTGGGAGCAACGCCATGATTTGTCTATAACCAATGTTTCATACTCCTATGCTTCAAGAGTACAGTGAATAAAATCCAAAATCAACGAACTTAAGCGACAACTTGAAGGGCCATGATACCAGCAATTGCAACCACTAGCCCTGAGTTGGGTGGATGCCATGCGGCAGCATCAGGTGTTTCAGTTGCTGTGTAGACACCAGTCATATCCGATGTAAAGCTGGGGTCTGTGGTAGGCGTTGTCGGCGACTCGGTCGTCTCTGCCTTCAACGGCCAGTCTTCCATCGAAGTATACAGTATGCCGTTGACAACAACGCCTTTGTCGTCTGCGGCTAGCCTCCGAGCATCATCGTTGCAAGACCCCTCGAAGTTGCGGATGTAGCACGTAGGGTCCAATTGCTTGGGCAGCTTCTCAGTATGCGTCGCATTGGCGTCGCCGGTAGTATTGTAGGTGGAAGCATCAATGTCCATGCCAGTAGAAATGGACGTACCCAGTATGATACGAGCAAACACCTGAAAAGCCGTTTCAGGCTGGTAAGCAGGCACAGCGTGGCCTGCTTGGTAGACGCGACTGAAGGAGAGGTTGCCAAACTGACGAACCACACCACCAATATATGACTCGTTGACGATAATGGGCGCATATCCAGCATCTGGGAAGCCAATGCTGTACTCCCCGCCTGCCTCCGTGGCAAGACTTTGAGAAATAGCCTCTCCACCCAGCCAATTGCATATGTAGTCGCGGTCCCCGTAGATCAGAGCAATTCGTACCCCCTGATTGAGCAGAGAAGCTAGGCGAGGTATGTTGCCGCCACGCGCCTGGTCACCTGTAGCCTGGAACTCAAGACTGACATTCCTATTGGTCATAGTGTAGTTGATAGGAGCACCGATAGCACGTTGCACACTGTCTTGGTTGAGATATTCTAGGAATGTCATGGGCGGAAAGGGGTCGGCCAAGGGGGCAGCAAGGTCGTAGTAACCACGGCCTGCGCTTGTGTAGGCGTCTTGGATCTCGTAACAAGATTTCACTGCCGTGGAACACACGTCGTTGATGGATTTCTCATCTCCTTCACCTTCAGGGTCGCTGACAGAAGCATCGGTAGCGCATTTCTGAACGAGATCGCGGCAGCCTCCCTCGGCAGAAAACTTGTCAAGGTAGTATTTGGAATCGCTGGTAGACAAAGCTTTATAGCCATATGTGTTGTCGCTGGCAAAGATTGGGTAGTAAGGTACTTGAGTCTCCATGTCGACGCACCCATTGATGATACCAAGCGAGCTTAGGTGGACATCAATGGTCAAATTGCGTGGCAGCTCACCACTCTCGCGGCGGGAGTTTTGCTGCACAAATGTTTCTGCGAAGACAGGACCATAACGACCACCATAGCTTTCGGCAAAGAGATTGATGCCGAGCGAGGAGTTACGGGAGCGTGTGGGCGGTTGGTACTGCGGAAAAGTGGTCAAAAATCCCTGGACCATATGCCAAACGGCCATAGCAGCGGTCTCAGTAGTGTTGGCAGTGAAATCTCCATTGTTGGTGCTGAAGGTGCCATTGCGCAACACCCATTCTGGAAAGTCGGTGTTGGGTATTGGAGGCTCAGTGATTTCGTCGTATGCAAAGTTGATTGTGGCGTTGGTGGGCGTATCATATGAAAAGCCGACTTGGTTAGGCTGGAAGAAGCACATGTGAGCTCTCATGAGTTCGTGATAATAACTGAGGGTAGTATACCTGATCGATGAAGAGCATGTTAGAGGCTCGATCCCAGCCCCATTCCCGTGCAAGTGTCTCATACTCATTCAATCCCTTTTCGAAAACCTCACAAGGACCATTGCCAGTGAAGAAACCATAGAGTGAGCTGGATCCTGGACCTCCGTTGAGCCAGATGGTGAGGCTGTCGGTGGGCTGACGAGCCTCAACGAACCAGAAGAACAGATTGGTTGGATAGTCGCCAGGAACTGATACCCAACCTGTGTACTGCTTTTGAGAGTCGAATACTGTTGAGCATACATCTTCAGGGGTTTTATAGGAGACAGTAACATCCCGATTTGCAGGTGAGCGGACGACTGTAAGGTTACGCGCCTTAGCATCAGAGCTAGGGATGAACTGTGATGATAGATGGATTAAGGTGGAAACGAAGAGGAATTGTATATGAAGAAGAGATGAGAAAAGGCGAAGAGCCACCATAGTGGCGGAGGAAACAGTGCGACGTTTGACAATAATGCGATGAATCTTTCAGATGTCGTGAGAGGGTATCGTGAGAGTCGTCGTCATCTAGCAAATAAGCAAACCCATGGCAAGACAACAAAGGGCTAGACAAGCCAAGACGCGAACGAGCGATTAAAACAAGACTTGCCGAGACAAAACAAACAGATCAGATCAAAAAAGAAACAATTGATAATAAAATATGAATGCTCTGTAACTGGTGTCAACGAACGATACGCATCATAATATACGGTACTTTTATATTTGATGTAGGTAGCCAGAAGAAAGAGGAAACGGCAGATCAACCCAGCAAAGTGAATGGAAGTCGAGCGAGGTTTTGAGTGGATAAACCGTTGCAGTTACAGTTACAGTTACAGTTACGGGACAGCCACTGACCCCTCGTTCCTGCCGCGAACCCGGTCGTGCGCTGCGCCTAGGTTGATCTTGGGGCGTTTTGGGCTCTGTAAGCCCTGTCAGTCAGTGGAGCCTGCCCTGGCGCGTCCATGACTTTTAGCGGGGCGGGGATGTCTGGGATGTCTCGGGAGGCTGGCTGTAGTTATGGATGTTACTCATAAAACTGTCCTTGAATATCAAGATTTGGATGGGATCGGATGTGGATGCTATTTCTTCAGATTAACTTAGCGTCTTCAGAGCAAACGCAATGATTCAGATCCAGCCTGAAGTACTGTTTGGTTTGTACGATCCAATTATATATAACACGAATTTCTGTTACGCCAAGGCTCATAAGCCCGGTTGGCTACAGCTCCTTGTTAGTCGCAGACTCGCAGGATGGTGCCAGGAACATGGAACTGCATAAGCTCACACAGCCGCAGTGCGTCGCGAGATGTTACTGGTTCGGCCATTCACGTCCCGACATTACTTAGGTATCTAGCTCTGAGTTGGCAAACAAGAACTCCTCAGCCCTAACTAAGTCCCTTTCTACAATAGGTAAGCTGAGCGACAACAGCAGAAGGATCCAGTCTTCTCACCAACTGAAACATGGCGGCCTAGGCCCCATGATGTGTGTTTCATTAAGATGCTTGAGATTCATGACAAAGTCAATGATCAACACAAGCATAGCTAAACGGTCCTTCCCAGATCAAGCTTTAATATATTCTGTACGTTCTATTGTCAAACTACCTACCTACTAAGTAGCCATGCAATAATATTAGACTAGACTACAATTGAATTTCATATGATTGAGTTTCAACCACCTTCGAACTTTTGTATAACCGTATAACAACATGAATCATACACATCTCAATAAGTTCCTCAGGACTCGGATCTACGCACAGCGAAGAAGTAGTTGCCCACCTTTTCACTGCCATCAACCTGCTTCCACCCAAGTCCAGGGACATATATGACACCCTGCACCATTGGATGACTCCAGCCTCGACCTGCAAGGAAAGTTCGAAGCTCTTCCTCGTTGAGATACTTGTTCCAGTCATGTGTTCCCTTAGGGACGATACCCAGAACATCCTCGGCCATAAAATTGGTGGTAAACCAGCTCACCCAGGTTCGCGCGATGGTACTCATGACAAGCCATCCGCCAGGTTTAACAAACGGGCGCACCTTTTCCAGGAATGCGCCTGGGGCGTCGATGTGCTCAATAACCTCGAACAGCGACACCACATCGTATGCCTCTTGTGACCTTGCAGGGATAGGTAGGTTCTCGATGGATGTCTGACGGTATTCGAGCTTGGAGCGAAGACCAGGATCTTTTCGAGCATGCGCGCGTGCTACGGCGAGCACTTCGGGAGTTGGATCGATAGCAGTGACATGGCGCGTAGTCGGTAGACGAGCTGCACTTTCAGCAAAGATGCCGCCGCCGCATCCAATGTCAAGGAATGTGAGGTCTCGCGTAGGAGAATCGGGGTCAGTGCGATGACAGGTGCGGATGAAGTCGTGACGTAGAGGATTCATGAGGTGAAGCAATCGGGAGGAGCCATGAGGATCCCACCAGTCGGCCGCAAGGGCGTTGAAGTGTGAAACCTCATCGGGGTTGACTGAGGAGAAATTTTGTGACGAGTTGGACGAGGAAGTAAAGTGCCATCGAGGGGTAGGCGACGTCGTGATTGGGGCGGCGATGGTGCGGCTCGCCGGTAAAGGGAGGGCCAATGGCCGCCGACTTGATCGGGCGAGGTTGCGGAAGAGGGCACCCGCCGACCGGGACGGAGCCGGCATAGTTGGAAGCTCAGAGGTAAGGTAAGGTGAGAGTGTTATGGTTGGTTGGTATAGTTGGTGATGGAATAGGTAGATCGATTAGTGGGCGGATGACAAAGCTGCAACCCAGGAAAGGAAAGATAGATAAGATGGTCCCAATGGACCCTGAGAGAAGAAACCCAACCGCCAACGACGGCAAGATTCGATTCGATGAGAGGTATGTACAGTAGACCCGGACGGTTCCGCCGTCGGTTCCACTACTATTCTGCCGTATAATAATAGTGTAGATAATTTGTTCCGCCTTGTTCTGGTGTCTTTGCTGACTGATGCTTCGCAATTCCTTAGTCGAACAACATTAAAAAAGGCTTACATAATGGCGACACCCCGTCCAGCCAATCCTGATCAAGCGACCAGTGCACGAATTGCCTGATTAAATAAAGACCCTTCTCTCATCACCAATATCTGTTGACATGTGAGCTGAAGTCAACGCCGATGCAACGCGGCAAGAGAACCAATGGCTCCGAGGATATACTGTACTTACTCGGGCCTTGGAGCATTCGTGGGACATGGGGCTTCCTTAAACCGGATAAGCCGGGTTGATCATAACTTACTGCGCAATACTGTGAGAGAGCGGGAAATTCGCCGCGCGGTTGTTATAAAGACCGGAGTGCGGAGTGGGGCCTTTGACTTTGACTTGGAGAAAAGGTCTGTCTGAATCATGCGATGCAAGAATCAAATGCCGTATCCGACCATATTTGATAGCTACAGTTCCCTCATTCATCATCTCGACGATCGCACACTCAAATAATTGAACTGCTTCCTTGATGTTCTTCACACTTAGTGCTTAACAATCACCGGATCGGCTGACTCCCGTCAATTGACCCAGAAAAAAAAGTTCCCCTCCTTCATCATCCCCCGCTACCGCTTCCGCTTCCGTCTCCGCCTCCGAACCCGCTCTCCTCGTGCGTCCCGTCGCAATCGTCGCATTCGCAGTCACAAGCCGAGGTCGAGAAGCCAAGCTTTCTCAGAAAAACCGATCATTACTGATACTCAATACGTTGCGCAGCCCAATTGCTCCTCCATTATTTCCTATCCTACTTTCAAGATGCCCGCAACAATCCCCCAGAACAAGTTTGACTCAATCCCTGACTCGATTGAGGCTTTCCGTATGTGGTATCTACACTAGGTTCTCGTGTCACTGTGCTAACATGAGTTGCGACAGGAAATGGAGAGTTTCTCGTCGTGCTTGACGATCCTTCACGAGAAAACGAAGCCGATCTGATCATCGCTGCTGAAGATGTGACAACTGAGAAGATGGGCTTCCTCATCCGCCACTCCTCCGGCTACGTCTGCGCTCCTCTCTCCCCCGCCCTCACCACCTCCCTCGATCTACCTCAGATGGTCCCCAACAACCAGGATCCTCGAGGCACCGCCTACACTATCTCTGTCGACTCAGCCGACCCTTCTGTCTCAACCGGAATCAGCGCTCGCGACCGCGCTCTCGCTTGCCGAACCCTCGCCGACCCCAACGCCCGTTCTGATAGCTTCCGTCGCCCGGGTCATGTTCTTCCTCTGCGATCTCGGCCTGGTGGTGTTCGACAGCGACCTGGTCACACCGAGGCTGCCACCGAGTTCTGCCGACTAGCTGGCAAGGTACAGGCTGCGGCTATTTGCGAGATTGTCGATGACGGTGAGGAAATCCCAGGTCAGGCTCTTCGCCATAACCATGGCATGCTGAGAGGCGAGGACTGCATCACTTTCGCCCGGAAGTGGGGGCTCAAGGTCTGCACCATCGCTGACTTGGTCGCCTACGTTGAGAAGACTGAGGGTAAACTCGAGGTCAATGGTGCTGAATCCAATGGCAACTGAACGAGCGAGCATCCACATGTGATATGACTCTTATTTTATGGGAAACATTGCGGACAGGTGGCAGGCTGTTTACTCGATTCATGTACACACAGCACATGGTATCTGATTTGATGAAACTCTACGATAGTTGCTTCATGTATTTCTTGCATCTGTTTCTGGATTCCTAGGGGTATTTGGCATAGACTGGGTTTGAAATGGCGAAAAGTGGCGGTTGAAAAGATAACGAAAAAGATATCCCTCCTCTCCCACTCGTGTCCTTCCTTGTCTGCGAGCTGGTGTTGTTAACTTGACCGTTTTGTATCTTTCTGTGAGTTAGGTTGAGGTAATTTTGTTTCCTTTGGCAGAAATGTGTTCAGGTTGACTCATACTCCCAGCCTCGTATTCAACGGGCTCTGCGTTACTCGATCGACAATTGACTTTGCGTGATGACTTGCAAGAGGCACGTCCAAGTGGCCTCGGAAGATTGGGCCTATCATATTTGTAAAAACATTCACGTTGCTTGACATGCTACGAGGTCGCTAGGGAAAGCTTATTTACACTCATAACTGTGCGTATCTGCCACATTCTTCATTCTTGCTTGAGCGGCTGAAGCATCAAGCTGCTTGGGAATATCTTGCCAATTAGCCTCGCTTTCAACCTCCTTGCTTTAGACATGGTCAGCCATGATGACACCCACGCGATATTCATACAGTCTTTTGATAGATAGATGTGCACAAGGTTTATGATCCGTGTTAATGGAGTTATCTTGATGTTGGTGTACAACGCATTACTATGTGAACTCGATGCCAACTGGCATTCTAGACCACGAGGCTGAATGCCATTGACGAGGCAGCGGCTACATGGCTAAAAGGGGATAATTGTTTTTCTAGGATAATTTATCGTTGTTGAACCCCAGTGGAATAGACCGTATATTTTAGATCAGGGTCTCCTCAGATGCAACACATTACTTTCTCAGTCGAGTCGACCTCCTTCGCCCAAGATCTGGCTGTGTCTCCTCAGCACCGGCCTCTTTCTTTATGACATCATCGGCTATCTCCTTCTTAACAGTCTTTGCGCGCTTCTTCTGTGGCGGTGGAGCATTGTCCTCATCTGCATCTGGCGATTTCTTCCTTGACTTTTTGAGAGGCTTGGCTTCAGTTTTTGTTTCAAGAGGCTCCTCTTTGATCCCAGGAGCCGTATTTCCTGTCTTCTTTTGAACGCCGGGAGCATAACAGCTCGTCCGTCCGCCGACTGTGATAAAGGCCAGCTTTTCTCCGTTTGGTAACTTGGCCGCTGTGCCTTTGGCTCCCTTTCCCCATCTATAATTGAAGAGCCAGTGCTCAGGGAACTCGTCTGAGTCTCCTAATTTGTCGACTGCAGTTTGACAGACGTAGCGGATCATTTTGTAGAGAGTGGCGATTTGGGAATTACTGAACTGGTCGCAGTATTGTTCAGGATGAAGCCTGGCCTGGTATAGTGTCTCGTCTGCCACCCAGTTTCCGATACCACTGATCATAGCCTGATCTAACAAGAGTGCCTTGATGGGTACGCGGCGGGCTCGCATCTTGGCACGCAAGTAGTCCTCTGTGAATCGATCGAGGTCGACAACTGGATCTGGACCATTCTCAACGAGAGGTGAATGCTTCCTTATTTGATCCCCAGGGCAGTCGACAAGTCTTACGCGACCGAATCTGCGTGCATCTGTGAAAGCTGCTTCCACACCAGGGGAGCCTTCGGTCTTGAACTGAAACTTCCAGAATTTTGGCGGCCATTGTTCGTGTTCGCCCTCCTTCATCTTCTTGTAATAGTTGGTGTATGCCGTCTGTTCATCTTTGATGTGCATCCAACCTGATTTTATTAGTGAATATTCGTTAGTTTCACGGCAGTAGCTGGCATCTACCTGTCATTCCAAAATGCATTACCAGATGTGGAGGTTTTTCGAGTGTTATCCTGTCGTTGGTAAGTCGATGGATGCATACGTAGGGTAGTTGGTACATAGAGGAGACTCACCAGAAGTATTTCCCCTGGCTTCCTGCAGAAATGATCTATGACAAGTCAATATCGTGAATGGTGGCCATGAGAGGATGGTTTCTACTTTCTTCCCCTCCAGAGCAGCTTCCACCTCCTTACCACTAGTGCCAACCTTTCCAAACACATTCTTATCATCTATTGTTGAAGCGGATACGATGCGTTTCCCCACAACATGAAGGCGTAGGAAGTGGACAATACGTGCAACTGTTTCTAGCTCAGTGACTGGCTCTCAATCTCATGTTTCCAAGTCTCGAACGAACCTTCAGCGATTTCAGGCATGTTGAATATAGTCAAGAATCGGTCTATTATGGCTACGGGCAGTGAAAGGAGAAATGCATGGCGTCAGAAACTTGGTTGACATGAAAGGCGCGTATCACCTTTGATCGAGACGCGATGTCACGTGAGAGGGTGAACTCAAGGATTATACGGCGGAGTAGCCAGCCTCGAACTTATTCACCCAGCCTCATCGTAGGCAAATCTCAGATACTCCACATAACCCCTTGTCATTCGAGACTTGCAATCTCATTTTCAATTAGAAAGATCCATATTTGACTGAGTTTTCTCAAGGTGGACCGTCGTTGCTCGTCGCCGAACATACTAGCTTCTGCTTCGCCAGGGAGTCGGCAGCGGAAGAACAAGCACCCGCCCTCCCCACATTGTAACTTTGGTCCGAGCTTTTTCTCTACAAAAACTCTCACCTCTCCAAGCTCTTTCAATCTTTGCAAACACAACAAAACAAACAATTATCAAGCTGAGGTAAGTTCTTGTATGCAAAATTTTGCGCTGCTTCTCCTTTCTTCCTGATGACACTTTACACCGCAAACTAGAGTCTTTGACCTAAATGGAATGAAACCTCTTTTTTTTACACGTCAGTCTGAAATGAAAGACTACGATCACGCTTTCACTTTAGCATTTTGCAAGCTTTGAACATGCGCTGACCATTGAATAGTCCTCTCATCACCAAGCGGTGGATCATTGCGAGGATGCTCACGCTTCCTTCCGCGCCCAATCAGGGCTGAAATGGTACGTTCGCAATCGGCGCCCTTGTGGCATCGTCTCCTATCTCCTGTGATGATCATTTCTTTTACAATATACGCTGGAAATTACCGGCTGAGTTATTCTTTGACGATATAAAATGGCTATTTCTGATTGAGACTCATTCTTTATACTTGTTGTCATACATGAAGTAGCTTGCGCTAACATTGAGAAAAGATTAGATGCTAGCAAGGTATGCGACTTCCCACCTCGACCTGCTCTCGACCTTCTATGATGAAGCGGCACTGGGCTCCGAATCATACCACATGAGCAAGAAAAGCCACTTTGCGGCAGGCCTAGAAAACCTCGCCCACTGACTCGTCACGCTCTATTTTCACTTGCTGGATGCCATTGAGCCACTGAGGCTAACCTACCTCAAGTGTTAGTACCCTATCAGTCAATTTTGTATGCGCAATCTTGTATCCTATCCGCAAATGTGAGTACCTTTCGCAAATTTCAGCAGCATCCTCGCTTTCCTGATGAACATTAGATGACGAGTCTTATACGAGTTTTCGATGCAGACACCATCTTACCTTACCATTCATGCATTTCCTGACATGCGATTCTCTTCCAAACTTGTCTTAAGCACTTTGCTGAATTGCACTAACCAATTCTCAGGTAATCAACGTGAGTAGCCAACTGGTCCCAGCATTCGCACTGCACATCGTCTTTATGATGATCCAAAATGAAAACGACAAGCATATGTCCGAGCTTACGCTACGACGACAACTCATTTATCTTCTGATCGAGATGCTTCACGACACGTCAATGCAGTCTTTTCAACGACAGCGGCTGACATATCGAAAGTATACTCAACTACCTGTCCCTGCTCACTCATATGGACTCGGCTTCACTAGTAGGTTAGTTTCTTCTCCCCTTCTCACCCCATCCGCACTTAAATGATGTTACAATATCACGACGGTCAACGTAGCCATATTGCTTTGACGATAACGCCTGTGACAAGGCACCTTACCCTGAAATTATTCCTGCATTCTTCTTTCATTGTCAGCCAAACATGTTTATGACTAGTCGCTAACATGCCTTTCAAAGTTTCCTTCGAACCATACCTGCAAGTCTTGAAGTAGATCGCATAGCTGTGGCGATGCCGAACCAACCTGTCGAGTGACAGGCTGTAGTACACATGTGTGATGTGAAAGCATTTCTGAGGATCATCCCAAGAACTATGCGATGACGGAAGACAAAACGATACGAATGGAGAGATCGGTAAGTCGAAACAATTTAAATAATATTCATAATAATATGACGTATAATTCCAATATAAGGCGCCCTGAGTTGATACTTGATTGTTTGTCCAAGGATCTTGAACAATCCCTTGTGAAAGGAGTGTGAGCCAATGATATTCCCCTCTATCCTTGAACCAAGTCCCTTCCTATCTAGCCAAAGAGATTGTTTTGATAGTCGCTAACACTCTTGTTGTCGGCCGCCTACATACCTACCTACCCTTGCGCAACACTCTGATAGCCAACCATAGAGTGAATCATACTGCCTGCCCCCCTGTTTGCTCGGCCCACGGACAAGTCTGGAGCTCGCAGGCCTGACCGAAGCACCCCATTGCGAGGATATAGTCTCAAGTCAGGTACATACCGTGGGATCATATCCTCGTAATGCGGTCGACAGAAAGGCTGTGGAGAACTGCCAAGGTATGACGATGGTGCTCCTCGATGAACTTGCCAGTTTCCAGAGTCGGGGTAAGGCTGGAGAGGCAGAGTTCTGCGGGCACCTGTTAACCCAAGTCCTCGGAAGACGGGAGAGGAGGAATACGCACGATGGCAACATGCCCTGGGTGACATGCGTGCCGCGAAACATGTCTAGATCCAGTCCCTGCCACAGCGGCCCTCGGGAATTCTCAATCTTGACCTGCGGATCGTCTTGCGGGCGCACTTGGTCTTGAACGTAGCCTGGGTAGAGAATGGGCTGTTTCAATATAGGCAGGGGCTTTTGCTCTGAGGAACGTCTACTCATGGAACTTGTGGAAGAAGCTGGTGAGACTTCCTCTTCTTTCTTCACTGCCACATCTGAAGGAGAGTGCGGCAGGGAGAGAGAAAGGCTTTTGATGAGAGATTGACGACGGCGTTCGTCACGTTTTTTGCAGGTGTACTTGCCGATTCCCCATATGTCAAAATGTTGTCGATAGGAGCGGATTCTACAGCCCATTGTCAGCAACAACCTTTTTATGATCCGCTCTTTATCGAGCATTGAATCCCATCATGTTTTTTCTTCTTCCTCTATATATATATCTATATATAAAAGGGAAGAGACGAGGGAGAAACTCACGATGCATCAAAGTTGTGTTGCATCTTCATAATGTCGCGTACATCCTTGAGTGTTCTGCCCTCCTTGATATACAACTTGGTAATAGTCCCGCGGTGTTCGTTCCAAGGTTTAGCCATCATCTTGGCCGTGTGCTGTGGTGACTTTGTCCTTAAAATTGTGGATTGAAGTCGTTTGTGTTCTTTGGATAGATAGTTGCTGTGTTGGTGATGCCTCTTGCTCTAGCCTGGGACAATCAAGGCCGTGGCAATGGTAATAGACTTGACAAGCATCTGGGTGTGACAGGTAACTGCAAGATTCGCCTTTCCCGTCTGTGAACCAATTCGATCTCTATGTGGTCTTCTTGTAGGTTAGAAATTCTGGTGTTGATTGGAGCTGGTGATGATGGAAGTTCTGTTAACCTTCCCTAAACAAGAAACGAAGAATGAAATTGAACCAGGAAGAGGAGGAAGGCTATTGAATAGAGGGACCTAGTAAGTCTACCACCTCTTTTTTAGCTGCTGTCCAGAGCCTTGTTCGGTACGTAGTCACTTCTCGCGACAATTCTCACAGAGCCTGATCATGGTAAGGAGGCGTTAAGGCGTTAAGGCGTCCGCAGCAAGGCATACTACACTCATGAGCTTTATACAAACAATAATATGAAGGTATGTGCACTGGCAAGCTATGTCTTTGTATAAGACAGGGCGAACTTGTGCATGTCTTTTCAACTAGTGTCTCTGGATGCCTTGTAGTATAATCCTCGTCCGAGTATATACACATCGAGATGAAGAATTCTCTTTGTACCACACTGTTCTGAAACGGCTGCGTCCTTGGATTTGCCCGATGAGAGAGAGGGGGATCTAGAAAGAGGGTGTAGAAGACTAGGCAGTTCATCTTCAGCCTCACTACTACTGTTCTGTCCACACTCACACACAGCAACAAGTTTTCCTATCCTATGACTCTATTGTTCAAAAAGACATAAAAAATGCATATCTTGATGTATTCATTGTTGACAGGAACTAGATCCTTGAACGACAACTCATTGACAACAGTTAAACTGCATATTTATTCACTTTCCCCAGTGCCTGATAATCCCTGCATCCGATCGATCGCCTTGGCTGCCCACCCATGATCTTTAATAAGGCGTCCCACGCGCGTGGCCTCTCCTCTCGCTTCGCCCTGTTTTTAGCTGAAGGAACCAACCGGATGGTTTCTGTCTAGTCTCAGATAGTTAAAACGGTTGTCAACCAAGACATAAAAGTGCCGAAACGGGAATACTATGATGTGCATATGCTCGCCTCACTCTTGACTTGGCCTTTATATCGTCGCGTCAGTTGCACTTATTAGACTTCGATTACATGTCATTGACACGTAGTTTCTCAGAGCCACCGGTTCGCATCCCCACGACAATGCCCTCACAGATCACACGGTTATAGGAGACCGCCAAGAATCCCCATGTAAGCCACGCTGTCTATCGCACATAAGAACATGCATATCATTCAGCTCGGCTTCAATAGTAATGAAACGGAAGAGAACCCAACTTCCCCGAATTACCATGCAGTACCGTGTGATTTGGACGTGCAGTGATAACTTCCCCTTCCATCAACCGTTTTAGAGCTTATATTGGTTGACATGGCTCATGGTTCGGCTGATGAGGAAAGAGAAAACTTGATCACTAAGTAGATATGCTCAACTAGAGTCTAGGTGCAGTAAGTTACCTGCTACAGAGGAATTAACCGCAGTTCAAAGGAGTAAAAATGTATAATTCGAATATAGGTAACGCAGGTATGCAGGTATAAGCAAACTTCACAATAGCGCAATCAGTGCAATAGCATCCACATTATCCGCTCTCACTTCCTCATCCAAGTTGTAAATAGTAATTAAGGCAACAAAGACATCACCTCGAAGCCAGAAGTCTGGACTTTTCGTTTTCATCCATCTCTCCTCTTCAAACCACCAAAGACCACGTCAATGGAACTGTCGCCATACGGCTATAAAATTGCTGCCGCTAGCCTCATTTTGAAGCACAGTCAAATCAGAAGGCGAAAAAAACACTTGTTGCCTGTATATGCAGGACTGGGTATAGAAAACTCCGTCCATTCAACGCAAATGTGGAGGCGTACGCACGCACGCAATGGCTGACCCCCTTCGTCCGCCTCATTTAGATCCTTAGACTGCCGTCTCCTTCTTCTCAGCCGCCGCGGGAGCCGCCGCGGGAGCCTCGTTGCCAACAATACCAGCCTCCTGGCCACCGTGCTCAGCCGCAGGAGTTGTGGGAGACTGAACCTTAGAGTCCATGGGGTCGGCGGTGACCTGAGGGTTGGGCGACGTGGGTGTAGAACCGGCAGGGCTGGAACCTGTGCTCAGAGGAGCTGTAGTCTTGCCACATTCCGAGAGAACCTGGAACCACTTCTGAGCATCGGCAGCAGTGTGCGCCTTGAAGTTGAGCTCAGTGGAGCCCGTCAGCTTGCTGCTCATTGTCTTGGACTTGTCCTTGCCCTTGACGCTGAACTTCTCGCCTTGAACAGTGCCAATGACAGCGTCGGGAAGGTAGATGGAGAGCTCCGGCTTGGGGTCCTGGCGGTTGTTATCCGAATCCTTGAACTCATGGAGGAACTTGGAGGGCGTGACCACGTAGTAACCAGTCGAGTAACCCCACGACAGCTTGTTACGCGACTTACGCTCCAGAGAACCTTCGATCAGAGCCTTGGTCGCAACGTGATCCATATTAGGGAACTGGATGGCGTCGACGGAGCGCGCTGGCTCGTTGGGGTCAACTAGGCGGTCGGCGCTGCGGGCCTTGAAGGCGTTCCACTCGAAGTCAGGAGCGACGCGCTGTATGACAGAAAGCTGATCGTTGTACAGAGCGCGGGTCTTGTCGGCCTGGCCACCGGCGAGTTGCGTGAAGGCCTCCATAGCTTGCTGGACAACCTCAATAATGTGAGCCTCAAAGCTATGGAAGTTGTTCTGGACGGCAATCAGATCATTCCGGTGGTTGTTCTCAGCAATAACCTGGCTGTTCAGACGGTGCAGGACACCACGGTAGACAACATAAGGGTCATCGTGGCTGTTGAGATGGCCTCCAGCCGAGTCAAAAGAAGCGGCATGTTGTCCAAGCAGCTCGATCTGCTTCTGTGTGGTGTTGCGAGCCTTGTCAACCTCCTTAGCTCCCTTCTCAGCGCCGTGAGCGAGTTCCTTGGCCTTGTGCTTGATCTCCTTGTGCAGACGCTCGAGGACGGGGAGGACAGAGCCCTTGATGCTCTTTTCGGTCTCGATGTTGGTGTTGATGAGGGACTGGGTGTTTGAGCGCATATTCTCGAAGAAGCCAGCGACGCCGCCCAGGCTCTGGTCGAAGTGATGCCCCTCCTTGAGAGGGTTGCTAATGACCTATTGAGCATTGTGTTACTATCATGTCTCTACTGGCGCAACGAAACGCAGAAATTAGAATTGAGCTTAACCTACCTTGAGCGCTCTCTCATATTCTTTGGCGTGGTGGCCATGGATCCTCTCCATAGCCTTCATATATTCCTCGATGTAGCCGACAGCATGCTTCCATGCCTGGAGTCGCTCAGCGAGCAAACCCGCGGTCTGTTCACAGATTCATCAGCCCAAACTCTTCAGAAATTGTACAGGGAGGCGTTAGGTGACATACGCTTGAGGGGTCAACCTCAGGGATCGCATCTTCGCTAGCGGTGCTGAAGCCAGTAGTAGCCCTCGAGGGCAGAGAAGTTGTAGGTGAAGCCATGCTGGGTGATAACGTTCACAATGTTTTGTGGCGCTGTGCTGTTGCGGGTGTCAAAGTCAAAGGGGCGAGATGGTGATGATGCGTAGGATTAATTACCTTAGGTACCTGGTGAGTGGATCGTGGTGTTGAGATTAGATTTCACTTGGCGAACAGGGACAGGGAGAGGGAGGGAGGTGCGAAGAGGGGTATCACGGTCAAGGGTTATGGGCTTCTTTCTGATCCTCTTTGCAGGGGCGTGGAAGCGGGAGATCAGTTGGCTATATACCTGAGAAAGGACGAGCTTAAATTTGTCCTTGATTTTCTTGGTGGGTGGGAATCAACTAATCGATCATCACGCTACCTGAATGTTGACGTCGTGGATAGTAATGCTACTGCACCTAAGGTACTCAACCTAAAGGAGGGATCGCCAGGAGAGCTCATATGACGTCGGAGTTCAGGTCACTTTTACTTGGGAGGGGTTGATCGAAACAGCCATGGAAAGCTGAAAGTGCAGCGCTAGTAGAGACACCTCCCTGTTGTACAATAGAAGGTAGCAGCCCGGGTATGTACTAAGGTACTTACCTAGATGTCGGTGAGAATACCATACGTGCAATCGAATGAGAACACCCAGCTAGGTACATCAATATTCATGTTGCGGAAAAACCCAAACATATTGTAAAAATATTTCAAAAGGATGTTTGGTTCTACTACTACTGTGCTGTACTGTAACTAGCTGAGACTGCCCGTGCAGTGAATGACTGTTGTGCTTGTGTAATTCGTTCTGTATCCCTTCAACCTCCATATCAAGAGGTTCCAGTTTCAGCTATTCAAGGATCAAAGATTGAGCACCTGCTGAATCTTCTCTTCTCCAAGCTCATCATTTGAAGTTTAATACATTAATTCTCCGATAGCCTACTACTCAACTTTACTGTCCAATGCGGTACATATTAGCCGTAAATCAATCTATTTCCCTTGGCCGTCATATTCCCAAAATCATCAACTGCAACATACCTACTGTAAATCATCGTTCTTGATATCCAGATAATGACGTCAGTTGTCTTTGAGCTACTGTACTGCAAATTCTGTGTGTGGTCCCTTAAAAACTGTGTCGCACCGACACTTCCACTAGGACAAGCTTGGTATGGAAGCAACGATCTATGAAGCTCTCTTGATAGCCTTGATCGCAAACGCAGATATTTTGTTGCATTGTATAATAAAAAGCCACATTTATAACCAGAGTTTTATCCATTCTTCCACACCAAAACTGAAATTCATGCTTCATATGCAGTACGGGCTACTACCAACACACCCACCACCTTCACCGGTAGATCGCTTTAAATACCCACTTGCACTGGCTAAGCCCATCAAGCTTTTGGACGGATGTCACCGAGTGCCGAAGAATTTTGATCACTCGCCACTAAGTCCTCAACGCCTCCTATGTCATTGTCGAAAGCTGGTAAACATTGGCAATTTTTCAAGATGCCAGTTCCTGAATTGCCATCTGAACTCATAATGCACAGGGTCAATTAATTGCCTTGGAAACTTCTTCTCCTTCTCCTTCCTCTTCATTCCTAGCTATCATATCCTTCAAGGGTATTAATTCTACAATTGTGATCCTCTTCGTCGTCATTTTCCCTATGCTTGTTCTGTTTCGAACATCGGGCTAATATCATCCGAGCCAAATAGTCATTATCCGAAGTACGCCATGTCTATTCCCATGATTTGATCCGTCCCGTAACCGATATGAACACATAAACGCCGTCAAGCCTTAAGAGGCTCTTAAACCATATTCGCACACATGTGGTAGCGATATTTCCGTGATTCAAGAAAAGTAAGCCGCCCAGTTAGAAAACCTGGCTGCGGTTTTGCGATGCATGCATCCTTCGATAAGTTGAGGCATCATCCGTGTAAGCGCGACCGCCACTGATCCAGCTGGTTGGGCGGGAAACATGCTGAGTATGATTCTCACCATCCTGATCCTCTGAGATTGTGCCCAATGGATCCGCTGGGTGGTCTGTAGCAGGAGGGGTCCTGGGAGCGCTGAGCGCCGTTTGGTAATCTGGCAGAAGCAGGTCACCAGTGCCAGCACGTGAACGCGCCGGAGTTTTAACGGCTGTCTGGTAGCTAGGTACCTTGTTGAGTTCAGTCAAATCGGAGGCGTCAAGATCAACGTGCTCGGCTGAGTTGCGGGATGAATCCTCGGAACTATTAGTCCTAGTGAGAGCTGCAGTCGCGGGCTCCGATCGCGGAGCTGGGCCTTGGGGTGCTGATGTCGGGGACATAAATCCAGATGAGCCCAGCGAGCCTAGCGAGGTGGAGGAGGTTGTTCGTCGAGAAGGGTCGAGTGATACATCAGCCAGTCGAGATGACAGTGCTGCAGGGGCAACAGGTCGGCTGTGAGCAAGTGCTGCGAGGTTTTCGTTCGAGCCGGCCCGCGACTGAGCATAGAAGGGACTGCTGACGCCTGATTGGAAACCTGGTGTTTGGAAGCCACTAACGTCGACGTCTTCATACAACTGGTCGAGAACATGCTCGCCATATCCTGGGGGCGCGATAGTCGAAAGCTCTCGTTCATTGTTGGGCGTGGTTGGTGACTGATCGACGAGGTTGCCTTCCTCATCAAGAGGCATGTTGGGGGAGATGAAAATTGACACAGGAAGTGTTGCTCGCAGCTGTAAAGAATATGTTAGTGGTCCAGATTTCGCCTCAAGTTCTTTCGAATATGGACTTACCTCGGAGATGTGGCCGTCGGGATTGCAGAGTGCAACAGTCAACTTGATCTTGTGACGGACTTTGATACCGTGGTGGTTCAGGTCTTGGATACACTGGCGCAGCCTCTTGGGTAAGTTGAGCTTCTTTGTCAGCGCCCATCCTTCTTGGCCAGTATCCTCGATCATATCCTGCCAGTGCTCTTCTCTCGACGCCGCAAACTTCCACATCGAGACCTCGCGTTCTGTTCGGTGCTCTTTGGTGCCGTAACCCGAACCAGATCCTTGAACATAACACTCGCGAACCTCCATCAATCTCGCAGTAATATCGCCCAATTCAAGTCCTTTAAGAAGGGGAGTGAATCGCATCTCCATTGTGACTAAACCGCCAAAGACCACGGCCTTTTGTGGGATGATGATCGAGTAGTCAACCTTGTTGGGCCAGATGTTTTCTACACTCATAGCATGCAGGAACTCCAAAGCGCCAGGCTCTAATGTTCTGATGATTCTAAGGTGCTTGTTGGCGTGTAGATCGTATGCAAGCTTTCCGCGTCCGACGGTAGCCCTCAGTCTGTAGGTGATGGATGCCTCGGGGATTCCTTCAACACTCTCAGCCATGTTGCCTGGTAGCATGTATTCAAAAGGCCATTCGTAGTTTCCAGCCGGTAGTGTCATGCTCTTCCCGTGAGTGCCAACAAAAGGCGCCCATCGGTGCTCGAGAATCGTTTGCGTCTTATCAACCTTTTGGCCTGAAACACCGGGAGCGCTTCCTCTGGGATCCGCCCAACTGTTAAACATCACACAGTCAGATATTGCCCTTGAAAATACATTCATCTTTTAAGTTAGGTATTGGAGAAACATACGCATGGCGCAGGGTTCCAACAAGTCGCAGCCGGACATCCTCAATTTTTAGTGATGTTTGTAGGCACAAGACCAGTGTGCCTTTGAGGACTTGACCGGACGATTCATGGTCACTTCCGCGGAAGACGATAAAATCACTGTCTAAACTGAATACCAAGGTCATTTAGTATACCGTCTTAGTTGGAATGAGTTTCCGAGGGTGCCCGTACCGGATGTCAAAGAGACTATATGAGTTGCGCCCCGTCACTGAAGCGAAGGGCTTGAAGGACGGCATGATAACGTATTGTGTCGTATAAGTGGGTATGTTTGCTGCAAAGCAGCAAGGTAGGAAACAAAATGGGAATTGGCTGGTGGTTTGCCAAGAAAGGGGACTAGCAGGAAGGAAGGTAATAAATTGGAGGAGATGGAACGCTTTTATTTAGGATCACGGCTAAGTAGAGTGCGCAAGTGACGAGCTACATCAACGCAAGCCACGCACGAGTCGGCGGGATGTGGTGGGTACAGTACAGCCTCTAGAAAAGTTGAGTGGGGCTGCGAGATCAGGAAAAGTTCAAACCCACGAGGGTCGTGTTAGACAAGGGTTGGGTAATGGAAGTTCCATGCAATGGGAGGCAACAGATGATAGCGCGAAGCAGAGCAGATCAAGCGGCACGGCGTTTGGTGGAGTCAGGATTGCGATGTGACAAAAGTAGAAAAGAGGGTCTTGTTCTGATAAGACGCCCGCCGTGTCGGTCACTAACCTGGCAGTGAGAAAAGATATGGATATGAACAAAGAGGCGGCGGGCGAGAAGGCAACGGAAGTAGCTAGGTGGAACAAGGCAACGATTGGAGGCGACAATGATGTTTCTTTAATGGGTGTGGAGCTTGACCATGATTCCAGGTGCGTGTATATCCCAGTAAGCTTGAGAGAATGGAAAGGAGGCGGAGGAAGTAGATAAAGATTAGCATGACATTCGATGCTCGCATTTGGCTTTGATCGTGACCAGCCAGACAACTTCCAGACCAGGCTGTTCAGCAATGCCACCCCTGTCAAGGCCAACGTTCAGGGCATGGCCCAACCCTCTTTTAGGTAGTGATAACTGATAAGAAGGTCAACTAGTCTGCCCTGTTGAGAGCTTCACTATGTCTGTTGCCGTGCTAAAAGCCGGGCAGATCGCTATTATGGCGACATGGCGCGGTTGTTGCAGGAAAGGAACGGTGCTGTAACCGTAATAACGGGACGGACAAGATGGCCCTGCTGATTTGGCTGCGAGTATCATGTATCATGTATTTCGTACATCGTACGTGCCCGGAAGGTTGCGAAGGCAAACGACGTCGGATGACGGCGGGCCGGAGGAAACGGGAGTCGACGAAACGTTAGCAAACCGTCATCGACATAATATGTTGTTGTCTGTCGTTGCAGATAAGAGAGCCCTGGAGGCCTTGGAGAACCAGGCTGTACGTAACCAACTGCCTTGGCCTTTTTGGCTTACTAGCGAGAACCACCACGCCAGAGCACGCAAGAGACTCTATGATTGATATTGGGCGAGCCTGAGACGTTTGAGGGCCTGTAACGCACAAGGGCTGGTGGGGCGGAGACGCCGACCGACGGCTTGAGGCTGGTTACTGGCAGGGTAAACCTTGGGCTTGTTGCATGAGTCGGGACGATTCGTGCTATCGAAGCCTGATCGAAGCTTTGTCCTGCAGTTTCAACGCTGCGCCGAGCATCTGAGTTTTGTGGCGTCGTAACGCCGAGAATCCATTACGGTAGATAGATAACTTCCTAGGTACCTGAGTGTCACCGTCCAATTGTATTTGAGGCGATGATGAATGGAATTACTTCATTGCAAACAAACGTCTGATTGAGGTTGATGATGAACTGGGCACTTGGGAAATACCTGGATTGATGGTGGTGAGCATGAGCGTGAGCGTGAGCATGAGCACAGGTAGGGTACAGGACATCAGGCGCCTTCCCCAATTGAGGGTGCAGAATGAAAGGTACTGACAGTACAGCAAAACTGTACCAGTTGCAGTTGTTTAACGTTCCTGCATTCTCGGCCGCATATCCATCCTCGGGTGTACGGAGTAGGTAACAAATTTTCTATCTCATCATAGGTGCCTCCCATCATCAGTCGCATCCCATCCCGATACCTACATCACGTCCAGAGACATTAAAGCCGGTCTATTATCGTGAAAGGGGCTCAAGTGTGTTGTACGTATCTTCCTCGATCATGGTACCAAAATCGAGGCCTTGATGACCCCCACGCCGAAACCCCCAATGCACTTTGATCCCAAACCTGGCTTTTCACAGAGCTAACTACAAACTGCTCCTTGGTCTTGCTCTGAGTTCTTCCATTTTGATTCTGGGACAAGGCCAGAGTCTGCAAACGGCAACGGGGATTTGGAGAGTCATGCTGGGAATGTATCCAAGTTGATAGTGACTCGAGACACAAAACTCTCTTCTCGTCGTCCGAATCACACATTCTTGCGTCAGTGTCATATACATACCAAGTTATTGTGGCGCATAGACTACCTAGCCCATGGCACGGGATATTTGTTCGTCGTCGTATCTGAATATTCGCTATCATTTCGCTGCTTATCGAGAAATGGGGCTCTCAGCTAACATGTCCCACTTGAAAACTTTAGGTTTTGGTCATTCTCCTAAGTCACAACTAGCTATTATTGAAATCGCTAGATGCAGGCAGATTCAGCAGATCTTCTCACACCTGCAGCGGTACCTGGTATTCATCATATGATTCTCAGCCATGGCGATCTGATTGGAACATGTGTTGGATAGATACTGTACGGAATATAGGGTTCAGGAGTCGGGGGCACGAGACCGCTGCCGCAACACTCTAATGCGTCAAACAATTCACCAACATCTAACCGAAGAGGACTGAAAGGTCGTAACAGTTGGGTCTAAATCAGAAGATCCCGGTTTCTGGACGGAACGGCCCCTAACCCGAAATCTCTCAGCAGCATTGGGGTAAGCATGCCGAATCTATGGTGGAGTGGCTGATCTCGGCCACAAGAATCATGCCAGTGAGGGCAGAATCCAGGCTCGCCCCTCATTAGCCGGTCAAACGAGAGCCGTCCAACGCTTTGTACGCATGTCTGCTGCTGGCAAGGGCCCATCTCCATGACAGTTCTTGCATACGGGCGGACCCAAGGCCGGCAACACACACGGGGTCACGTTTTAGGAATCTCAACGAGCGCAGTTAAACATTTGGCTGTGTCTTTCAAGGAGGCGGTTTGGCCTGGCTCCATCGTGTATTACAGCTCACAGGAACCATGTCGCACGCACACGAAGGCTACACCCGTTAAACGTGGCTTTTCTCCATCAAACGAGCGCCCGTCTGCGGCCACATTTCTGCCGTGACAAAGCACTCAAAGGACAGACAACGAGATCTACCTAGCTCATCAAGAACTATTTACCCGAAAAACGATTCGCGCGCTACGCTACGCATGAATTTAGGTTGGTAACTTTTTTGAGCTAGTTTGTTCGTATCTATGAGATGGCGGTGCCATACCAGCTCAGCCTCATATGCTTAAACTTTATCTCATGCATGGAAGCGTTGAAGAGATCAACGTCAATACATGCAAGTTTCGGGGATACAACGGCCATGCGCCGGCATGTCAATAAGAACATCGTCTCAAGTACGATTCGGGTTTACGGGCTGAGGACTACGAGACAAGGCATTTTCGCTTGTTTGGCCAGGCTGGTTAACTGGAAACAAGCCAATGGAGTCTTCGGTTGAGGTTTTTATTCTCGAAATATGGGCCCTGCGACTCGGAAGTCTAGAGTACCGGACCCATTGGCAATCAGCCTTGTGAAATACGCAAGCTGTGTAATCACCGCGCCAAGCGTAAAACCCTTGAGTTCAAGCTCCGGAATATCGATGCCGATAATCAAAGAACACCTAACACTGCGCAGGGACGGGCTATTGGTTCCCGAGCCAATCAACACTACCAAGGAGCAACTTTGGAAAACACGTTCACTCACCACAATTGGACTTTACCGTCAGCGTGTCACCGCAAGTTCAAGACTTTTACCAGGTATATAGCTAAAACAAGATTCATTGGGGCTTTTCATGAGATTTACTACCAAACACATGAGGTTTAGGAAGTTCATGATGCATGCTTCATGATCGGATTCAAGTCATGACAAGAGTCTACCATATCGTCTCTTTTTCCTTCCGATCACGAGCCTGAGTCTCTGCCTGATTCTCGCGACATAACAACTTGTCGAATTATATCGACACCTCTCTGTTTTATTGGTGGTATTTAGCAATTAACACACACCATCAGGCGAGCCACCGCATGATGGTCTGTCCTGGCTGGCCCCTGTCCATCAGGTTTGTGTTCGGCAACGGCCGTGTTAGTGGGCTGAGTGGCCCTCCCTTTTTCTGATATTTGCAGGGATTATAAACAACGCTTGTTCCTGACCCAACCATCCACTCCATTGCGATATCCAATCCCCAGCTCTGTGTGTTTGAGGTTCAAGCTGCGCTTTCACAAAACCTGGTCCCTGCCTTGATGCACGGGCACCATCGACTTGGTAGATGAGCAGCAGGCATGTACCATAAGCTCTCCTTAGCCTACGTGCACAAGGTTCAAGTCGAGGATTTGTTGTTCATTCCTTAAAGATCATTGACTGGAATACCGACAAGGAATATTTTATAAGAAATTTATATATTGCAGTGCTTGCGCAATTGCACGCGCATGCCTCAGCAGAGTCTCGTATAAACTGACATCACCGATCTAGCATTCTCTCTCTCGTCATCTCTCGCATATCTCCCGTCTCTCATCACATGAATGGTATGGATTTGAGCCTCATTGCTCTCCTGCTTATCTCGAAACGTGCAGCAATTGGATGTATGTAATCGTTACGTGCGCTAGCCTCTGCTGTATCCACTCATATCTCTTGGAAAGTGAAAAAAAAAATCGAACACACCTAAAATCAGGGTCTTGCAGCTATTGTGGACCTACCGAAGAGCCTCCGTGAGCCTCCATTCCATGTGGGCTTAACGGAGACATTTGATCGATAGGACCGACTTGTTTCTTCTGCTGAGCAGCCCAAAACGGATTCCCAACAGGTATATGACTCTTTGACTATCCCAGCCGGCGCCCAAGCGAATTCCCTAGCTGCCAGAGAGACATAATTTGTTGAAATCCTAGGCTAAAAACTTGCAGGAAAGCCAAGTTCTGAGGTGGATCTTCTGATTCATTATCTATCATACATCAAATTCAAGCTACGTATCCCCGAATACAGCCAATGATTCAAACAACAACTGCCACTCCCCCTTGTGTACAGTAGCAATTGGACCTATACGGCG
Source organism: Fusarium sp. NFCCI 5145 (assembly GCA_033439405.1). Taxonomy (NCBI): domain Eukaryota; kingdom Fungi; phylum Ascomycota; class Sordariomycetes; order Hypocreales; family Nectriaceae; genus Fusarium; species Fusarium sp. NFCCI 5145. Next base: position 211,832 of record JAWDHB010000089.1, on the reverse strand, counting down.
TTTCAGGCTCAAGGTGGACAACAACTCGTCACCAACTCCCATTCGCCATCACCCTCGGTACGAAGCTCATGATGGGTTTTAATCACTCAGCAAGGGTCCGTTCGTCATGACGCCGCTTCCGGGGCTTCTGCTCCCTTGGTCTGTGCCCCAAGCTCCGATCCAGGTCGCAGCCATGTCCTCAAGTGTCCTATTTTCACGTGTCAGCGGCACATGCCAGGAACAAGCGATCGCTGATCTCAATAGTCTAATCGGACCGGCAGATCGATTCAAACGTTGACTTTGTGTTGCTTACCTGACTTGCAGCTTGTAATGATAGCGTTTTCCGTGAAGTCGAGCCAACACACGGGGTGCGTATCAATTGATTTGTTCTGTTATCTCACCGTTAGTCTACGGTACCTTCCACCCTGGTCATATCACATATTAGCCCCTCGCATCCATACTTACAAGAACAGGAGGAAGCATGGGAATTCTAGCTCGCGGTTCCACGGGGTGTGCAATAGCCATCTCTTCGTCTTCTGTATCTAAATTCGAATTGGATCGCAGGCGTGAGTTTGATGTGGTAGCTGTCTCAGCTCGCTGCAAGGCCGTATAACGCGACGAAATGGATCCACGATGCCGTACAGATTGCTACAATAGGCAAGCACGTTGTCAGCTTTCGACTTCTACTGGAGACACAACGCAGTTATCCACATCGGATATAATGAGTGATGTTGGTGTTGGTACATACCGCTTTGGGTCGGTGAAGCATGCCTACACTGAAGTCCCACAGGCAAAGACGCCCGTCTTCTCCCACGCTACCGAATCGATAGTTTCGTTCGTCGCATCTCCAAGGGTCAAAGGCGACGGCTGATACCCAGGACTGGTGTCCTTGGCATCTGGCTACTAAGGCCGAGTCGACTAGTGACCATATCGATATCAAGTCGTCTTGCCCACCAGTCAAGACGTATTGGCCGTCTGGGGACCAACAAACACATGTCAGGCCGCCATAATAGGAATAGAACACATCAAGTAGTCTTGCAAATCAGTTAGATAAGCTTTCTTGAAAGAGAGATAAGATATAGGGGGGGCATACTCTTCCTTCAGGTAATCAATAATTCTTAGCGTGCCGTCTTCGGAGACTACGGCCAAGTGTCGATTATCCGGCGAGAAGGAGAAGGCATTGATTCGATGGTTCGACAGCTTCCAGGCGGCCACTGGGTTGACCTTTTGGTTTTTGGAATGCACTGACTTGTTGATGCGAATGGAATTCTGATGATTTCCACTATGGCTGGCGTCTAGGGACTCACCACTGATTCCGTTCGCGTTTCCGTTGACTGCTTCCTCTTCTGGGTTGAACTGGGCATCTTCCTTTTCCTTATCATAAACCACGAGCGACCCATCCATATGGGCAGCCAGAAACAGGTTTTCTGATCCTGGAATCCATCGAATTGCTGCGACTGGTGTTCCGTTGATTGCGCCCTGAACATGCTGTCAGCGGCTTCCATGTCAGATCCCAGTATGAGCACCTTCTCACATTCTTATTCAACCGAGTATAGCGTTGTGAGATCGGTTCCCACCAGATGACCTCGCCAGTTGAGAAGCCCATGATAACGTCAAGGTGTGAGACACTCTTGGTGTGGATGTTTACATCATGACATAAACAGTGCGCTTTCGTAAAGAGAATCTTGGTCAAATAGTCTTGCTGCTCAGAACGTCAGTCCAGAAGTTCAAGGCTGGTCCTGGCCTCACAACTGAACGAACCTTAGATGATGATGACATATCAAGCCACTGAAAAGCGCGGTTAATATTGGCAAAAGCAAAAAGGCCATCATTCGGTCGCTCAGTAAGCTTCTTGGAGAGACTTTCGTTAACAATGACGCGAGAGATGAAGGAGGAATTGCTTTTAGTCATGTTGTTCTTGGGCTTCCTCTTCTTGTTCACATCCTTGGTCGGCACCTGGGTAAGCAAAGCATTTCCTTCGCCAAAGGCAGGCGCAGAGCCAATGGAGAATGAAGCAGCCTGAGCATCGCTTGTCGAACCAGTGTGGCCATCCTCGCTAGTCTTGCCTCCCTCGGCGGAGTAGCGGCCCTCATTGGGATGTTCTTGGATACTAGATGGAGCACCGCTCAAGGCAAGTGTAGTAGAAGAAAGGCCCTTGTATAAGAAGTTTGGAGCCGGTCGACTCTCGAGCGCAATGAGAGATACTGAAGTGCCAGCGCTGGCAGGCTGCGGTAGAGTTGATAGGGGGTTGGGGTTGGGGACTGTGGCTTCGGAGGGATGGGGCGGAGGTGTCGCGAGATGTAAGTCTTCTTTAAGTGTATATGTTCCTAGTGTTTTCGTTCAATGTTAGCCAAGATACCCTCGTCGCAAGCGCAACAGTCAATTGTCGTATATGATTACCTTCTCCGACCAGAAACTGCCACTCGGGGCCCGTCGGGTTCGACAAAGTATTGTTTGTCTCTATCATGGGTACAGGATGTATACCACCGGCGCCATAAGGGCCCATGGTGGGATACCGTGGCGGGGGAGGAAGAACACTGAAATTCCATGGTGTCAGTCGAGCTCAAGTACAGCAATAAGATATTCGCAATAGGGACAATGTACGTACAACATTATGCCGGTATACAGATTGGTTGTATGTGTCTAGTGAGCTCCAACCTGAACAGAGAGGTTGAATGAAGGTATCGCGATATTTACTTGTTCAGCGTAGGTCGGATGAATATCGGAGGTGGAGGTGGCCGGATGATGAGAGGCACAGCAGATCGGCGTTCGGAATTGGGAGGTGTTGTGCGTCACAGAGGAAGAAAGGAGCCCCTGGTATACCAAAACTCGGTGAGGTGTGGCTTTGGTGATAAATTAACTCGTCAGTATCTCGAAGAATGAGGCTGGGAGAATAGCTGAGGATTGTTTGAGAGTGAGAGAGGGTTAGAGTTGGATCATCAGGCTCAGAACGCGCAGGCGCAGCACAGACGATAGTGTGGGGTAAACTGGGGAAAACGCCATTGCAACTCGCCAAGGTTCGAGAACTCGTTACAGTGCTAAATTAGGTAGGCAGGTGACATACCTACTTACCTAGGTTGGTTATTTATCATACGTACCGCCATTTGAACATGCGTGCTTTTCATAGATACCTACCTACCTAGGGGAAGTGACTTGAGTGTCCTGATGTTTCGGATCAAGTGGCCGGGGGTGTTCTACGTAGTTTTGGCGCAACGGATCCTATTCAACATCGGATAGAATGACCTCAATACTTTACCTAAACTATAAACATTGATATTCAGTGGACCTCACAACGAAGTACATACTCCCAAGTCTCTGATTGCCTTATCATATTAGTATTTGCAAGGAAGACGACATCGGTTGAGGATCATCATGGCACGAGAACCATTGATCGCACCACTTTATCCAGGTGCCAGGCTACCGCGCACTGAATCCTTTGATCAATGAAGATCCAACGTTATTGACTGGACAGACATCATGATAGACAAGCGAGGGCAAGAATATTCAATTGCCTTTTCCTTCCATTCCATTACCTTCCTTTCCTTTCCTTTTGTCTTGATCGAAAACGTTAGACATTAGAGACTTTTCTGTTGTTCACCTCCTTTCCAAGTTACCATAAACGCTCTGCTTCCACTCGTCTTAATATCGGTTCCAAGCGAGCAAATGTCAACTGATGAGTTGTAAAAGAATAGGCGCTAACCTACAGGTGGTATCAGCCTACCACGGGCTCTCAGGACCTGGCCTGTGGGGTCAGTCCCTCCCTGAACGCTCGGGCTCATACGGTGGCGGCGGTTCATGACAACACATAGCGGGACGCATCCATCTTTAATTGATCGTCCTCAACCGCCCAATCCTTGCTTGTCGCGTCACTCAGGTTCTTTCTGCCATCACCACCCAATCCTAGTTCAAGTTCAGGCACTGGCACTTGATCTTGAATTGGCTGCATCTTGACTACTTTATCCCCTTCTTTGCATTGCTCTGTTCTGCCCTGCAACACTCTTCCTGTCTTGTCTTGTTTCTCATTTAACTGAGACATGGCCTGAGCTGATCTTTTCTACAAGGCTCTTTTCATGGCTCTCTACTTCTTCACTTGAATCTCCTCAAATAATCACCATAAGGTATTCCTCAATACCTACTTGCACCACTGTCTCTGCTGCCTCCGCTATTACCTGCCCCCTACGATTCATTCCCCACGATCAACCGACCGCACCCACGACATCAGCAGACCATCGTCCCCTCTGGGCATGGAACCTTAATGACGACATACTTCCAAAGACTCTAATAATACTTCCATCATGGCCGCTGGTACGAACACGAACGCTCTACAATTAGCCTCGCATCCACTGCTAGATTTGCACCCAACAACTATTCCCATAACTGCGTTGCTCAAATGACTAACCTCCCTTGTGCAGTACGCATCTGTGTCTGCGGTGATGAAAGCACCGGCAAATCCAGCCTCATCGCTTCTCTTGTGAAGGATCAATTTGTTAACAACAAGATTCAACCCGTCCTTCCTCAGATCACCATTCCTCCCAGCATTGGCACTCCCGAGAATGTTTCAACAACCATCGTCGATACCTCAGCTCGTCCTCAAGATCGAACTACGCTAAGAAAAGAGATTCGAAAGTGCAATGTAATTCTCCTTGTCTATGCCGATCATTACAGTTACGAAAGAGTAGCACTGTTCTGGATGCCATATTTCCGATCTCTTGGTGTCAACGTACCCGTCGTCCTATGTGCCAACAAATCTGATCTGGCTGGTCAGGGCACCACGCCTCAGGTAGTTGAGGAGGAACTCTTACCTGTAATGGCCGAATTCCGCGAAATCGACTCTTGCATTCGAACCAGCGCTCGAGACCACCGAAACGTAAACGAAGTCTTCTTCCTTTGCCAAAAGGCAGTGACTCATCCCATTGCTCCTCTCTTCGATTACAAGGAGGGGCATCTCAAACCTTTGTGTGTCGATGCATTGAGGCGCATATTTTTTCTTTGCGACAGAGATCAGGACGGCTATCTCAACGAACAAGAAATGCGTGATTTTCAGGCCCGTTGCTTTGATAAACCCTTGACGACAGACGATCTTGACAACATCAAACTCAGTATCTCGAAGTCACTACCCAGTTCCGATTTAGAAAAAGGCATTGACCTACCTGGGTTTTTGCAGCTGAACAAGCTTTATGCTGAGAAGGGCCGCCATGAGACTATCTGGATCATTCTTCGAAAATACCATTACACCGATAGTCTAAGTCTTGAAGATAAATTCATCCGACCAAAATTCGACGTTCCCGAGTACTCATCAGCCGAGCTGAGTCCTGCCGGTTATAGATTCTTCGTGGACCTCTTCCTTCTTTTTGACAAGGACAACGATGGCGGTCTCAATGATCAGGAGCTGGAGGCTTTGTTTGCACCAGCTCCGGGGCTTCCCAGCTCTTGGACCGATTCATCATTCCCGTCCTCAACCGTCAGAAATGAAGCTGGACACATCACTCTTCAAGGCTGGTTGGCTCAGTGGAGCATGACAACATTCATCGAACCTAAGACGACGATTGAATATCTTGCATATCTTGGGTTCGAACCTTCGAATCCCAAGGATCCCATTACCGCTGCGCTCAAGATAACCAAGCCCCGTAAGAGAAGAAGACGTCCTGGCCGAGTTGAGCGTAACGTGGTGCTCTGCTATGTTCTTGGCGCATCAGGGGCAGGCAAATCCGCTCTGCTGGACTCGTTCCTCAACCGGCCCTTCGATGGTCTATACCACCCCACTATCAAACCACGCCGTGCAGTCAACAGTGTCGAGCTGCCAGGTGGAAAGCAGGTTTATCTTATTCTCGAAGAGCTTGGAGAGTTGGAGCCAGCAATCCTCGACAACCCTGCCAAATTGGACGCTTGCGATCTTATTTGCTATGCCTATGACTCATCCGATCCCGACTCATTCTCACATATCGTTGACTTGCGGAAGAAATACACACACCTCGATGAGCTTCCTTCTATCTATACTGCTCTCAAGGCCGACAGGGACAAGACCAATCAACGCTGCGAACTTCAGCCAGACCAGTATACCTCCTCACTGAGTATGAGTCTGCCACTACATGTCAGTGTCACTTGGGGCAGCATCAGTGAGCTTTTCGTAGCTTTTGCAGATGCAGCTACAAATCCCAGCACAGCGTTTCCCAAGAGCAACGAGGAAGGACCTGATAGAACAAGTCTGTACATTGCGCTCGGTGCCACTGCTTGCGCAGGAGTCGCTGCTTTAACGATCTGGCGGCGTGCGACTAATGCTTTTTAATCAACATTCGATCATATATATACACACATTCGCACACTGTAGAGGGATTTGGAAAGGGTGTTCGTTGCTGGGGAAGAACAGTCATTGCATAAGAAGGAGTTGAAATTCGCCATTCAGAAAGGAATATGATACCCGGCTCCGTTGTAAGCATAATATCACATAGCAACATAATGAACAAATATCGTCTTTTCATTTCGGACGATTTGTCCTTAAGCCGATGGCGTCGTTCCTATATATTACAAGCCAATTCCTATACCCCTATCTCAGTACATGAACCATCAGACCTTGTAGAAACAGAAGCCGACGTAGAAGCTAGCAGCTTCCATTTCCTCGTCAGATACTAGGAGGGGGCCGCCTCCACGTTCACGCACACCCATACGCTCGCTCAGGGGACCTAGCTCGCGATCATCCTTCTCAGCCTCCCAGATCTCAGGAAAGGTGCGGTGGAACTGTAACTCGAGATTGTAGTCTTCGGCGAGCGCGCGGAAGGCCTCCCACGGCACGACGTACTCGGGTACTTCCTCCACAGCCTCATCCAGGAAGAAGTTATATTTCCAGCCAAAGGCAGGTCGGAAGACACCATCATCGGGAGTCTTGCCGGGGAAGCGCACGCGGTAGATTGAGTTGCCCCATTCAGCAGTCGGCTCTTCCTCGCCCTCTTCCAGCTCGCCGTCCTCTGGCTCTGTTTGCTGCGGCGTTGTTGAGCCATCTCCATTCTTATCTTCACCGTTCTTAACAGCGCGCTTGGCAGCAGCTTCCTCATTGAATTTGCGGACTCGCTCGCCCAGAACATCAGAATTAGGGATGCAGCCGATGAATCGGCCTCCTTTCTTAAGCGCACCAGCGACATTGCGAAGCATGTTGCGCGCATTCTTCTCGGATTCGAAAGCGTAATGCATGGAGAACATCATGCTAACGACGTCGAAACCTCGACGGTTCATGGGTGAGGGGTCGAAGCCAACTTGCTGGATAATGTCGAGGTTTTCAATCGTCTCGCCAAAACAATCCTTGACATGAAAGCGAGAATCAAACAAGCGAGGTTGCGGTCGTCGGTGTCCTCCTCGGCCTCCTCGGCCACCACGGCTACTCAATGTTCTGTAGCGATCGCGGGCTTGCTCGATACTCACATCAGCGGGATCTAGGCCAACATAAAGTTGAATTGGTTGAGGCGCCTGCTGCCATTTGTTAAGGTCGCCGCCCTTTCCACATCCCATATCGAGCACAAGCAAGTCCTTACCGCTGGAGCGCCCAGCCTCTCGCGAACCAGGAGTATGGTCTTCATCAGGTGAGTAGCGCTGGATGATACAGCTCTTGATCCAATTGTTGAAAACACGAAGTCCCTTGATCTTGCTGTCCCTTGTTCTCCAATCGCGACCACGCTCTGGTACGTTGTTGTAGTGCTGTCTCACGAGATCACTGTTATTTCGGATTCTCTCCTCTTCAGCTGCAGCGGCTTCATCAGCTGCAGCCTCGCGTTCTCGATCGAGCTGGCGCTGTCGGATGGCTTCACGCTCGGCCTCTGAAATACGCGCACGCGCTCCAGGGCGCTTCAGCTTTCGAGGTTGTTCGGATGGCGAGAGGGCGCGTCGCTTTGCTGGTTGGAGTGATTTGGCATTGTAAGGCTGGGGCAGATCATCTTGAGGTTCGTCGTTGGCAGGGCGTTTGCGGTTGTTGCGCTCGTCGCGCTCATCATCGTCGACGCGATCAGAGTCTCTGCCCATTTTAATAGCTGTTCCACTAGAGTTTTTGGGGTGTGTATGGTGAGTAATGTTGTAGGTGTGAATGTGAAATTGAAGGTTAAATTGAAGTGAATCCCAGGAGAGATGATGCAGTTCTGTATCTAATCTCAGCGTTGCAGTTGAAGGTCTGCAGACGGGCGCTTAGACCACCAAGCTACATCCATTCTCTTTTGACAGTGTAAGGCTTGTGGGACACACGGGCTCCATATCATAAGAACTACTCAAACCCTACCCAATTTTACTAATAACTTATGTATTCCTTAACAGAGGTCAGCCCCACAAGTACTACCCCTACCCTGCACCTATTCGACTTAATGGAGAGCAGTTCAAAGAACCAATAAACATGCAGTGTAGAGATACTATTTGGCAAAGTATTAACGTTACTGAACGGAACCCAACTTCCATGGAATCTTCCATGGTTCAATCGATTGCTTACTTAAGTTTATAGCCTTGGATCTGACACATTGTTGCATATCCCGTCATTACTTATCCTAAGTTCACCAGGCATCAGAAAGATGTGATCAGCCATGATGAGGATTGCTCAACCAAATCACAACCAACCAATAGCCTATGCCGAAGCCCAAGATAACACATTCCAGACTATATACGGAAAGAGTATATAATATATATTAGAGAAGTTAAAGGTGCTGATATTGTTGTTACTCATGCAGCTGACTTCTAATATCGCCGCCGATAACTGACTTGGAAGTTGATGCAGCAACCCGCGTTGCTTTAATGGCTAAACTGTTCTACCATTGAGTAATTGGGATTGGAAAGCATATTATAAGTTATGCTAGTTACCTATATATATATAGAATTTATTACATCGCGGTTCAATCCCAGTATTCATCCTGTCAGGTACGTACCTCCCACCCTCCCAGTGCGTGTTCCGTTGGAGCCTTGCAGCAAGCCGCCCGGGCCACTCCACTGTCGCCTCGCCATCCAATTGTCATTGCTGTATCGATACTGATTCAACACCAAGCTCTACCGACCTATCTATGAGCTTCTCTCGTCATCCATCTCCAAAGCCACAACAACATCACCAACCGCCGACAGTAAATAACATTACTGCCACCGAGCTCTGAACCACCTACAATATCGCACTTTGCGCATACAACAAATAAATATACTCGACGGCAGCAACCACTACCAGCATGGGTTCCGACCCCCAGTACGCGAAGTGGCCATTGCTGCCTCTTTCGCAGCATGTCTTCACCCTCACAAATGGCTACGCCACTAAGAATGCGCAACAAGCCGCTGTTAAGGCTCTTCAAGATGCCATAGAGCAGGATAAGATGGCTCCCTTCTACCGATATCTCGCTCACCCGCTTGACGGCGTTCTCAACACCATCGGCGAGGGCGGTTCTTCCGCTCCCGGACGGCCCCTCAGCAGGAAGTCAAGCCTCGTTGGAATGATCGCTACTAAGCCTTCCGCTACCATTATCAGTCTCCCTTGGGATGAGGGCCTGTACAACAAGTTAAAGGAGGACAATGATAAGGAGCTGCAAGACTTCCAGAAGGAGGAGGATGACGCTGTTGAGCAAGCTGGTGATACTGAGATCATGGCTGCCCAGGGCAAGCGAGCCGAGTTCTGGGCGCGTGTGGGAGACAAGGTATGCCTTCATTTGCCCAGGGTTTAATATCCCAAGAGTTGGTAGCAAATTGAGGCCACCTACTAAACAGCACATAGGACAAGGCTATTGCCGCCTACGAGAGCCTCTCCGAAAAGACGGGCATCCTCGGCACCAAGATCGACCTCGTCCTCGCCATAATACGCATGGGTCTATTCTACGGAGACAAACCTCTCGTCAAGAAGCATGTCGAGCGAGCCAAGTCCCTTGTCGATACAGGCGGTGACTGGGACCGTCGCAACCGTCTCAAGGCCTACGAGGGTCTGCACCTGCTCACCGTACGATCCTACAACCTCGCTGCTCCGCTTCTGCTCGACTCCCTTTCCACCTTCACCAGCTACGAGCTTTGCACCTACTCCAATCTCGTCGTCTACTCCGTTCTCGCCGGTTCAGTCTCACTCAAGCGGGTCGATTTCAAGTCAAAGGTTGTCGATGCACCTGAGATTAAGGCTATTCTCGGTGATGGAGAGGACAAGCTCCTTGCTCTCAGCGGTGCTCTCAGCGCTGGTCCAGGTGCTGATGACACTTCTGGTTCCAAGGCACCTAAGACGGCCACCGCTGCTGTCAACCTAACCACACTGGGCTCCAGCACCGAGCAACCTGAGGCCGAGATGGCCATCGACTTTAGCCCTTTGGCACTACTTGTCAGCAGCTTGTATAACGGCAACTACAAGACCTTCTTCAAATCCCTTGCCGAGGTCGAGGAGCAGTTCCTTAACCAGGACCGCTACCTCCATGAGCACAAGAACTGGTTCATTCGAGAGATGCGACTTCGAGCCTACCAGCAGCTCCTACAAAGCTACCGTGTTGTGGGACTGGAGAGCATGGCCAATGACTTCGGAGTCACTGTTGATTTCCTCGACCGGTATGTCATGCATTTCACACTTACATGAACGCACACATGCTAACATCACTTTTCCAGCGACCTCGCTCGCTTCATCGCTGCTGGTCGTATCCCCTGTACCATCGATCGCGTGACAGGTAAGGGTGTTATTGAGACCAACCGTCCCGACGACAAGAACAAGCAGTACCAGGACGTTGTGCGCCAGGGCGATCAGCTCATCACAAAGCTACAAAAGTACGGCCAGGCTGTGCGGCTGAGGGGTAGCGAGAGAGCATAGATGGTGGGGGAGGCTATAGATTAGGAAGCTGGTGCTTGAACAAGAAAGACAAAGCAGTGGGGGATGAACTGGAGACAGAGAAGAAGCCCATGCCTTTACCTATTTGTTTGATTGTATGATATGAATTAGACAGGCCATTGCGGTAATAGATTGGCTGGGTCCCCGGTGAGGAACCAAAAAAATGGGCTGATCTGATCTGATATTGCCCCCATCTGGCCCGTTCACACCGAGGCGATGACTGTGGAGTTAGCTGCATATGCGTTGGCGTGTTGAATAATGTTATAGAACCGACAATCGATTTACCCCAGTCTTGCTCTCCCGTACCTGCGCATGCAGGCAAGGGTTAACATTGAAAGATCAACGACACAACTTAATACCCCGGATAGCGTGCTCAAATTCCGGTAGGCTCACAGTTTCGAGGTGGGACACGCCATCTTGAAATATCATAAAAATGCTAGATTGGTAAATTTCTGTCTATCCAATACCTAGTAGTGCGCTAAACGATGCAAAATGATTTCCTGTTGACAAACACTTTGTTTTCCTTCTCTTCTGCTCCGCTCCTCCGCACACCGCAGGTCTCGCATGCTACGGCGCCGCGCCGAACCTTCAGCTCCGGACGGCCGAAACCTCTATGGGGACCCCGCCACAAGATCGGGCCCGCGATAAACGTACAATGGCGGTCCCATTTGGTTTCTATTGTTGCCTCATCGGTATTTGTCGAGGAACTCCTTGTGGAACTTGACGATGCTGCCGACCCACTCGGTACCGGGAGCGAGGAAGGTTGTTCGGAAGTGGAGGGTGTTCTCCTTCTGACCAAAGCCGGAGCCGGGAACGACACAGATACCGGTGGCCTCAAGGAGGCTCATGCAGTAGAACTCATCGGGGCTTCGGCCCTCTGCCTTGGCAGCCTCGGCGGCCTTCGTGGGAAGGTTGATGGTAGGGAAGAGGTACATAGAGCCTTGAGGCTCAGCGCACTCGACTCCCTCCATCTGAGAGAAGGCCTTGTGTAAGGCGGTGGCACGCTCTTGGAGACCAGTGAAGATACCATCGTACTCCTTCTTGTAAAGCTCGTGCGAAGGCTCACCCTGCTTGGGAGGGTTGACCATCAACTCGACGATGCACTGACCAATAACAGGCGCGCAGAGCATAATGGAAATGAACTTGTAGATGTTGGCCTCGACCTCGTCATCGAAGTTCACAAGCTCAAAGTAACCGCCGCGGTGACCACACTCACCAACCATACCCTTGGAGACACTGTGAAGAGAGGCAAGCTCGAGGCCGTCGAACTTGCCGGGGTTCTCCTTCTGGAGGGTACGGAGGACAGCCTTGAAGCTGTGGAACTTGCCAACGAAGACATTTGTCTGGTAGACCTCGTCAGCCATAACGACTAGGTTCTTCTCGTTGGCAAACTCGAGAACGGCACGGATGTCCTCCTCAGGGAGAGAGGCACCAGTGGGGTTGCCAGGGTTGATAATGACGATGCATCGGACGTCAACGCCGTCGGCCGTGGCCTTATCGTAGGAGGCGCGGATGGTGTTGACATCAGTGCCCCAGTTTTTGTGCTCGTCAAGGAGGTAGGGAACAGCGGTGGCCTCAAGGAGGGATAGAGTAGCAGTGTAGAGAGGGTACTGAGGAATAGGGATAAGAATTCCGGTCTTAGGAGAGGCGCAGATGACGTTGAGAAGAGTGTTAACACCGGAAGAGGCGCCGGCAGACAGGTAGATGTGATCGGGATCGGCAGGGAAGCCATCGCGAACTTTGACAGTCAGTTCCACACCATATTCATACGTGACGGGCAAGACTCACGCTCAATAAACTTTGCGATGCTATCACGAATAGCAGGAACACCAGTACTGGCACTGTAAGCGCCAACAGAGCCGATCTTGCTCAGGAGGAACTTGGCGCGCTCGATGACATCGGACTTGTAGCCAAAGTGCTTGGTGAGGGCCTCCTCGTTCTCAAGAAGTAGGGGATTCTCGAGGAGACTAGCGACCTGGCGGAAGAATGTGATGGGTTTCTGATCGAGCTGCTGAGGGTTTCCAATGTTTGCAGAGATAACCTGGTTGAATGGGAGATCTCCGGTATCGCCTTTTGCGATCTTGGCTCGATATTCCTCGGACTTGACGGCAAGTTCACCACGAACGGCGTACTTGGCAGCGACGACGCGCTGGTTGATGTTCTCTGAAGTCAATCTCATTTTGGCGGGATATGTAGAGAAGAATGAGGTAGACGAGGATGAGGTGTAGAGGTGAAGACGATGGTGGGGTGAAGTAGTAGAAGCAGAACTTTTTGGCGGGGTACAGGTCGAGGCAAGTAAGGGTCGCGGGGTAGATGTGGCAGTAATAGATTTACTCCAAGCGCAAGCACGGGAGTCAACTTTATATGTAGAAAAAGTCGAACGAGTTAGCAATTGGATCATACAATATTTTCAAATCGAGTAAATTGTCAATGCTTTGCAGGTAGGCCTGAGGTTTGCGTCAAGGGGAAAGAGTAAGGTGAGGTATCAGACAAGAGACAAGGATGAGATACCCGGTGTGAGTAAGAAAAAGGAAGTGGGAGGGAGAGAGGGAGCAAGCAAGCATACGCTGGAGCACTACACCAAAACAAGACTATTGTCGGTGTAAGAGGGTATCGTGAACTACTGAGATAAAGAAGGAGGAATTTGACTGAGTAAGGCAGAGAGAGGGTAGAGCCGGATACTAATAAACCGGGAAGATAGGAAAAAGGCTTGGGCTTGAAGCTAATGTCTAATAGAAATCCCCTTGTAGACAAGAGCATGTGGGCATGGTAGAATGTTACTAAAAGCAAAGCAAAGCAAAGCAAAGAGAAGAAGAGAAAGTGCCAAAACCCTTCGCTGCCTATCCACTCTCACCCACTCACACAACCACATCCATCACCGTCCATCGCCATCGCAACCTTGGCCGTAGCGCATCCACGTCTGGGGACGGATGGAGACCCGGGGTGGATATGCAAACACCTCCCTCAAGTTGAGTCAAATGATGGGGACCCCAAAATCAGCGCATTTTGCTTATGATTGCATGACTTGGGGCGCATCGTGCGTGCATTGTCCATGACGAGACAGACAAATTGTGTGGCCTCAATCCCATCTGATCAACGGATCATGCCCATGTCCTGTTTGGGACCTTGGGGGAGCGTGGAGATAGCGTGGGTGACATGGGGAGAAAAAGCATGAACAAGGGTTGCTCCAATTTGGACATTGGGGTTTGACTTCCACCTAGGTACTAGGTAGGTAGGTAGGTAGGTAGTGGAGGTATGCAAGTATGTAGGCTCAGGCCCGGAGCCGGGACCCCAGAATGGCACAGACCAGACTCGGGCGCAACAGGCGCCGATTTTGGAAATTGCACATGACCATGACTAAAATTCATGATATCTTCTCGTGCTTCTCTCTCATAGTCAGTCTCCGGGTACTTTGTCCGAAGACCTCGGAGAGTCCCGAGCATGGATAACAGAAATAAGAGACAGTGGCAGTGACAGATATTCCAAGTTCCAAAACCGCCCCGGAGTTTAGCTCGGGGCTATAACATCGCTTTTCGGGTCTTGTTCAAGTAAGGTAGGTAGGGTAGGTAGGTATAAAAGGCGGCTGAAGATGGGCATGATAAAACGTAATGGGTTGCAACAGAAATGCGTAACAAGGGGTAGGGGTCCGGCGCGTCCAGCTGCAGGAGAAAGCCATGAGAGAATTATATGAGATCCAATCGAACGTCTCGCCTTGCGCCAGATCGCCAATCCCTCGGCCTTCTCTCATTGCGTTGAGATCACCTCTTGAGAGCATCTCTCCGACCGGACCGGCCCTGCAGACTGGGGCGCAGATGCACCTAAAGCAGAGCATGCAATTGGTTGAGATAATAAAGAGAATCCAGAAAAGTCTTCCATGGAAGATCTCTTGGACAGACGTACCTGAGATTGTGGGGCTTTGAGTGCTCGCCCATCGTTGACCAGACTCGTTGATCTCGGCACAAACAGCCAATCTGGAAGTTTTCAAAGGCGGGTGACATCCTAGCCTCTGTCCGAGGCAAACCGATGCCACGGAAGTTCGACGGGCTAACATTGGATGCTGATGCTGGGCAATACAATAGGAATAGGTACCTAGTAATCTGTGGTATCCTGTCTCCCGGCCGGAGCAGTGGAGCCGTGGAGCTATGAGGCGGAACGGAACAAGGGTGCTGGGCGCTGAGACGGTAGTTGAATGAGTGACTGCCGCACAAAAGATTGGATGTAAGAGTATCCGTACAGCAAATATCCAGCGCCAGCAGACAAAAAACTGGAAGATAAAAACCAGCCTTGAAGGCAAAAGTTACTCCGTGTCTCGCTAGATAAGATACCCACCTGAGCTAGTAGATATCAGATCCGTTAGAAACGGTATCGCTGTTTCGATTCGCTTATTCCCACGCCAGGTAATTTGTGACTGGGAGCTGCGGGCTGGAGATGCAGATAATATCTACGAGTCACCGCAGATCCGATGCCGCAGCGATGATAAAATCAACAAGAGACAGTGCACAGCGGAGCTTGGCGCGGTGCGAATCAAGGTGTTAAGTAGAAAGAGGGGAAAAATATTCCTGTTGGGGTTGCAGAAGTTGAAATTGGGAGAATGCAGCAAAGGTTGTCAGCAGCAAGTACACTACCAAGCTTTTGTGCAACCTTTGCCTTTGGGATGCTAGTTACGAGTGTGCTCGGCCTTTTATACCGTTTGCTGTCGATGCAGAAAATTGACCGATATCGTGGTTGTGGTAACATTCTGTGCAAGGGTTAAATAGTCGGACACACCGGTCTCGGATCAAATTCATCTTCTAAGCAGTGAATGGATCCTTTCTCCAAATGTCGCGATAGTGAGACAGCAAGTTAGATAAGGTAATAAGTGTGTGAATAACATGCTTAACACAAAGTTTCTCATTGGTTAATGGTAAAGATTATTGATATCTCGGTGAGTGCTACAGCGCTTCACTCACCGAGATCTGATGTGACTCCAAGTTAGCTTACGGCACTACGTTCCCCCGAACCTCCGACCAACGTCCTTGGTCCGTAAATTTCCTACGTACTATCACAGCGCCTGGTGTACAGCAAGACTTAGCCACCTGATCCACGTCAATCAACATGGCAAAGAAAGGTATGCATAACTTCCCAATTCATTTGCTGAGCTCTGTCGTATCTGAAATTCTTACTGACTCAATGCTCTCATAGCCAAGGCTCGTTTGGTACATGCGCGCCTCGTCTCTATGGCGATGACTGGCTTCTTCTATACCTTCAAGCGTCCCAGGACCGCACCCATGATGAGCATGTTAAAATACGATCCCATTGGTACGATTGTATGACCAGAAAACACTCGAATCCCTAACTAATAGTACCAATTGTAGTGCGCAAGAAGGTCTTGTTCCTCGAGTCTAAAAAGAGGAAATGAAAGCTCGCCTAACCTCGCTCGACGATACCTTACCCATACAAGAAACCCGACATCCGGACTTCTTGTGTGAGCTAGACACAGCTCATTCGCCGGCAGCTACGAAATATGCGCCATGTAACATTATACCAAAGAGCATTGCTGGAGTTTGGGGTGCCAAGATTCTCTCTCTTCGAGTTGCGACAATGTACAACATAGACCACACTCTTAACCTTGCGATATGGCTACGTTGGCATGCCACTGAAATCAACGATCAGAATATCATACTACTATGTATCCCGCGTTCATGAGAAGATATCTGCTTACTGAGGTACAAATGACGGGGAGCAAATTGTTATTCCACCATCGCCTACACATCGTCCCTTTCCGATCGCCAAATCCTCGGCCATCATTCTTCCTCAATATTTGTCCCTCCAAATCTCATAAGGCTATTTGGTAATCGGATATGTATGCTGAGCTTTTGACTTGACACTGTATTTGACGAAATCATGCCGGCTTCTCACATTGTTCCCATTCCGACTCTCGCCATTGTTCAATTATTGAGCGTATTAGTTGCTTGGCTCCCTCGAGTATGTCTTCCGGACAACGTGTCGTGTTTGAAGCAACAATGACCGATTCGTGTTCTCAGGTTCTGAGGTGTCTTGTGGTTCTTCTGACTTGACCCGTTTCACAGCAGGAGCGGCGTTCTCTGCTTCATCAACAAGGCTGATGCTGTGCTTTTGTCCCAAATAGGCGTCATCTCTTCCACTGGGCAATATTTCCTTGGCAAAATCTTCCATCGTAGGAAATTCCCAACTTGAACTTTTAGGCTTTAACGGAATCAAACCCGAACGAATCTGTTCAACCATCGCTGGGTTGGTACAGCCGGTAGCAGAACTCGCTTTTGGCATTATAGACCTGTTGTGTTGGTTGTGGTTCGCAGGCGCTTTGACAAGCTCAGTTGCCTGCGCTGAAGAAGTTGCTAAGCGCAAGATAGAGCGGGGATTCGAGCCCTCTCGACGTCTCAGTTGTTCCTGTGCAACTGAGAGTGGAGGGCTTGGTGATGAGGGTTCCAGTGCGGGACTGGCCAAGACAACTTTGCGACGATATCTTTCCCCTTGGGAGTGCACATCGAGTGTATCCAGGTCGCTTAGGCTGACTGCCCGTTTGGTGGCAGTACCTTGGGGTTGGACCCAGGGCACAGACTCTTCCGAACGCTGTTCATCAAAGTAAGCTGATTCAGTCCCGGTCGCATTCAGCAGTGGGTTGTGGGAACAGAGAGTCTGCGGTTTGTCGCTTAGCTGCTCGTTGACCCAATGACGTTCTTTACTCAGGTATAAAGCTGTCGACTGCATTATTTGGTTAAGATCAACCATTTTGTTGAATGTTGTGTTTAGGCTCTCAACCCGAGGAACCTGTTCACTCATGCCTTCCAACTGGCTCTTCAACGTGTCAATGGCTCTGAGGTCCTGGCGTTGTCTCTGGTATAGCTCGTCGTTGGCACCAGAATTACCATCTATCACAGCGAGCTGTTCTTGCAAAAGGCCAGTCTTCTTACGCTCTTCAGTCAGCGTCTCACGTAATAGTTGGGACTCCGGGTCTCTTGATGACAGCCCCTCTAGCTGCATTGTAACCTGTTGAAGATGAGCCTCCACCGTGGCTTGTATGGCTTCGGACCTGGAAATATCCTTTTCGGATGCTGCCCTTTTCTCTTGGAGTTTCTCCTTAAGCGTTGCTTTGATCTCATGAATAGTTGTCTGTAGATATTCTTTGACCTGTTCGTCATTCTCATGCATGGCCGATTTCATAATGTCGAGGTTCGTAGACCATTGTTGAGAGACCTGACGCAGAGTTTCCTCCAGTTCGCCAAGCCTTGATTCACGGCCCTGAAGCTGTTTAGCAACCTCAGTACCAAAACGGGCTTGAAGGCCTTCTCGCCAAACCGAATGGCCTGTAGCAAGCTCGGCTAGGTTGTTCTTCGTTTCGTCACACGTCTTTTGGGTCGCCAGAGCCCTGGCAGAGATGTTGCCTAATTGCTCAACAAGGACTTGGTGTGTCGTCTCGCGCCACTGCTGATCTTTAGATTGAATGCTCTGCTGCTCGAAAATGTTGCTTTGAAGCTTCTCGAAGTTGTCCTGAAGAGTGCCTTGAAAGTTGGCGGCTGACTGTTGTGCTTTGGTCTGTGATGAAGCGATATTGTGTGTTTCGGACATCAAACTGGATGATTTAGTGCACGAACGAGGGTCGAATGAAAGGAACTCATACCGGGAAATGATGCTGGTCTCTAAATTATCCATCATTGACCTGGCCTGCTCGTTTGTCAGTTGGTATTCGTTGTGTGACTTCAGATGATCGTTCATCAGGTCGAGTCTGCCCATTTGTTAGCAAGATCCGACAAGAATCTATATAGCATACTTCTCCGAAAGAGAGCTTGTCAACGTGTCCTGCTTCTCACTCCAGTTGTTGTACTTCTCATTACTGTCTTTCAGTGAGGAGAGATCAGAATGAATATTTTTGACCATATCTAGCAGACTGGACTCCGCTGTGAGTCGGTTCTTTAGTTCAATCGTCGTATCTCTCTCGCGAATAAGTTCCTGCTGCTGGCGCTCAAGCTTCGCCTGCAACTCCGAAATGGTGTGGTTTTCTGGAGGACAACATAATCAGTCATGATTCTTAAACAAGTGATAAAAGACTTACTTTCTTGTGCCTCCTGCTTGGTCTCGGCTCGATATTTTTGGATACATGCCCTGAGTTCCTCGCGTTTCTTTTGACTAGCTTCCAGTGCCAGTTCAACTGCTTTCGCTTCGTTTTCGCGTCTATCTCTTTCCTTCTGTAGTTCATCGCTGATTTGCTTGTGAAAATCACGAGCCCGCGAGAAGAGATCTTGTTGTTCCAAGATAGCTTCGTTAAGTTTGGCTTTATTTTTGCAATACTTCTCTTGGATGGCTGCCGCATGATCTCGGGACTTGGCTAGGTCCGAATGCAGGGACTTGACCTCGCTGTGCAGTCTCTGCTTTTCCTTTTCTGCCAGAGATTCTTTTTCTTGCAAACTATTGTAGCGGCTCATAGAATCATGGATCGCGGAATCTCTTTCAGATATGAGCTGTGCGGACTTGTCCAAAGCCTTTTTTGCGTGGTGCAACTTATCCTCAAGACGTGAAATTTCTTGAAGAGCATCGTGACGCTCAGCCTCGGCAATTTGTATACACTCATTCCAATATTCGGCTACGTTCTGCATGGCAATCTTCTTTCGATTCGGCTCGCTCTTTGGACGAGGATGAGCTTTTTGTCTAGAAGAGCGCTTTTTTGATATGTTACTGGCTCTAGATTGTGAGCGATCGTGGTTTCTGTCCGACTCTCTATAATAATCAGACGTTGAAGGGGGATGACTTGGTCTATGGCTACGCGAGCCGAAATTTCGGGGTCTTATAGTCATCGGAGTCTGCGGAGCGGGAGTTTCTAGATCACCGCAAGCACTGGAAGGTGGTGCATGTCGTGAGCTTCGATCAACACGCGCAATATGTGAAAGAGGCAGTTTTAGGTCTTCTAGCCGACATCCTAGTTTCAATATGTGAGCAAGCAGGAATACTCCAGTGTAAAACTTTAACTTACCACGATCGTTGACAAGATAAAGAGGCTCTTTCTTGTCCACCTGTCGAGAGCCCTGAGTTGGGGCAACGGCCTCGACACCTTGAAGACCACTCGAGAATGATTTGTTTCTGACCGGTCGCGCATTCATAGCGGTAGGAGGAGGTATATGATCGTGAGAATGTTCAGAGCTGTCATTATATATGAGTGAAGCACTGGCAGTGTTTCCCAGAGCAGGAACCTCCCTTGGCGACAACTTTTCAGAGTTATGGCTTGGATGGTGCTTGGACGGACCAGAGAAGTCTTGCTGGCCTAAATCAGGGGAAGCCTCAGAGGGATGTTCATTTCCCAATAGCCCAAGTTCGGGTAGATCTAAGGGCGCTGCGGGCCGAAGAATCTGGATAATAGGAGCGTGTTGCGGGCTTGGTGGAGGGTGCTCAGGAAGAATATCTGCCGAATTTGAAGAAAAATGAGAAGAGCTAGTCGATCGAGGCTGTTCAGGCTTGGGTCGTTGAGTATATTGCCCAGGACGAGGCGGCTTCTTTTCGCCAAAACAGAAGCCTTCAGATATATTTGATATGGAAACCTCCTCCTTCGGGATGGAGAAGAGCTTGAGAGGCTGGCTTGGAAGTGTATTAGAAATTACTTGGGAGTCTGGGATGGCAGAGCCGAGTTTGTCAAAACCCCTCTCATCTTCAATGTGTCGGAAGGAAGCGTGGCTGCTGGCTCTACTGGAGAGCTCTCCGGCTTTTGCCCCTGGCGAAATAGCCATTGCGCGGCTGAGTAGCTAATGAATCTGTCGGATCTTGGGGCCTGACGATGGAGGATAAGCGGAGCCGCAATGTGAGGTAATGAGAGATATTGTCGACTCTCGTGTTCCAAAAAGATTTGAAACCCGGTTGACGGCGGCGCTGGGATTTTCTCAGGGTAGGTGGTGGAATTGCGCTTTCCATCTCCTCCAAGTCTGGGTACCTCCTTCTGTTAGAAGTCTCAGCGGGAGTCCCAGACCCAGCAGTAACAGAGGAGATGATTAAAAGTAGAATAGATGGTAAATCATTCCCATTGACTGCAGTAACCCTTTTATCGAGGCCAGTAACCGGGTTGTGTGGAACGAGCTGCCTCTGTCTTACGTTGTTGAGACTCACTACTCTGTAGCCTCGCTACTACTCCATCTCCTCCTCAAGCACAGTCTCAACCCGCAGACTCCCCATCTCTGTGGGTGTAGATAACTCACCCCTACAAAAAGACCCAAACAAGTCTATTTGAAGTATCACCTCGAATTATTTCTATGCTCTTGGCAGCTCCCTCAACGGCGATATCACGCAGCCAGTGGACCTGGTGCTTCTAAATTTGTTTTATCTGGCCCTGGAGACATTCCTAAGGGCAACAAAGTTTTTGCTTATCCGAGATGACCCAACTTTAAGATTCCTACGATGAGTTCGACACGGCTTATCATGGTCGGTACCGGTACCGGTATTGGTACCTTCCTTGGGTTTATCCTCGAGCGAGCTCGTCTTAAATCCGTTGGAAAGCGCATCGGAAGATGATGCTATTCTTTGGATGCCGCTCACCTAATAAAGACATCCTCTGCAGAGATGAATTGGCGGAGATTGCCGACTCGCTAGAAGACTCCATCGGAATCATTACTGCATTCTCCAGCCCTGATTGACAGTCAAAGGGGTATGTTCAAGACAAAGTCACTTAGAGGAAGAATCATGTCCGCCATCTTCTTCAGGACGGTGCAAGTATCTACTTCTGCGGCCGTGCACCTATGGCGAGAGAAGCCGGAAACATGGTTGAGGAGTCGATGAAGATACAAAATAATTGGACTGATACTGAAGTTTGGCGGCGTGACATGGCGTTTTGGTAAGGTATACCTCAGTATACTTAAACTACTACCTAAATCTTGCCTAAACTTGTTTACGACTTTGGGTATTTCTTAGTCAATGATAGCGTGAACCAAGCACCCCCTGATGCCGTTCAAAGAGACGCTGTACAGTAGCCTAGGAGTTTGACTACGATTGTTATTAGATAAAATCTTGTTTACCAACGATGTGTCCCTCGCTCGAGTTGTCGTCGAGCTGTGTGATGTATTTTTGGCGTCGATTCGAAGAGATGCCGCCTGAGACACAAGATTCTCCAGGGTGCCCGTACTTGTTGATGTAGCTGCTCGTTCCCTTGTCGCGGTTGCTTATTTTGCTGGAGACGAGCCGTTTGGAGGCGGAGAAGAGGGGTGAGATAGTTCGCAACAGCAAGTGTGAAAACATCTACTCGAATTAGAACTGAGCGAAAAGTGTAGCTGGAGGAGACTTACCACCTGGGTTTGGATAAACCTGCCAGTTCTTGCGTATAGGTAGGCATACAATGACCCCAAATAAGCCATTCTTGTTCCGACCTGCGTCCAGATAACAAGCTTTCTCTGCCAAAGGCCAAGGCTAGAAACACGTTAGTTGAAGTCAACAGTAGAAGACCCAGCGTACGTCATACGGCTATAAATCACTCCCTTGAGCGTGAAAATGAGAGTGACGTAAAAGTTCTAACCTGCAAGGAGGCACTTTGAGCCAAACTCGCGCTTGGAAATCTCTTTGGCTGACATCTCGGCACCCATCTTGTTAGCAACGCCAATGTTGGTGCCAGATTGACCTATTGTACCTAGGGATTAGTGACCTTCCCGTTGAATTCATGGGTGTCTGCACCTATGAGTTCTAACATGACCAGCTCGCATTCTATTTGTTAATATGAGGAGTCTGATGGTAGGAAGGAAAGCGACATGCTGTCCAGAAGACCAATGCTGCGAGGGCAAAGTAATCATCGCCTTGGTATCCTTTGAAGCCAACTGTTTTCCATCTTGCAAAGTATCGTAAGAATAGAACGAATACGCCAAGGCCATATTCTATCCAGGCCTCGGTCTGAAAAGGTGTCGCAAGCATTGCTGTTGTTGGCTGTGTAAAAGCTGGAGTTTGCAGAATTGTCTCATATAGTCGAGACAACAGATGCATGCAGCCACATTGTGTAAGCGGGAGTGACAGCTTCAGGAGCTAGCCAGCTAGGCATGGACAGAAGTACCAGTCATATGTAAGAAATGCACCTTGGGAAGTTGACATTAAACTGGGTAGTAGATGCAGATGCAGGATCTGGTGCCCCCTTTTGGCCGATTGTAAGAGGCATTGACCATATCGTGGCCTTGTATGACTCGCAGAATGTCTGTACTAAGGAGAGACCAATAAGAGAACGAAGAAAATACTGGATGAGTTGAAAATTATGTGAAACTTCTATCGACATAACAAAATACAAACCAAGCCATGTATTCATGGTTGACAGGTACAAGGTCCACCATGGCCTAGCATGGCTACAACTTGCATGGTAGCAAAGCTCCTTACCCCTAACAATACTCCTCTGGTGAGGATTTTGCGAGTGTTCTTTTCTTCTGTGATAGAAACATGGTTGATGCATATAGGTCCACAGTCTCACAACCCTAGCCTTTGTTGTTGGTTGGTTAGTATGGTTCCCAAAGCGAGGCAAACCCGGTCATCTAATTACTAAGGTACCTAGTCTACTCGAGGCTCTTGGCCGGAGTCTGTCTGTGTATCTGTGGGTCTGGGCATGTAGAACTTGGACCTGTCAACGGTACTTACGAATGTCTGTGCAAATTGACCTGCTGACGTGCTACAGAGCAAAACTGAGTTACTTCATGCCTAGTAGACAGCTAAACTTACATACAGTATGCCAATGATCCTAACTTAACACCGCTAGAACAAAATCACTAGCAATTTCGGTATCTCCAGAGCCAAATCTGATCCACTGATGTCCACTTAGGATCTCTAGCCGCGGTGATCTGCAGCGGGAGTGGAACTAGTTCCGCCCCGCCACACTAGATATCAGCAGGGCTTCTCCATGGCGCCGGCCCAAGCTGGAAATCAACTTCAGTTGCATGATAGTTAGCTCTTGTTACTGGTTCTCGGGCAGCTACATGGATATATCCTGCTGGGCCCAGATGTGTACACTCGTCTAGGTCCTAGTCACATCCGCCGAATGCGTTAGAAAAGGCGACAGAGGAGTCTTCGCCCCAGCGTTTCGCCTCTGTCTTTGCTGTTCTAACCTCTCTCACCTCTAGATGATGTGTACAAACAGGCCATGTCCTTGTATTGCTGCTACTGCAACGTCGGATTCGTAAGGCAATCTTTGAATACGACGGAGATATCCCCGATTGGATACTCTCAACAACGTTATGGACTCTAGCTTGCGTCGGCATATCAGGCAGCGGGGTAAATGAAATGCCTCTTGATGAACTTCTCCTACGTCCCTCGGGGATTAACCCGCAATTTGGTGCATAACAACAGCCTAACACGTGCAGCCATAATCATGCTGTTGGTCCAACTGAGACTATTCAGGCAGTCAGGTCCATTGACAAAGGCCAGGATCTGAAAGTACTGCAGGGCAGCAACAGCAAATCTTTAACCGGCTTCATTAGTTATGGTATGATGGATCCAATGCCCGTTTAGCTGCCACACAACCAAAACCTTCCTGTTGTTCAACGGCATGGTTCCGAGTTTCCGATGGTAAGACGGCCATTGGTAGTGGGCCTCGGATGTGGCATATAAGAGAATAAGGACGCTACCAACGGGAAGTCGATTCATTCTCTAATATCTCTCTTTTCTTCCAACCTCTGACAGATTTGCATTACCGATTGTGAACGAGTGGCAATATGGCGGCCCCAGACTCCACATACGACTTCATCATTTGCGGGTAAGCCTTATAGGTTCCCACGACTACCTAATAAAACGGAGACTAGAGAACAATGCTAATATTGGTGAATTAGTGGCGGCACATCAGGCTGTGTCGTTGCAGCTCGACTTGCCGAGGATCCAAACTTCAAAGTGCTCGTTTTAGAGGCCGGTCAACACAATGAGCATCTAGAGAACGTTCACATGGTCGGAGGGTGAGCAACCTCTCGCTGATGTATTCTGTCTTGAACTGACGCTTCAGCTCTAGCTGGTCTAACAACTTCGACAAGGAGACAGACTGGAATGTTGTCTCTATACCGGGTCCTCATATCAATAACCGAAGTGTGAGGCTTAGCCGAGGCAAATTTCTCGGCGGTTCGTCTGGTTGCAATGGGACTCTCATGGTCAAGGGAATGGTGAGTTCTTAATTATAAACATAATTTTCAATATTCTAACACTCTGTAGAAACAAGACTATGATGATTGGAATCTTCCTGGCTGGAGTGGCGATGATATGTTCAAGTACATGGCTAAGGTATGGTAACGAAAACTTCGGTCTCACATGGAAGAATTAGAATATCATCTAAATGCTTCCATAGTGGTTTCCGTTAAACCGAAATATTAACTGTTAAAATAGGCCGAGAACTTTCATGCCAAAGACTGGTTCAAGGAGACTAAGGGTGCCCACGGTTATGAAGGCCACGTCCATACCGAGCCTCATGACTTGGCTCCCATCTCCAACTTGATCCGAGATTCCATGATCTCAAAAGGTCTTCCTCTCGACGATGACATGTTCTCTGCTGGCGAGAACCCCCATGGATGTGGCCACTCCGTTAGAACAGTTCACCAGGGCCTCCGCACCACCAGCGCAGACTTTATCACTAGGCAGAAGCCTAGAGATAACCTTCATCTCATGGTAGAAACACATGTTGATAAGGTTCTTATCGAGAAGGATGCGCAGGGTGAGCTGAAAGCTACTGGTGTCCGGGCAATCAAAGCCGATGGATCTGTCGTCGAACTCAAGGCTTCCAAGGAGGTCATCATTAGTAGCGGCGCTTATTGTTCACCCAATGTCCTCAACCGATCAGGTATCGGTGCAAAGGTTGAGCTGGAGCAGCATAATATTACCACACTTGTCGATCTCCCCGGTGTTGGCAAGAACCTTCAGGATCACTTGATCGTCTTCATGTTCTACGAGACCGACAAGGAGGGCCTTACCACTGATTCTCTCGTATACCACGGCAACGCGTTAGAAAAGGCATACGCCCAATGGAAGGAGGAGAAGAAGGGTCCTCTGACCGTGTTCCCCTTTGGAATATTTGCCTATGCTCGCCTTGACGGACGTCTTAAGGGCTCCCAGATCTGGAACTCTGCCCCTCGAAAGGAAGGTCGTGATCCTATGGGTCTCACACCTAAGCAACCTCAGATCGAGCTCTTCACCACCGAATGCTATGGAGGTCCCAAGCAATATGACCAGTTCCCGATTGACAACAAACACGCCTTTTCTATGATCGCTGAACTTTTCGCTCCCAAGTCCCGTGGTACCGTCACCCTCCGCGACGCCTCAGCTACCTCTGTCCCTGTAGTCGACTGCAACTACCTCTCCGACCCTCTGGATCTCGAAGTCCTTGCCGAAGCATGTGCTTTCGGCAACGAGATCATCATGGAGGGCTCCGGCACCAAAGCCATCGTGAAGGGTTCATGGCCATCTGATCTCGTGCACCACAAGTACAAGACACGCGAAGATTGGAAGGAGTACGTCAAGAACAACGCTACGACTTGCTACCATGCTAGCGGAACTTGTGCTGCTGGAAAGAAGGATAACCCTATGGCTGTGGTGGATGAGAAGCTGCAGGTTCACGGTGTTAAGGGGCTGAGAGTGGCTGATTGCAGCGTAATGCCGACTGTAAACAACGGACACACACAAATGCCTGCTTATGGAATCGGCGAAAAGGCTGCGGATCTTATCAAAGAGACGTGGGCCTGGGCTGCGAAGCTGTAGAGAATGGCAGTGATGCCTTGGTAGCGAAAATAGTATTGGCCTAATTGATTTTAAGCGGCTGTTGTAACATTAACTCTAAAATCCGCATTGAATATTCTTGAGCACCACCATAGCAGTGCCTACCTAGGTTATTAGCATATAGTAACTTATAGTTACAGCCAAGGCTCTATTTCCAGCAGAGCCGTTACATCCATGATCCTTGTGAAATTCCAAAATCGACGCGTTCCACAGAGTAACATCTGCTAAACGATATTTTTATTACTATCTGCAGGATTCGGAGAACCTTGAGGTTAATGACCTAGATGCCACAGGAACCTAACATTTTCAGCAGGTTCAAGTATAACCTTGTCTATCAATAGCTGAGGCATAGACCTGGTCACCACAAGGAACAAGGAACTATTGTAGGAGTGCAATGTTAATGTTACTCGATACACTTGAATCGTGACCAGTCCTTAGGTCCATCTCTTTTATGGCAGCCTCATTTATCTTACCACGGCCAATTAGATATCTCCCCTCCTGACGCAATGACCCGCGGAGTTAGACAAGGCCCGCAACTTATCATAGAGGCTTCATTAATCGTACAACCTTGGGCGAACTGAATTCTTATGCAACTGTACTTGCAAATAAGGTTAAGAATAAAGAACTTTGTCAAGACAACAGCTTGAATCCTTGTACTGTGGGGAAACCAGTTTAAACAAGAGGATTCAAGATCTATCCCACTCAACTTGAACAAGGCACTCCAAACTAGTGTCTCTTGCAAAGATAGGGGTTAGGAGGCACAGTCAACATGAATAAGTCGGAACAGGACCAAGGCTTTGGAACACAAACACTGATTTTCAGTGGACAGTGGAGTGCAGATAAGTGACAAGGCAAAAATACAAGATTCTGGGCGTGTTGATCGTGATCTGACACGTGTACCTGAGTGTGGTTCTGACAAGCTGCAGCTAAATCTTGAGCCTCAAGGACCTGCAGTGCTGAGAGCACAAGGTAGGATGCGCTTCCTTATTCCAACCATGTTTCCGTTTACCGTGCCCGTCTATCCCATATATCTCCTAGAGTAATGGTGGAGCTTATCCTAGATGTTATGTTTCCGCTGCTACTGAAACATAACGGACAGGACAGGCGCTCGCCCGGCACCGTCCCCTCCTATATTTGGAATAATCCCTAGAATGGAGATACAGGAACTCGGTTGAGGGAGTAAGATCTCTTAATATAAGACGATCCTCCTCGTGTGTAAGCCGTAGATCGTTGCCTTCCTTCTTTCTCTGATAGAGTATATCACCTTTATCCTATCGCCGAGGGTCCCCCTTTCTGTCGCTCTTTGTTTGAAATATACAATTGTCTACAAGTATGCAGCTGAGTGCTGTATCCACCGGTGCTGCCTATGGTACCACAATGGTCTCTGGCCCCAAGCAGTGTGTAACATACTCGTTAATCGACAATCTCTAATACGCATTTAACTTGCATCTTGTTCCTTTTGTCCCAACACAGTTATCTGCTGCTCTTATCACCTCTCTTTTCTCTGCATCATGGCTAACGTGGCATCCAATTGAACTGCTCTCCTAAGCGATGCTGGGCTTTCCGACCTGGTTGTCACAAAGAACCAGTCCCTTTAAAATGAGCGGATAGAGTCCTACTGGTCCGTCAGTGCTGCCCTGCATCTTGACTGCATGGTCTTGCCCAAGGTGTCCGAGGATGTCTTGAAGTTAATGAAGGTCCTCACCAAGAATCAATGCAAGTTTGGTTTTCGAGGTGGTGGACACGGCGCCTTCTCCCTGGCTTATTCGGCCGTGATACAGTAGCTGGATCGGAGATCGTTCTCGCCAACGGTGATATCGTTGAGGCCAATGCCAAAGAGAATACTGATCTCTGGCAGGCTATGAAGGGGGGCTTCGGGAACTTAGGGCTAATCACTCGGTGAGTGTCGTACTTCCAATAGTCATAAAGAAAGGATGCTCACACAACTGGTAGGATTGATATGGTCCCCATCGTCAACAGCAACAACCCTTCATTTGGGGCGGCAACTTGCTCTACAAGCCCGCGTCAGGCCCTGCTATCATGAACGCCCTCATAGACTTCACCGCCAACGCTCCCAAGGATGAGAACTCCAGCAGTATCATCGATTGGGCCTAAATCCCTGCGATCGCTGGCTATTCTCAACGCTGCTATCTAGAACACCAAGGGTGAGGTCAAGCCTCCTGCTTTCGATAGCTTCTACGCCATTCCTGATATTCAAGGTGACATCACTGTCACTGAGAAGCTGAGCAAAGCTACTAAGGATCTTGGCTCTGGCCAACCCCCCAAATTCCGCAACATCTGGTTCGCAAGCTCTTTCAAGCCCAACGCTGAACTTTTCGCCTATGTTGTCGAAAAGTACGACGAGCTTCAAAATGCCCTCGAAGCCCTTACACCCAGCGCCGAGTCAGAGCTCAACACTCTCTGCATGTTTCAACCCGTTACCAACTCCATTACCGGCAAGAGTGTTGAAAGCGGTGGCAACTTCATGAGTCTTGGTAAATACACTGAAAGCGGGGATGTCATCATGTTCCTTCTCACCTGGGCCGCCAAGAGGGAGGCGAACGAGGAGGCTGCTTTTCCTGTAGGCCTTGAGAAGAAGAAAAGTTGTCTCCTGGCCTGAAAGTTTATTAACTATGCTCATATTACACAGCATCCTCTTTCTACTGTTGGGAATGAGGTTCTTCCAAAGCTTCGTGCTGCCAGCAAGAAGTCTGACCCTCAAGGGGTCTTCCAGAAGTTACTTTCTTCTGGTGCGAGGACCCGTTTTAATTAAACTGATAGAGAGGTAGACCTTAGACGCCTCTCAGGTATGTTTGAATGTTTAAACGCGACAGAATAAATTTAATACTCTACGTAGAACTTTAGTTCCATTGTTACACCAACAAGAGCCGGATGTGCCTTGTGATAGCTATTAGGCATGCCCGAAGCCATAGACAAACCTAGGTAAATTTCAAGTAATCTCTACCAACGTAAACCTTCTAAGCTTTATCCCATCGAAAAAATAGATCATGCATTTCATTTATACAAGGCCAGGTAGATATTTCAGCATGGCAGGCTTGCTCTCATATTTATTTCCTATAGCTCGCCTAGGTATTGTACATGTTTATTTTCTCTATCATTTCCTTTCAGGCCATGCATCTGCAAGACCCTCGTGAATTGTCACATTACCAAAAGTCACCTGGCCACTTCCACTGTGGAGGAAACGAATATCAGTTGAATAGGCGTACCAAGACCTAAAAAATCAGCACAAAACTACAACATCAGGAAGCAATTTCAACTTACCGAGCCCAAGTAGCGACTCCAAATCTATCATTTGCATGTACTTCAACAATGGCGTTATCCACGACAATAGTGAGGTCAAGAGTCTCGATTTGCTCTTCTTCATCAACAACAACGTCAAACAGACGCAATCGGCCGGCCTCATTTCGAGAGTCGATATCGCTGGTTGTAAGTGCCGCAGCACTAGTGTTACTGCGATCAATAATGATGGATTCGTTGGAGAACTGGTAATAGATAGCTGTAGACTCCTTATCAGAAGCCAAAATCTGGAAGCCAGCCTTGAGGTCTGAGCCGCGGGCAGAATTATGGAACGAGATCGGGCACTTGAGAACGTAAAACTTGGACTTCGGGCTGCGGTCGAAGGAAGTTGATCCAGGTTTGCTGATGTTTCGGCCTGACTCAACGAAGGACTTCTTCTTGGTGAATGCAGCCATGGGCTCTCGAGCAATCGCTTGCTTCAGAGTAGCCAGATCCAAAATACCTGACTCGTTTCTCTCAACACGCCATGAGCCCTCCTCGCGTGAAAGCTCATTATCAACAACATTCTTAATCTTGCCGATAGTGAGCTCTCGGGGGAGAAGAAGAGATCCAGTCCAATTCTGCTGTGGAGTAGGGAAGTATTTGAGATCGCCGTAGTAGTCTCCAGTGAGCCAGAGGTAGCTAATGAATCGGTTTGGTGCACCGCTCTTGGAAGATGCCTTGGAATCCGAGGGTAGAAACTTGCCGGCAGCAGCATAGGCGGAACGTCCCCAGTCAAGTTTGCCGACCATAGAAGGAGTGAATTTGGGTTTGCCGTTATTGAGGCTGATATTTCCTGCGGCCCACAGCATGTCACGGAAAGACGAGACCTGGGGAATGATGGGCTTCTCTTGCCACTCTGCTCCAAATGTGATGAAGGTCTCACCATCTGAGTTGTATCCCTTCTCATCGATGCTGAAGATATTACCAACTTCAAAGTTGAATCCATAGCGTCCAGCCCAAAGACCATCACCCCATGTCGTGTTTGCCCTCTCGTGCCACCACTCGCCGAGGTATTCCCAGTACTGGAATTCAGGGTCGTGCTGGCGGTAAAGGAACATACTCGGACCCTTCTGGTGGACGCCGCCTGAAATAGCGCTGTACCATGTTCCTGACTCGCTCTTCAAAATAGAATCGAGTTCCTTATTCTGAAACACAAAGGGGTCGCGGAAGGCTGTCACGTTGAGAG
Organism: Fusarium sp. NFCCI 5145; assembly: GCA_033439405.1. NCBI lineage: Eukaryota > Fungi > Ascomycota > Sordariomycetes > Hypocreales > Nectriaceae > Fusarium > Fusarium sp. NFCCI 5145. Next base: position 180,867 of record JAWDHB010000089.1, on the reverse strand, counting down.
CAAAGGGTGGCTGCGGGATAGCAGGACCTTGTCGTAGCTTTGTGAAGTTACGACCTCCATCTTTTGACACGGCAAGGGATTGAGTTTCTGAACCGCGCGTACAGTTGATAGTCCAATGGATCGGGAGGTATGATACAGAGGTGTAGAAGAGCGTAGGCGTGCCGTTGATTCCACTGGGAATGACAGAGCCGTCAAAGACAGCCACAGGGTCATTCAACCCTCCAGCTCGGATAAAAGGAGCTCCACCAGGATTGAGATCACGATATGTCACGAGATCATCCGTCGTAGCACCAGCAGCACCCTCATGGAGGTATCCAACGTGGAAGAGTCCAGTCTTGGGATCAGTATAGTGCATACATGGATCTCCAATCTGTCCAGTGGGAGGAAGAACGTGAGATCGAGGACGCCATGTATTGTAAATAGTGAGATTGGCAAGAGTTGACAAGTTAGGGGGCGACAAGTTTCGATCAAGTTTGGGAACTGAGGGCTTGGCCCAGGAGAGAGAGCCAGCCGCCAAGAAAAGTGAGAACTTCATGATTTCCTCTCCAACCGTTATTTGTACAGAAACCCCACAAAGCAGGAGCCACTGACACTATATATCTTGATCACTATATCCCACACTAGCTCCTGTCGCCCCGACAAACAGTGAGGGGAAGGGTAACATCGTCACAAGAAGCCAAAGAAGCTTCACTTGAATTAAACTCGGCGATACCACGGCACCAAAGAGCACGGGAGTTCTGGATGCTTAACTAGGCTTTGAAAGAGTAGAGTGAACCTGGAAATCCGGAGATTTGCGGAGTTTGTGTGGGGAGATCGACACTCGTTACTATGTTGTTAAGTTCGCTGTGACGTAGGCTCAGTATAAGAGGAGCTTGGCAGAAGGCGGTGCTAAGGAGCTATTCTTTTTCTCGCGGCGAGTTTTGGAATCAAGATTCTGATCAATTGAGAATATTGAGAGATATCAATGGTTTGAATACCTTCGATATATCTAGGTACTATAAATTTCATCATGAGCATTAATTACATAAGGTGTTTCAAGGAATCATAAGAGTCGAATGGCATGAGTTTGTGGGGGAGCTATCGGACCGAGACAATACCCCATATCTCCAAGCATGGACTGTTAATGGCTGAATGGAACAAGCATGCGGATACTTTAGCATACCAAGATATTAGGATCAAAAACCGCTCTATTTTGCCCCGAGGAAATGGCTCGTCTGGAGACTTTTACGTACATGAACTGACCCCCCTGTGTTATGACCCGGGATTCACTGCCAGGTTGCCAGGAGGCTTGGAAATTAATGGAGGAAATTACTGAAGTACTATTACAACCGTAATACAACGTGCTGATCTATTAGCTGGTGACATGGAGTTCCCATACAATAAGAGAATAGCGAGGCTTCTTGAAACGACTGTATAACAACGTAAGGGGTCGTTGAGCGTGGCCCTTGCACGAGGCCGAGTCGGAAGCGTTGAGTTGAACTTTTTACCAATCCAGAAGGAAGGTCAAGCAAGGCAGAGCTCTGACATCTCTTGCCCATCTGAAAATACCTGATTGTTAGCCTCAGAACACAATAAGAATATGAGAGAAAATACCTATGAAAATACTTGTAGAAAGGAGGCCAAAGTCGTTGTTCAGCTTTCTTTGGTTACACTTGGAGGCCGAATCTAGTGAAACTTAACTGGCTATATTCAAATACCCTTTGTTGTTCTTTTATCTAATGCCGGGAAATTCCCAGCGGGGAAAAGGTGCCTATCGAAGGCAGTTAATCTAACATACGTAAATCTTCATACTCAACATGGAAGAGGAAACAGGACTGGAAGTCGTCGGTATGACAGTAGACCCAAAAGGTTCTAGTTTCCAAGGTATCCAAATACCTGGTTGATACGACAGGGAAGTTAACAGCAAAACTTATTGAATCAAGATCATGCAAGTCATAGCTTAGGCTCTCGTTCCCTGGCTTTTCTAAGCTGGCACTACTGTAATCAAGGTTTCGATTATTTGCTTGAACGTCTGCGGAAAACCCTGGTATGTTTTTTCTTCAGATGGTCGTACCTGTTCAACCGCGTTACTTTGTGTACCCAACAACAACACCGGGCCAGACAATTGATATTGTAGACTTGGCGCTGTTTTCTTTTTATCACGGAGTATGTCGAACGAGATACCTACAGCTTGTCTTACTATCTTGGTAGTTGTTCGGTTGACAATACCAACTTGTAGTTCGAACCAGTTTTTCCAGAGAATTTTGGGAGGTTCTAGTTGAACACTGGATGTGGTTTTTTTATTAGTTTAGTGTATCGCCAGTACTTCACGAGTCTGCCATGGTATTTTGGTTCGGCAAAACTGATCGTTAGTTATTGACACACTTTCGGCAAAATAGTATCCAATTGATGTGCTGTGCATGTACACCGAATTCAACATCCGAGTTCCGGACCTTATATCTCTCATTTTGGAACCAGTGTCAAAGGCCGTGTATCTCTTGGCGGATCCTTATCAACAGTATCAATTAATAAGAATGCTAGGAGGACATGGTTGTTGTTAAGGTGCAAGACAAAGACGGACAGCGGCATGGTTGTCTAAAACGGCGAGGCGCAGGGCTGTACTGCATGCAGGGAGGGAAGCAACTGGAGGGTCACGTTGCAGCATTGGACGTGGGATCTACGCCAGGCTCCAGACCGGTGAAGAATGGCAAGCACATGGCTGGGTCTCTCTTGGAGTTCCACGAGGGCGGTTGAGTGAAACGAGTTTGGGGCTAAAGCCGATAGGCGCGGGCAGTACCCGATAGCCGGAACAGGAGCTCGCCACTCAAGCTGCTGCAAGGTCTAGGGAGCATGTCAGGAATTGGGTTATGTATGTGGTGGTATCGCCATGATTCCCTTGCAGCCTTGTCCGGCGTAATTGATCTGTAGGGCATTAAGAGATCTCAAGGTCGCAATCGAGACGCTATATCATGGCAGAGCCCCTTGGCTGATCAGTCATTATGCTTCCAAGACTCAATTTAGTAACAGACGAGACACCGGTGAAGGCCCAATCTGACCACAGTTCCCTCTATCGTGATCTGAAGTGGGGGATGAGGGTATGTTGACGTGGGGTTGGACCAGTGCAACTGGTACACCTCGTTCGTTCGCTCTGACTTTATTCAACATGCAAGGCTCCGTAACCGTTTTGGCCTTGTTGTCGCGTCAGGGTGGAAACAACGCGAGAGAAGTATGGTGTCGTAAGAGGTATAGCAATCGCTTAGACAATCAGGTTTGTTCCTTTGATGCCTTATTATGCATAGCGACCAACATCCTTTCGATACCTCGTCAGTATCACCAGCCCTCAAACACAGCAAGATGGATATGCTTTCTGTCTGGTGGGGACGGCAGAAAGTCCGAGGCCGAGGATACAACATGAACGATGAACGTCCACAACAGATTGCAGCGAACGTTTAACACCTGCTAGTGTATGAATAGACTCAGGGAAAAGCTTGGATTAAAAGGCTAATTGGCCTGTTGTATGCAGGGGTCCGGTATGTCATCAGACCTGGAAGAGGCCAGTATCCCGAGAAAGCGGACGTAGCGGGTTCGGTAGTCGTGACTTGAACGCCTAATAATAACGTGCAGCGGCCACTAAATTTCTCCGGCACTTTCCACGCGAGTGCGCCCGGGGCTATTTCAGGAGAGGATTTGGATTCAGTTTTTTATTATCAGGTTTGGCCACATTGAGATTGATATCCAAGTATCGGATCGGTAGGTCAAGATCAATGGGAGCTTGAAATTTTTTATATCACACAGAGTCAATCTCGAATCAATAATAGGAGATCTGCAAGGCCAAGACGAGAAGGGTTGTAAGTAGCTATGCGGCCAGGCAATAACGATGGCCAAGGGTCCTGATATCAGTCGCAACTCGCGGCTAATTCCTTATGATGACCATGAAAACACGACGATCAAGCACCAAACTATTCGTACTGCATCATTGTATTGCACATATCCTGATATGTAGGTACCGGGTTGGTCTGGGCTGACTAGGCCCACTTTCACATTGACATGCCGATATCGCCAAGAGAATTCAAGATTAATGGATGACGGCCCCGGTGATGTCTCCAGCTGTGAATCCAGGGCTTTGATGAAGTGTTGGTTCATGCATGGAGAGGCGTCACCATGTGATCGGGCTTTTAAATGAGATGATCTTGATCTCAGCGAGAGTGAGGGATCCATGTCTGGCTGTTTCGTTCGATAGTAGAAGAAGTCTGAAGCCCAGTAGAGCTGGACGCTAGGTCACATGTCACTATCTCATCGCGCCTGCCTTAGCGTCTTGGGGCTTAGTCTAAGGCACGAGCCCTTCTTAGCGGACGGCCGATGGCTAGTAGCTAGCTTACATACTGTAGTACGTAGCAGAGTTGCCCCACGCTCTAGGCCCGGGCTCCTTCCCGGCATCCATGGAAGGGTGCATTTGCTGGATACCTATCCGTAGGTACCTAAATAAATACTGGAAAATACGTACTGGGATCAGATGGCAGCTGCTAGGCTAGCTCACTAGCCCAGGCCATGACGGTGATCTTTGTCAACTCCACATGGATCACATCGAAAAAGAAACGAAAAAGACAAAGCCAAAATTTTCGAACTGTCAGAGCGGGACGAGATGAGACATAAAGGAGGAGAGCACAAAAGAAAAGAATGAACCAAGACATGCCATGCCAAGCCATGCCGCACACTCATCCCTTCCGAGTCTTCTTGGTCGAGTCGTTTCTCCTAGGTACCTATGTTTTGTCAATTGTTGATATTGGCTCTCGAGGGAGAGTTTTCATCATCGACAAGAAGGATCCTTGACGATTTCGATTGGTCGCCTGCCTCCATCCCCCTGAGCTGGGTTGGGATAGCTTGCCTCAGCTGGCCTCTACCTAAAGCTGCTGAAGCTCTCGCTTGACGTGGCCATGTTCAATGTTATCTCAACTGAACGGAATGCCAACAGGGGTTGTTTTCTCATCAACTTTGCCCAAATCTTCTCCTCAGACAGACACCCAACATTCACGTATGCTTGTCTCGTCGTGTCGCGTGCCTGCAGACGCAAATCTGCATTTGATTGATGCTCGTGTGCGACATCATCTCAAGCACGACACCTCATCCTGCACATCATCACGACCAGAATGAGAATCCGCTGCGTCGGACTCAATTGGTAGGCAGTATCCTCTTTTGTCGTCTCTTTTCGCTTTCATCGAGGAGCATATCTTGCTTCTTCTCCTCTTCCGTCATGGCTGCTGGCTGGTCAGCCTCACATTGTTTTTTCTTTCCTTTTCTTTTCTTCTCTTCTCTTCTCGTCTCTTGTCCCCTCAAATATTATATTTATTTTCCCCCGGGGTTGGCAAGTTTGTTGGCCTGCATTCGCCGGCCGTCAGCTTTGCTTTGCTTTCCTCCCCTTGCGTTCTTCTTTTTTCTCTTCCTTTCTGGCTCAGCGTGCCAGTGCCCTTCAGCCTTTTCCAAATCAAGCCCCTAGCTCGAGTTGCCGCAAGGATGCATGCGCGTACGTATCCGCCGTGATCTTGGTTCCATTTCTCAAGTATCCCCTTGCACGTTTGCGCCTAGCAGACAGAGAGAGCTCCAGGGCCACGAGCTGCGCTACTCTTCTCTTATCGACGCCCTCGAATATGTTTTGCAACACACGCCCCCTCAAATTAGTTTTCTTTTCCTTTCTTTTGCCTTCACTTCAGATATCCCTGGATCCTTGATCGCACTTTCACAAGTTTTCGCTTGTCTTGACTAGGTCAGCCTCATCAGGCCTCACTTGACCGAATCATCCTATGTGTACAATAAAACACGTCCAGCACGTCGCCTCTCTATCCGCTCCCGCACCCGTTGCCGCTACCATCCGCCTTAGACTGACGGGAACCGGCACGGCCCATACTGAGGTCAAAGCAGCTTTGCCCACACCCATCGTGAACTTGTACCTAATGTGCCAGATCCCACCCTTTACCCCCCAAGGGGCTAAGAAAAAGCAAACCCAACTTGGAGCCCCATCTACCAAGTTCCAGGGCCATAGTCTACCAACGCGTATTTGAAGGATAGTACATACGCTTGTTGCGTAGTTTGCTTGTCAGCAGAAGCTTCAGGTCTTTCTTTTTTGAGGTTTCGCTTGTCAATCCTTCCCACCTCCTCGTTAAGCTCAAGCTCACATAGGTAGTGGCTCACGTCCTACTAAATACTTATATTTTCTCCTCGGCTTTTCTCCCTTGTCCCTCCTGTCTCTTTTCTGTGATCATCTTGAACCAATTCATTCTCATCGTACCATATCTGTACACTGCTCGCATTTCTAGCCCTTGACCATCTGCAACTCAACCTTACACAAGCATTTTGTCTGCTCCAAGCCCGCGTTGCCGCCTCGGTCACTCTTCCCGTTGGACGGCATCTAATCCTATTCTGCCACATCATCGTTCCGGAATCCTGGGCCCAACCTGTCTGTTCGCCTCTGTCCTACCTTTCAGGCCTCTCAAATACATCACGCGTTGGGCAACTTTACAGGACACCTGCTGCCGCCTTGTTCTTGGAGGACCTCACACCCGGCGCATTCTCAGACTCTTGCTACGTGCAGCTCGAATTGATTAAATATATATAACCCATCATCACCTCACATTATTCCCATCAAACTCATCTCTTAGCTTCATACCGCTCTTGAACAAGCTCCGTTCGACTTTCAACCACTCGTCCCTGTTTGGTCAAATATCGTTGACTTATAGTTCCCCGGGAATACGAAAAAAAAAAAACTAGCTCTATAGCTCAAGTAGTTCTTGTTCCTGTTCAAAATCTTTTACAAGCACTTGACAAACACAATGGAGGTTCAATCTGCTACTCCTACTGGTCCCTGGCAAGATCAGCTCGACAGTATAAGACCCCAGCCTCCCTTGGCTCAAAGCTTCAGTTCTAACTTCTGGCCAGGTGTTTGCCGAGATGCTCAATTGCGTCCCCCGGTGTTCCAAATTGTGTCAGATCGTCGAGGTATGCTGAATCTCATGATGAGTTCTGAAGTTGTGCTAAACTCAAATGACTCAGGTGGGCGAACTGCCTGGTCCAGCAGAGTGACCGTACATGGCAAGACTCTCTCAGCTCGATTCTGGTATGATGGCAAAAATCTCAACAACGCCAGAGAAGATGCCGCCGAATGTGCCGTCAAGTGGTTGACCGGATCTGAATCTGGTTCTCCCACCCAGCAATGGGGTTGGTAGACTTATGATGTGGGGGTCACTCCTTTTCATACCTATGTTCAACCCACCCATGCAGCACTGGTCGAAAGAAAATGGTGAACTGGCCATTTACGAATGAGGGAGTTATCTTTTTGTGTGTTATGGTTTACTTTTGGTCTTCCCTTTTCGATTCAAGCACCTGGAGTTTGGTCACAAAACTTGCGAAACGGGGGAGGATATGGTCACCACGCAACTAGCACTGTAACAGCAGAGGCCTTTCAAGGTCGTGGGTTGTATTTTTATAGGTTCGGTAGCAGGGCGAAGTTGGATTGTATTCATGTATGGTTTGAAGGAAACGGTAGGAAATGTCGGTTATTACAGTTCTTGTTTGGTGTTTGACGGAGTCAGTTACACGATAGAGTCTCGACCAATGAGTCTTCAACGTGGAGGTTTACAAAAGCGCGTATGACACAAACAGAGAATTTTAGAACTCATGCAGTTTGATTCCATCATTTCTAAAATACGAAATATGTAGACGTTTATGGTAGAAGATAGTTGCGTTTTGGTAGCTAACGATATCACCAGCATGAGGCCAGGAAAGTGGTACTCAGAGAATTAGGTGCCGTTAACCCTCCCAATACTCATAGGAGATATATTTAATTCTAATAAGCACCCAATCGTTTGCAGCGTCATATTCTCACATACTGTTCCCTCCTAGATAGGAAGCTCACACTCAAGGCATGTTGTGCCCCCACCCTCGGTGCAGCCACGGTCGATCCCAGTGTAAGCCATCACAGCAGGTCATATGAAATAATAGTGTTAAAAAGGTCCGACGGTTTGTTCTAATCTGTCGAACCGGTCTCAGAGTTACAAAAGATAAACATAAAGCCCAAAAAGCGGCACATGTGTAGCTTGAATGATTTTGGCTAAGGCACCAAGGTAGAATCTGATCTCAAAATAAGCAAAGCAAGTAGGGTTGCCCGAAGCTTAAATCAGGAACTTGTATAAGAATTCAGCACGCGTTGCCCCTATTGTATCACTTTTTGAAGCTTGCAAGCAGCCCAATGGCTGTGCAAAGTAACCTAACCTGAGCTCAACGCAGAAAGATCTCGACCATGAATTGTCTCAAAGCTTCACAAGAGATAACTTAATTCTTCAATCAGTGGAGTTTAAGAAATTTCATTTCATGCAATATCGTCCATCTCATGTCCTCAATTGTTCTCCGTCGTGGTTTTGGTCTTGTAGTTCAGATAGGGTTATGTAAGCAGAGTATCAAGCCTCGGATTATTACTTCTCCGTCATTCTGAACTGATGGGGAATTTTGCATCGCGAATTTGACTAGCCATTGATCACAAGAGCCACGAGGCTGATATTAATCCTGCTCCACGAACGTTGCTAGCAACGCGGGGCTCAGTCATGTCTCCAAGAACGAGTATTTGGGGCGCATGTAGAGCTCTCGCAATTCGGCCGAGACCTGTCGCCCCTCGGTCTGCCCCATTCATCAACTGTCTCCCACGGAACCGATGGTACTCAAGTGAAGGAAACGAACAGCCTCCGAAGGCAGTAGACAACACTCAGAAGGCCCAGGACTCTCATGTCGGCTCGGAATTGAAAGAGGAAGCCACGCCGACAGGGAATGGGAATCCTGAGGTAGGAATTGGTTCAGAAAGCTCCCATGTCCACAACTAACCGGGCTATGATATAGGTCATGTCCAATTCCGAGACCATCGACGATTCGACACTTGAGCAATTGTTTTTCGGCGGTCGCACACAGTCGAGCAGTATCGAGGGCAGCCTGACACCAGCACAGGAGGATGTTCTTTACCGTGAGGGCACTATTCCCTCCGCTGAGAAGGCTGAGGCTCTGGTTGCCGTAGCGGAAAAGGCTGAGTTGGAGACGACCGATAGCACCAAGATGCAGAACCCAGGACACAAGTTCGGCCTGCCCAAGAGGCCATGGCCACAAGGCTTTAACTTGAAGAAGCGTTACCATCCTGTGCTGGAGCAGATAACCCGACTTCTCATGAAGGATGGTAAGCTCAGTGTTGCTCAGCGTGTAAGTCTAGCCCACAGAATGTATTGCGAGACAATCGACTAATAAACGTATTAGAATATGGCTATTGTCATGAACTACCTCCGAACCGCACCACCCCCGATCTACAGTCCGAAATTCCCCCTCCTACCTGGAACTCCCCCAGCCTCACATCTCCCTCTCAACCCAATCCTGTACATTACCGTCGCCGTCGACTCGGTGGCTCCTCTTCTCAAGATCCGCAACGTAGCTGGTGCCGGCGGTGGTGGCCGCGCATTGGAGCTTCCCATCCCCCTCGGCGTGAGGCAGCGGCGACGAGTAGCGTTCAAGTGGATTCTAGACGTTATCAACAAGAAGCCCTCCAAGGGCAGTGGCCGCAAGCAATTTCCTTATCGAATTGCCGAGGAGATTGTTGCGGTCGTTGAGGGACGTTCGGGTGTATGGGAGAAGCGAAAGGTGGTGCATAAGCAGGGTACAGCGGCTCGTGCTAATATTGGTTCGAACAAGCTCAAGGTCAAGAAGAAGATATAGATTTAAATGGGACACAATTGGAGCACCTGGTCCCTTGGTTGTATAGTAGCTGTGCAAAATATGTAACTATATCAAGACACTGATGAAAGACGCATTTCATGTTACTTCGCCTACCTATGCTTTGGTTGCGGGTAATAAACCATCCCCTCAGTAGCATGCAGTCAAGTCTGATCAAGACTCAATACTGTCTTATTCGAGCCATGACTATGCTGGCGTGCTTGTCTGTGGCAGATACTCCGCCGTTTCGGGGCTGTGTTCATTATCTCATTGGCGCCGTCGTATATAATTGCTACGTATTTGTATGTCTTTAACCGAAAATATCGGAGGCAAACTCGGATACCACCGAGAATCCGGGCCCGGATCCGGAATGCAGCAACGCCCGAATCGCTAAGCGAAATACGGAACGCTTCGACTGTTTCAAGCCTGCAATGAACCGAAGTTTGGTTAAAATGTTAAGTAAGTAAAGATGTGATCATGGGTTGTATGATGCGGTTTGTCTATAAGTAAGGTCTCTTTAAGATGAATGGATGGCTCAATTACGAACACGAAATACTTATCCAGATCTATAGATCAATAGGGCTGAAGAAAACTCCGGAGATGCTTTACACAATGCTCCAAATGGATAGTCAAAGGGATAGAATATCATCCCATTCTCGACAAAACTATAGGTTAGATCCAACATCGGTGAGAGCCATTAACCAATGATGAAACATCACTTCAAGAGGTGGTATAGAATGATGCTTTCACATGACGACACAATCACTCCATAGCCCAGACAAGGGAGGGCCTCAGTTTGACTGATAGCAGTTTGGTATCTCTTGGACTTCAAACTTCACTAGGATATAAGTTATCAAATCCAAAGAATTATTAGCTGGGGTTTCTTTTCCAATATTTAAGTGTATCCTTCGAGTTCCTATAATTTCCGCTCGCCAGCCAGCTGACAGAAATTAACCTCGCGTAGTAGGTGGTGACAGTGTGCCACTTTAAAACACCTTAACCGACGGCTGGTGCATATCATTACCCTTCACAGGCTGACACCTTAAATCTAGTAAGGGACCTTAGTGCCCAACTTCCAGGGTGTAGCTAGGGGGGGAAACTGTCGGGAATACAGTTTCTCATATACTGTATGATTACTTCTGATGAGGAAGATACGTAGTATTTGTTAATTAATAATTGAGAAGGCAACCATCTAATGAGCCATTTATACTTATTTTGAATATGGTTATCATTTCTTGGCAAGTTGTTTCCATCGATCTTGTTTCGTCTCAGAGATACGTCGCTGTATCTAGGTACCCCACTAACTCGGTGATCTCCCACACTTCTGTGACCCAAATTGGGGAGTGCTGCGCCGCTCGGTCTGGGCTCTGGCCTCCAAACTCCTCTAAACTTTAGACTCCACGCCGACTGTTCTGCTCCTTCCCCAGAGCCTAGATCCCTACCACTACGGTACAAGTGCACGTCAACTTTCTCCTCTCCCCTCTCCTCCTCTCCCTCTTCAAACCCAGCTTGATTATCCGCGTCACACGACGAGGCACTCATTTATCGCCACATTGACTCTCGCGCATTGTCTTCATCGTTCTTTTTTGCACTGCGACGCTGTGAACCAACAATAGTAAGCCGCTACTGAGCGCCCACCAGCTTCACCGAGTTCCCTCTGACGTACCGTCTCGAAGTCAATCACAATAGCATTTACCTCGACGCACAACGACCAGAATCACGGATTATAACCAGCCTCCATTCACACACGGATTGAGAGGTGATATCCCAAGATATTCATCGTTTTTGGGCTTGCCCAATGCCCTCTTGTGCCATACTTACATCAGTATCCCAAAATACTGTCTGTTTGAAGAACCCCCACCAAAACTATTGATCTTTGTGGGCGCAAACCTCGACACCGCTCAGTAAACCTTTCGTTGCAGCTCATCATTACTCCAAACTTTGGTGCCTTTATCTAAGTACACCTCCATTGGTTTGATTTTGCCGCCATCATGTCGCGCAACCAGCAACCTATGAGCATTGAGGCCATGCTCGACATGGAGCGCAAGGAAGTCCTCGCTTTGCTTGAGAATAGACCTCGCCCAGAGCCCTCTATGCAAGGAGCCATGCGATCTTCCTCGCCTTATGCTACACCCCGATCACCCGTCCGAAGTATGCTGGACATCGATGATCAGCCTGCATCCAGCTCCCCGCGCCAGGCTCCAGTGCGGAGCATGCTCGATACCAGCTCACCCCCGCCGCCGAGATTCCGAAGCATGCTAGATACCGATACGCCACTCTCCGGGTCTTCGAGGCCTTCTGGCACCAGCACAACTCCCAACTCTCCAGTCATGACCAAAGCTAGTCTTGCGCCTACTAACGTGGCACACACCCGCAGCTTCTCGGATGCCGCGTCAAATCCCGTTGAATTTGGACCCCGGGCAGCTGCCCGTAATGACCCTACCGCTGGCTATCAATTTTCAGACATTATTACCCGGAACACTGGTCAACAGCTTCCTAAGAGAAACACGCAGGGTGGCAGGAAAACATCTTCAAATGCCCTAAGTGAAGCACTCCGGAATGCCGATCTCAGTGGCCTGCAAATTCCAGGAGAAAGTGAGAGCAAGCGTTCTTGGTTTGGGGGCAGTAGCAGTAGTCGAAAGTCCAAGTCTCCTTTGGGATCAAGATCTCGGTCCCCCCATGTGACTCAAATGCTGGCGCCAGGCACAGCCATGCTCGATGATGGTCGTGTGGTGGATATTAGCAGTGCTTACCGCCGGTTATCCGACGCCAACCTGGCATACTCTGGAGGCAGTCTGTCTACGCTGCCTATGCGCAAACGCGATGAGGGTCAGGGTGGCCGAATGATCAAGGACTATTTGAGCCCTGATGGCGAACACCTTGGGTCAAGTGAAGAAGACGAGCCCTACTCATCCGATGACGAAGATCGTGGTCGTAAGAAGGCTCCCAGATCCCTTAATCCCGATGCCGTTGGTGAGTCGGAAGAGGATACGAACAAGGAGGGCCGAAAATCACTGAGTCTTCTCGCTGCTGCTGAGGAAGAGCGTAAGTATCCCTACCTCCTTATTACCCAACGACGCTAAACTCAAATTTAGGGACAACTGTTGCATCAAAGCAACCAGGGTACCGGTCTCTACTTGACGAGCCAGAAATCAAGGTTACCACTCCTCTGGGCGAAAACACTCGACTGAACAAGGGTAGCGGTGTGCATCCCAGGACAGCTTACGACCAGATGTCGACAGTGGCCTCCGCAAACGATTCAGATGAGGAGCAAGATATGGATGATATCAAGAGGGCTCAGAATCTGTCTTGCTCAATGTCGAATATCATTTCAACTCCAGAGTCTCACCGCGCCATTCGCATGATTTATCGTGGCGACTACAATAAGATCGTGCAGCAAGCTGAGGAGGAGCACCATCGTTTGCGCAAATACCTGGTTGCATCAGATCTGAGTGACGAATCGACGCATGCACTCGAGTGGGCTATTGGTACGGTCTTGCGAGACGGAGATACTTTGATGTGCATCTACTGTGTGGACGAGGAAACCGGCATCGGCGGGGTGGATAATTCGGTTCCTGACGATCCAAAGGCCATGAGGGAGCAGGCAGCTGTCATCAACAGTGTAGCCAACTCGAGATCTGTAGCGCCCTCGATGTCTGCAGTGCCGGAATTTGTACGGAACTCAATTCGAGGCGATTCGTCCAAGAATAACACTCCAAACACATCTCCTGCGCCGTCAAGCCGAGGAGAAAGGGGCAGGGCGGAAGAAGAGCGGCGTCGAGCAGTTAAGGAGATCACCGACAAAGTCCTCCGCCTCCTGCGAAAGACGACGCTGCAGGTCAGAGTGATTGTGGAGGTCCTGCACTGCAAGAACCCGAAGCACTTGATAACAGAAGTGATCGACCTTGTCAACCCAACTCTAGTTGTCATTGGAAGTCGGGGCAGGAGTGCACTCAAGGGGTAAGTCAACCATGTTGAGCATCAAAATCATGACAATAGCTAACAATCGACAGTGTTATTCTGGGATCATTTTCCAATTATCTGGTGACAAAGAGTTCCGTTCCTGTAATGGTGGCGCGAAAGCGCCTCCGAAAACAGGGCAAGTATAGAGGCGTGAAGCCGGTGAACAATCTCAGCAACCCTGCAGCCCGAAGTCTGGCTAATGCTAAGATTGACTGATCGAGATGGGGATGACACAGAAATCTGGACTCGTTTATGGAAAGGCATGTCGATAACGCTCTACGAAGCCTGATGATTTGTTTTGCTAGGTCTGAGCGGCGCAAGGATTGCAGTTTATTCTTAGAAAGGGATTCTTTACCGAGTAGAGCTGGCGCAAACTGGTGGATTGAAAGCGGAAGCGCAAGCGGAAGCAGAAGTTGAATGGGTTACACGACGTGTTGGGTAGAGACCGCTCGTTAGGTTTTCCAGTAGGGGTATTTCCAATCATGAATTCCAAGCATCAGAATTGGTATAACTATTCAGTTAGTTGTTGTGATCCTGGTTATGATTGCTGCATTGCATGAACCACTATGCGTCACGTGCCGTCCCTATTAATGCACGTCTCCCTTGACACTCAGGACTCCATAGACTACTTGGTTCTAACTGACTCGGAGCATGCATTTATAAGATTTAAGCTCGTTCCTTTTTTTGCTCCGGTGCATATTCGGAATAATCTAACCGTTTTTTTCTTTCCACTTTCCCAACCTTTCATAATGCCTTGGATGAACAAGTACAGAACAGAACCAACGGCAGTGTATTATCCATAGATTGGCACTGAAAGCAGCGAGATTCGCCACCAGGGTTCTGACACATCTCATTGGTCTCTCAACCCCAGCCCTAGGGAATTCCAGCCTGTGACTCGCTTGAGCCTCGCCTCGTATGGCCCTGGTCTCTCGTCTCATTTCGCCTGGACCAACAGCCAACGCCAGGAGGCTGAAACGACAGTACAGTTACAACGAGACGAGAGCATGAAAGTGCGGTGCATGCTCCGCCACAAATTTTGTATCGCATCGCATCAAATCTTTGTGACTTGACGAACTTGATGTTTATTTGTTATCTATTTTTACTCCCTTGTCTCACTTTCTGATTCGCAATTATGAGACTCGTCAATACTAAGACCCTACAGCTTGAGAGCTTAGAAGAGGGGTCTGAAAAATACGCCATTCTGTCTCATACGTGGGGTAGCGATGAGGTCTCTTTTGGTGACATGCAGGATCCGGCGCGGATGGAAGACCTTCGGAAGAAGAACGGTGCTGGATATCGCAAGATAGCGCAATCTTGCGAAAAGGCGCAGAGTCGCGGGCTCGACTATCTCTGGATCGACACATGCTGTATTGACAAGTCCAGCAGTGCTGAGCTCTCCGAGGCTATCAATTGCATGTTTCGCTGGTACAACAACGCGGCGGTATGCTACGCCTACCTCTCGGATGTGTTTCTTCACGCTGTGGGAGTCGGGTTGACCGCTGGTTTGAAGCAGAGCCGCTGGTTCACCCGTGGATGGACACTCCAGGAGCTGCTTGCGCCTGATGAGCTGGAATTCTTCGATCACAATTGGTCACCCCTCGGCGACCGACATACTTTGGCTTCAACTATTAAGGATATTACAGACATTGACGAATCGTTTTTTCTCAGGCCAGAAGGGAAGAAGGACCGCAGGATATCGACAAAGCTGCAACGTGAAAACGTGGCCACAAGGATGGGTTGGATGGCCCACAGGGAAACGACCCGAATTGAGGACATGGCATACTCTTTGCTGGGTATTTTTGGAATCAACATGCCGATATTGTACGGTGAGGGCTCCAGAGCCTTTCTGCGCCTACAAGAAGAAATCCTCAAAAAGTCGCAGGACCAGTCCATCCTTGTATGGAGGTGGCCCTTGTCTCGAAAACCTGAAGAGAATACACACCGGATGCATTTCCTGGCCGATAGCCCGGCCAACTTCAACTTACGCACGTATGCAGGACAAGAAGACTCGGGCTTGTTCGGAGTCAGATTGACGGATCAAGGACTGGTCCTTCGCGTTTGGAAGTGTCCATGTAAATTGACGCGCTGGAACCATGACAAGTCGGAACTCAAAGAAGCTGGTGATCGATGGCTGGCTGTTCTCGACTGCAGTCTGTCGCCGGACACTTTGTCCAGGCCAGCCATAATTCTGAGTGAGAGCCCTTATGCCGAAGGCGCCTTTCGACGGGATGTGACGAGCGTTATCATGGTAATAGAACATGATCAAAATAAGTCGGGATATTTGGATACTGGTGGTGATCGAAACGGTGAGCAATTAACAGGTGCCCTGTTGTGCGAATACTGAACTGACCGTCTTAGCTATATATTCGATTGAGTACAAACCTGAATTCAAGACAGAGACAATTCTGCTTGAGTCGGATTCTATCGAGTCAGACGCTCGCCTGCGCGGAAGCTTTCCCTTCAAAGTCAACATGACTTTGAAAGACCGCGAGCTCAAGCAGCGCGCGGCTTACACAGGATCCCAACGGTATATCGTCGCGGGCAAGCTGGCCAACAAGCCAACACAGAACCCCATATACGGAGTGTTATTCCTTGGGGCCGATGATACGGACACTGAGCTTGTCGTGTGGTGGGGTCTGATAGAAGAAGGCACAGCCATGTACGAAGTGCATAACCGCCACAACGGTCCTCGAGTTTGGAGTAACAGCGTTCCCGTGTGCTTCGCACAATCGTGGAAGAACCTTACCGGTTCAGAGGTTTGGGATGCCAAACTCGCCGAATCCCTGGCTGTTGATATGCTCTGTGAAGAGTTTCCTCTTCCGTGGAAGGGAACAGAGCGACCGTCAGTGGTTGAGGTTGAAGACGGACTGAATCTGCAGAATGCTCTCAACGATCAAAAGCCTATGGCAACGGAGACAGTTGTCGAGCTGTTCACGCAATGTGCTCAGCCGGTGATTGAGTGTATCGGCTGGGGCATGAGATTGAAGGCATCGATGAGAAGGGTTGAGTTTCTAGGACGGCTGTGCTGTGAGTTGGCTATCGAGGAGAAGAACCCGAACGTGGAGAACGATGCTGCCAACTACGCATAGAGTCAGGAATATCTGGGATGACTGCATTGGTCTGGATCACAAATGGGCGGCTGTATGTATAGGCGAACATGGCTTTGTAGGAGCATGAGATAATTGCATAAGCATAGGAAAAGTGGTTAGATAGAACAGACATAGTCTGATGGTTAAATAGACTTAGGAAACAGCTGAGTTCAAGGATCCTCGGCAACTTAAATAGAAAGTGAATAGCAGATGTTATTGGTCGAGCATCAATCATCTTGGAAAGGTATTATTATCCCAGACCTCTCACCAGATGAAGATATCAGTCCATTTCACCATCGCTCCTCCCGCTTCATCCGCTGTAGCCAAGTTCAAGCTCAAGCAAGCCCGGCCCACTTTCACAACAACTGGCCCACTATCAACAACAAAGCGTTGCCAGCGTATCAAGAACGTGAGCGTCGAGTCATAATTGCGGTCTCATTGGTCCTCCTTCCAAAAAAACAACACGGTCACGAACAGTGGATGCCTAGAAGTATTCAAAAACAAACACGTTATAAAGTCGTGAATCCATTGAAGTTTCGCGTACTGGATCACCTTATAAAAAGTCTTATCTTTTGAGGGGAAATAAACAAAATGCACCATGTGACCTTCGCGTGTTGAGGTTCAGACGCGTAAAGTGGAAGGAGGATCGTTCCATAATGGGACTAGTGCGGAGGGTCTGCGAAACGGTCCATGTTCTGCACGGTTGGCGGGGTCTGATTGGATGTTATGCGTTGTCTAGGGGAGGTGAGGAAGGGGAGGGAGAAGGAGGGCCCAACCTCGTTGATTTTGGTTTGGAGGGGGAGTTTGTGAATGAAAAGAAAGGAAAGTGAAGTGGGTAAGTATTGGATGTTAGTGATGTGCATCGATATCGTCTTAGTCAAATGTAGCAACTGAATATCGACTTGTGTTTCATATGTTTCTTTTGCCCTCCCATTCTTGACTCTTTTCATCCTTTCTTCCCCTCTCATCCCCAGGTTGGCCAAGGTACCTACCTACCCGTGGCTCCCCAGCATTTTCCCTCTCTGCTTTCCTTCATGCACTCAAACATCATAGTTGCATAAAGTAGTTGGAAACTTTGTTCCTGAGCTTCTATTTGCCTCTTCTCCTCTCTGCAGTGCCTATCCATAACACACCATACCATAGGCATCAAATATTGAATTAACCTCAGAACCCGTTTCTGAAATTGGTAACCTTCCTTAGACACAAAGACAAGACAGTCCGAGAGAGAAAAGCTGTAGTGGTGACTCAGCCCGTCGTCTCTATGAATTCCTTCTTGACGGTGAATAACAACGTCTCGCTCGTCAGCATCACCATTGCCCCCAGCACATATCTCATCACTGTTGGCCTCCTCCTTGTCTTTGCTGTCATCTACGTTCCCCGGCTTCTAGCCTTCCGATTCCCTAACCTGGGCATCCCATTACCATCTCTGGCATCAATATTACGGCCAATATTTGGAGACCCGGCAGATCGTCAACAACCAGTCAAACCTGAAAAGGCTCTACCGGAGCCACCTTTTGCCACGACTGGGCTTGTATTCGAGGATCAACAGCAACTCGTCATCTCTGGACAGGATATCGTCCTTGCGCAACGTCGCCATTATCAGCAACAACAACTGGCCCAACAGCAACGTCTCCTTTTAGAGAAGCAGAAACAACTTGAATTTCAAGAAGTAGAATATCGTCGTCGTCGAGAATCACGTCACGACTCATCACCGACCAAGCACTCCCAGGACAATGGATCCCCTCGACGGTCTCGACGCCAGCTTACAGGATTTCGATCTCCCACCAAGTCCATCACTGCCTCACCACTCAGCTCACCGCAGCGAAGCAGCAACGACAGAAGGGGATCTCGAGGATTCGGAGACCGCTTCCGTGGGTGGGTACTCTCCACCAGCGTGGCGAAGACTGGGAAACGGAGACCGGAGTAGTGGCTTCTGGAGAGCTCCTCAAGATCTTATGCATCGAGGTATGAGCACTTTGAGGGAGAGCTCGCCTGAATTAGATGACAGTGAAGATGATGGGGTCCTTGAGCGAGCCATTAGGACGAGGTTGCCCAAGGGAAGCCAGAGTCCAGGCAAAGGCAGGAGTATGAGTCCCGAGAAGATGGATGACCCGACACTTCGGTTTCAACTCCAGGAGAAGATAAGCCCTTCAAGAGAGTTGAGTTTGCATGAAACGCCGCCGGACAATTGTAAGTGAAGTCACAGGGTGACTCTGTCCCATATGTCTAACACATATCAGATATCCGCTTCGCTGTGCGCGCTGAAGTTCAGCATCGCACTGAGCCTATCGAGGCTGCTATCAACTTCATCCGTGATCACTACAAAACCCTTACACGAACATGGTCAACAACGTTCACTACTATCCTTGTTGCCTTCTTCTCTATTTCTCTCTTCAAATCTCTCTTACAGCCCGCTGCCCCACGCCCAGTTGGCGACCTTGTCAAAGTTGCAGGGCTCGCTCGCTCGTTCGAGCCTCTCATCTATTACTCCGAGCACGCTGTCGCTCAAGTTCATGATTTACAGGCTACTAGTGTTGCTGTCTGGGATCTCGGTGAGAGTGTGCGTACGAGCGATATGCGAGACGCACCTAGAATTGTGGCAGATCTAGATGCTCTCAGTGAAACCATGAAAACATTGGCTATCGAGATGACCAAGTTTTTTGCCAGAGTTGATGGTGACATTGATGGGTAAGTCCTTGGTCAAATACAGTTGAATATTCTAACATTCTGCAGCATTCTCAACGTCATGGACTGGGCGAAAATGCATCTCAACCGCCTCAAATCTTCTCCTTCGCCTTCAACTATCTCTTCAGCTTACGATAACATCCATAACCTTCTCTCCCAAGCACATGTTCTTGAGGACGCTTCAGGCTCCCCTACCACCCTTGGTCGCTTGACCAGCCATATATTTGGTCTCTCAAACCCACAAAGGGAGCAGCGCATGGTGCAGCTTCTCTTTACCGAATTTCTCTCAGTTCTCGAAGATTCTATCCAAACCGAGCTACAGCACAGTGTCACCCTGTTCGCCCTATTTGAAGCTGTGGACCAACACTTCCTTAACCTCGCCCGCACTGTCGTCCGCGAATCGTCTGCGCAGGAAGAACTTCACGCCGATATGCTCTCGAGTCTTTGGACACGGCTGCTCGGTACGAGGGCCGCCGAATTACGTAAATTTGAGCAAAACCGTCTGCTATTGCGCGATGTCCGGGAGAAGACGGTGCGCAATAAGGGAATCCTCATTGATCATAATGGAAAGCTCTTGACTTTGAAAGCATCTCTCGAAACACTTCGCAGCAAGTTAGTCTCGCCTCTTGTTCGAGGTGTCAACTCTACAACACTCACTCTGGAAGACCAAATCCGTGGTCTGAGCGATGTTAGTGACTACCTCGGGGATGTCAGGAAGCAACAGAAGGGCAAAGTCATGGAGAGTTTGTTTGGGAGCGTTCCGAGCAAAAAGTATGCAATCGAGGACAGACCTGCTGATAGAGTTGTCGTCAATCCCATCTAAGTAAAGTCATGGGATAAAGGACCAAAACTTCTCGTTGGTTTACTTCAATTGGTATACTCTCTCTCTCTCTCTCTCTCTCTCTCTCTCTCTCTCTCTCTCTCTCTCTTTGCTTTGAATGACTATCACTTTTGGGTGGACATGGGGGATTTTCTCTTGCTTATTGGACATAAAACAGGAGTTTGGTTACTGGTGTTCGTTGTTTCTACGCTGGCAGGTTTCTATGTATATCACGAATAGCACTTAGTTATAGCTTTATTTTCAGTTTACAAAATAGCATCAACATTATTCACATGTCTGAGGTCTTCGTATCAGGTCACTGTTATAAAATCATGGTTGCATATGCAATCAAATACTTGAACATGTCTCTTTCATTAGAAACCCTAACCACATAAAACCTCTGCGTTGATCATGCCTGCGAACGAGGACCATTGGTAGGGGGTATAGGCCAACAGCCAGAGTGTCAGAAATCCGTCAACGCCGTCCTGGTGGGTTCTCCCGAAAGCGCCGACGCCGTTGCTGTAAGCAAGCGACGGTTCGCAACGGGAGCCAGCCACCGTTAAAGTCCCCAAACTTTTGAGTCTCCCTTCCTGAGAAGAAGTAGCAACCAAGTCTATCTGTACATAATGCGTCCCCTCAGATTGGGTAACGCAAGGTCGTAAAGCATGTTTCGTTGCTGATTGTTCCGTAAAGTGCCTTGTAGAGGCATTCGTCGTTCCATTTGAGGGGGTTGCCCAGTCAGATAACCATAAAGAAAAAAAAGGGGGGAAACGATAGAAATTTAAACAAGTTGGAGATGGCTTAAGCCTTGGCCTCCTCCTCCTTCTTGGGCTCACCACCCTCGGTATTGCCCTGAGCCTTCACGTACTCGTCGTAGACAGCGAGAGCCTCGTCGACCTTGGCCTTCAGAGCGGCGTCGTCCTCAATACTGTAATGGATGTCAATTTTTGATCGCAATTCAGTTAGAATGGGTTAACTTACAGGTTGACAAGCTCAGCGTTGTCCATCTCCAGAAGCATACCGGTGATCTTTCCAGCAAGTTCGGAGTTGATGGCCTGGATCTTAGGGAAGATGAGCTCACCGAGAATCTGCTTCTGCTGTGCGGGGGGGGCGGCAGCGAGCTGCTGCTGGAGCACATTGGGACCAGCGCCCTCGGCACCACGACCACCCTGAGGTCCGTTGCCATTGCGTCCAGCGTTAGGTCCACCTCGGCCACCCTGTTGACGGTTGTTAGGAGGGAAGCCAGGCATGCCACCGGCCATAGGAGGAACACCGGGCATGCCCTGTGGACCACCGCGACCGCCCTGAGGAGCACCACGACCACCAAGGGCAGCTTGCTGGGCCTGCATAGCGGCCATGAACTGAGGAGTGCCGGGCTGACCGAACTGGGGAGGGAACTGGCCAGGCATGTTGTACATAGGAGGAATTTGCTGGGGAACGCCACCACGACCGCCCTGCTGAGGGTAACCAGGGAACTGACCAGGACGGCCACCCTGGACACCAGGCATTCCCATGCCAGGCTGGGGGAAGGGGACACCACGGCCACCCTGAGGCATGAAGCCAGGCTGCTGGCCAGGAGCGAAGTAGACAGGGGGCTGCATGTACTGCTGGGGCATACCGGCGGCGGCGGCGGCCTGCTGCATGCGGAGTTGGTTGCGAGCTTGGATACTAGCCTCAAGCTGGCTCTTTCGGACATCCTTGCGCTGGGCCAGAGCGACGTACAAAGGCTTGTTGTTAATCATGCGCTGGTTCATCTCAGCAACAGCCTTGGTAGCATCATCAGGGTTGCTGAAGCAGACGAATCCGAAGCCCTTGCTCTTACCAAGCTTCTTGTCAGTCTTCTTATCAGTCTTCTTGTCGTCCTTGGCCTCCTCGGCCTCCTTGACCTCCTCCTTGGCCTCCTCCACGGCCTCTTCCTTGGCCTCCTCCTTGTTCTCCTTCTCCTTGTCATCTTCCTTCTCCTCCTTCTTGTCCTCGTCACCCTCGGTGGGAGTCTCACGCATCACCTTGGCGGAGGTGATGGGGCCGAACTCGGAGAACATCTGGCGGAGCTTATCATCGTCAACATCGTCATCGAGGTTCTTGATGTAGAGGTTAACACCCTGGTACTTGTTGGCCTTCTCCAGGCGAGCAGCCTCATAAGACTTGCGGAGCTCCTCCTCACGCTCGTGCTTCTTCTGGGCTCGGCCAACGTACAGGTCCTGGCCGTGGAAGTCCTTGCTGTTGAGCTCATCAACAGCCTTAGAGGCGCTCTCGTGGGTGGTGAAGTTGACGAAACCGAACCCTCGGCTCTTGCCCTCCTGGTCACGGGCGAGAGACGAAGAGGTGACGTCGCCGTACTTCTCAAAGAGCTGGCGGAAATCATCTTCAGTAACGTCAGAGGCAATGTTCTTGACGTAAACGTTGGTGAAGTTGGCCTTCATCTCCTCGAACTTGCTCTGGCGGTCCTTCTTGGGAATGTGGTGGCCGACGTAAACCTTCTTCTCATTGAGAAGCATGCCGTTGACGTGTTTGATAGCCTGGGAAGCGGCCTCATCGGTCTCATAGTGAACGAAACCATAGCCCTTGGAGTTGCCGTTCTCGTCCTGGGCAACCTTGCAGCTGAGAATGTTGCCAAAAGCAGCGAAAGTATCGTGAAGAGCCTTGTTGTCGATAGCGACATCTAGGTTCTTGATGAAGACGTTACCCTGTCCAGTCTTGCGAAGAGCAGGGTCACGCTGGGACCACATGATACGGCAGGGGCGGCCCTTGATCAGGGTGTAGTTGAGTTCCTCAAGAGCCTTCTCGCCATCGGCAGTAGCGTTGTAGTTGACATAGGCATAGCCAAGGGAGCGGCGGGTGACGGCGTCACGACAAACACGGATAGAGGCCACGGCACCAATTTGAGAGAAGAGCTCAAAGAGCATAGCCTCGGTGACGGAGGGGTCAAGCTCGCCAACGTAGAGAGAGGCAGAGTTCTGAGGGTGGGGAGCAGCCGAGGTGGGGGTAGGAGCAGCAGCATCGTCGGCGGCGGCAGCGACACCAGTGTCGACAGCAGGAGCCTTGGCGTCGCTACCGTTGAGGGAGGTGTTGTTGAGGTCGTTGGCGAGCTGGTCAACAGCGCCGGGAGCAGCGTTGGCGGCCATTGTGAATGTCGGGTTTTCTAGGTTGGTATAGACCTGCAATGAGTAGAATAGTCAGTAACAAGTCAAGCAAGCGCTTGTGTAAAAGATGACGAATTTGGGTCTAGAAAAAGAAAAAGAAAAAAGTTTCATGAGCATGGGGGGAAGTGGCAGGGCTCAACGTACCTGTTTATGAAGCCGACAGTGGGTAAGTTCGCTTGGTACTGGACCTTGAGCGAACAAAGAAGACGGGGCAACGAACAAAGCGAAGCGACCGTGACGAGATCGAGTCTTTGAGTATAGAGAAATCAAAGATGGGGATGAAAGAGGTCGTCGAAGGAGGAAGAGTCACTCGGGCGGTGTCGCGAGAGACAAAGAGAAGAGAGGGTATGTCGTGAGATGAGGGGGTGGTGGGTTGTGTTTTTTGGGGTTTTTTCAAGTTTTTTTTGTGTTTTTGTTCCGAGTGGAAATGAAGTGAGCAGAAACAGAGAAATAGTACGAAGACCGTACCTCTGGACTGACTCGACTTTTATGGGGTTTTGGGTTGTGTAATAAGGTTGGTGTCGTGGTTGAGGAAAGAAGAAAGAGAAATTTCGGTCGTGATAGAATATTTTTTGCTTAGCCTTCTTGGCTGCACTGTAAACCTAAGGCTAAGGTACGTACTAACTTGGTCATGGTAGAGGGGGAAGGATTGGTGGAGTGAACCTGCCAACCCGCCCCTCACACCTACTGTACCATGAGAGGTGTCGTCTCGAGCAAGTGGGGTATCTACCAACTGGTCGCGATAGGCAGCTGGGTAGTACATATGTCTCTCACTAACAGAGTTATGTGCGCAAACCCACTACCTGGTGATAAGATGCGGGGGCACGTGCCCTACCCTTACCATCTCGGTAGTGGCCAAGATACTTGCGGCGCTCCCGGGCTGAAGCAGGCAAACCGTTCAAATTTTTGGCAGCCATTGGAAGGGTAGCCACGCCATGCCACGCTGCTGAAGCTAGCAAACGGCCCAGGCTGTCACTGGTCTAGTAATGTAACAGAGAAAACTGTGCGAGAAAATAATGTTGCTTGTATTTGTGAACCTTGAATATGGTGAATTATCTGCACCGTGTCTCACACTTGAGAGCGATCTTTGGGAGCAAAGGCTTGTGGGGTATAAGAGCTACACAAACCTGACCTAAGTCTAGGTACTAATGTATAACTTTAGGTAGGTATTTCACAACAGATGTTAGCCCCACAAGCTTTACGCCGCCTAAAGAGATATGTACGCAGTTGGAACAGGGTATTGGTTTTGGCTGGGGTGCCATTGAAAAAACAACGTGCATATGAACCTCATGCTGGGCGTTTTAGAGCCAAAATGCCATGATGCTTGGTATCTTCACCGCCAAAGATAGACATCATTCTTATTGAGGCGCATGAACTCAACAAACGAGCTTTCCTTCGGAGTAAGGCTCCTTTATAATGGCTCAATTTCCAGATATCACATGGAAGATTATCATTAGAAAGTTACGACTAATATGACAGTAGAACATAGAGTTCTTCTCATTTCATAGACTAGGCTTACCCAGTTGAATGAGGCTCATATCGTCTCAGCCCAGAGCCATCATGACAGGAATGGAGGGCGATGGCAAGGTACATCAGGCAATGTTTATGAATTCCGACGTGTCATGTAGTCAGAACTTGGGCCCAGCTGGACCTTTCATAAGTTCATTCAAAATTCATATCGATTCGTCGTCCGAGCAGAATCCATGTTTGTCTGAGACATGATCTTGTCTGCAAATGCCCTGCGGTACTCGACCTTAGGCAATCCTTTCAAGGTAGTACAGATATGATCAAATCCTAAACTAGAGTGCAAATACCTACTTAGGTGCCACTCCATCAGAGTATCAGGTTCCTTGAATCATGAGAAAGTCTATCCGAAAGATACATTTGTCCACGAGACAGGCGTTCTCATAGTTGGAGCATTTATAATCATTCAAGGTTTATTACAAAATGCCACGTAATAATCCGGGCCAACTCATAAAAAAGATTGAAGGCAACTTCACATGGTTTCTCCGCGATTGGCGCATAATCGTATCTACCTACCTTCATATTCGTATGTGGTCATAGCATCTCGCATTTGCGTGTTGCGCAGTTGCTTAATCGAGAGTGCTCTTATCTTATCGCAATCCCTGCTCTGTACCTAAGGTGAGGTCACCTCAGAACTCATCCCCACCAAAACATCTCCAAACTCCGAACGCGGCATCGGGCAAATAGTTAGTATCTAAAATAGTCCAGGCCGTCCATCGCTGACTGAGCTTCCAAGCTGAATCTTCTAGAAGCTGAAGCGAGACGACTTCACGACGGCACCAACGACACATGAGCTAGCTGCTCAATCATGATCTCGTTGGCTTAATAATTTCCATGCTCGACTGAACTTAGGCTTTTCTCACCTCTCGTACCGTCGCTCCCGCATCACAATCATGTTCTCGACATTCACAGGCAACTCGAGACGCCCTCGAAATGTCAACCTTAGCGGTGCTGCCGGAAATCCTTTTGCGAATACCTCATGGTCGCCATCTGCGGTTTCGAACACCACCAAGACAGTGTCGAATGCACAAGCTGAGCGTGAGAAACGACAAGCTGAGCGAACAAGATTGAAGGCGGCTGGCAAGATACAGAGAATCTGGAGGGGCTACAAAACAAGATCAGAGTTGAAGGAGTCCCAGAGGAGTGACTTTGATGCTTTATACAAGTCAGGGTCTGGCCAAAATGTTTCCGAGAGGCTTCCTGAAGCATTCACGCTGCTTCTATCATTCTTCACATTGCGACGAGATGACGACATACAACGAGCTATTTGTTATGCACACGATACCGAATCTGTGGATCTCGAGGCGATTTACCCATCTTCTGTGCATCCATCACGAGTTGGACGACTTGTTCAACTTCTTTCACGGGCACTAGATAAATCCTTATCAATAGGGTACGTGGGGTTGCGTCTATCAAGAGCTTCCATCTGGCCATTGTCTAACTAACTTACACAGAAATCTTTCTGGCGATACCCACCTCCTTTTTAAGCTTGTTCTTCGCATCGTTACGAAATACCCCGAATTGATCCTTCCTGCAATTGATAGTTACTATAAAGTTGTTGCCAGGCTATGCCAGGTTGAAGAGCTTGGTGGGCAGTGGCAAGATATTGTACTTCAAGCCATCTCTAGGCCACTGGAAACGTTCTCACATGAAGGTTTGTCTCGATTGCCCAAGTTCTGGGGCTCTGTTAACACTTTCTAGGGACTTCACAAGTATATCATGCTTTTGCCTTCTCATTCTTGACCAACATCAATTTACGTCTTTTTGAGGACCACATCTCCATTCTATCAAATGCTGTAGCCCTCTCACATCTATCGAAAGCGATAGTTGCAGGTCTATCATCTCCCTCGGGCGAAAAACACTCTGAAGATGCCCAGCTCTGGCAGCTCGCACATTTCATCGATTTGAGCCGCCTTAGCACTAACAATAGACACGGCTCTAGCGTCTTGGAGACACTGTACACCCAATTATCAGCCCTTTCTACCACTATCAGCATCCGTTTGTCGGCAAAGTCAACGGATGGCGACGAGAATGACTCCGAAGGGCCGCTCGTGCCACCGCTTGATCCATATATCACTACCAAACTGATGTCCCTAGTGGATAGCAACGGCATTTCGCAGACATTGCACGAATTCTCTACCAACTTGGCGGGATCTTCACAGCAAGAGTACCAGAGTACAAGCTTTTTGGCTGGATACATCTTGACCCTCCTTCGATGTTTTCCTGCAAACAGCGACGACATTCGGATGCGTCTGTTCCTCGAGGAAATTCCAACAGCCTCTGGTGATGTACCAACAATAAAGTTTCTCTGGCAAATTATGAGGCAAACAGCGGTATTTCGGAAACTGAGGACAGAGTCAGAGTCGCCGCTCGATGTTCTTCGCAGATACTTGGGTGTTACGTCAGGATCCTCGCGTTCTCCAGAGGAGGAACAGGATTGGCGAATTGCCCTATTATTCCTTGAGCTCTATATCTTCATCCTTCGTTTGAGTGACGATGAGGACTTCTTCAGTGGGATAGACCCGAGGATCATGGAGCAAAACCCATCAACATCCCGCATTCGATCTTGTAGCCTCTCGCTAGAAGATGTCAAAATGCTGACGAACTTTCTCAAGAACACTGCCTTTACCCTTCACTACAAAGCTCAAGAACTCTCTAAATCCCGTGATGATCTAGAGGCGGCTTCCAAATATCGCATGGACTCCTACTTCGGTTCTGGACAATCTTCCGTAGTGAATCAGGAGTCAGGATCACATTCACCCACGACGAGTCCGACAAGGCTAGACATCGACAGCCTACGAAACATCGTGACAGCAGCTATGAAAATGCTATACGAGAGAGATTCGAGAAAACAATTCTTACCCACAAACCATTGGCTTATGACCTCAAAATTAGACCAATCTGACTTCGTAAGCGCCGTTATTGCCGAGGAAAAGCGGCAGATCGATGAAGACTCCGACGATAGTGATGAGGACATGGATAGCGAATATCGAAGCGGGCCAGGCTTTTACTCGACCATTGCTGGCCAGCGATTGTCACGGCACGTAAGACTCGAACGATTGAAAGCCGAGCAGATTCGAAGTCAGAGAGAGCGTCGCCTAGCGGAAATGGGGCCCAAGCTGGAGGTTCTGAAGCACATGCCATTCGCGGTTCCCTTCGAAACTCGTGTTCAGATCTTTCGTCAGTTTATTCAGTTAGATCGGGAGCAGAGAGGAGATAACGTCCAGTCTCTCTTCGCGGGCCCTTTTGCAAAGCATCATGCACAGATTTCACGAAAGAGTATCTTCGAGGATGCCTATAAGCAGTTTTACGAGATAGGTGAAGGTCTGAAGGACCCTATTCAGATCACATTTGTCGACCAGTTCGGTGCTGCTGAGGCAGGTATCGATGGAGGGGGTGTTACAAAGGAGTTCCTTATCAGCGTAACGACAGAAGCGTTTGGTCCTGATCATGGTAGAGGCATGTTTACCTCAAACGAAAAGGGACTTTTGTTTCCTGATCCCACAGCCCTTGATGTTATTCGCGAAGAAATGCGCATGACCGGAATTTCTGAACTCGACAGCGAGTTTCGAGAGATGATGTCAAGCTTACTGAGACGATTTGAATTCCTTGGCAGGATTGTGGGCAAATGCATGTATGAGGGCATCCTAGTTGACCTAGCCTTTGCTGGCTTCTTCCTACTCAAGTGGGCATCGACAGGGCCCAACGACGAGAACAGTTACAAAGGCAGTGTGAACGACCTTCGAGACATGGACGAGGGGCTTTACAACGGCATGCTGCGACTCAAGAATTATCCAGGGGACATTTCTGAGTTGGGAATTGACTTCACTATTGAAGACCAAGTCTCACACCCCGGTGATCCAGTCAAGACTGTCTCCAAGAAACTGATAGCCAACGGTGATCAAATCCCCGTTACAAACGACAACCGACTATTATACATCTCGTACGTCGCTCGCCACCGCCTGGTGGTTCAACCATCTCCCCAGACCTCAGCTTTTCTACGCGGTCTACGGTCCATCATCCGCCCGTCTTGGCTGTCCATGTTCAACCAGTCAGAGCTGCAGCGTCTTGTGGGTGGTGACTCATCAGAGATTGATATTGAGGATCTCCGTCAAAACACCATTTACAGCGGCCTGTACGAAATTGGCGATGATGGCCAAGAACATGACACCATCAAACTGTTTTGGAAGGTCATGCGTGATTTTACGGATGCTCAGCGCCGTGACGTGCTCAAGTATGTCAGCTCGACGCCACGAGCCCCTCTGCTAGGTTTCTCACAGCTGAGGCCGAAATTCAGCATTCGCGATGGAGGAACAGATGAGGAGAGACTACCGAGTACAAGTACATGTGTGAACCTGCTCAAGCTGCCGAGATATACTTCAGAAGCGATTCTTCGGGAGAAGCTGCTTTATGCTGTGCAGTCAGGAGCAGGGTTTGACTTGAGTTAAACATGGCTCGACTTCTTTTGATGAAAGAAGATGCATACGGAGGCAGGACTTTGGTTTGAATTAGCATCGGAAGTGGCGGTTTGAAAGTTATGACTCTGAATGAACCAAACTATTGCTATCGACATAATATTTGTACATACTTGCTTGGTACGGCGGAAGATAGGCCATTATGGTGTGTGTGTTATAACAGACTGAATACCACGAAGATAAGACCAGCAATTAATGAATAGGATTGATATCTTCAATAAGTATATCTCATACAACCCCAACTTTTGCTCATGCAAGGCTTTTAATTGTAAATATGAGCATCATAGTCGAACATCCTAATAGCTCGTCGCCATTAATGTCGGTTCTCGTTTGTGCAAGTCGTGATAAACGCCAGCTAAATTATATGTCAGTAAGTACCACTCGGTAATCTTTCGAAAAGCATGGTTCATCCCCTCATTAGAGTTATCGGCAGAAACGCCCCGCCACTTAACCGTTGTATCAACCGTGTTAGCCCAAGTATTGAGAAGAAAACGAAAAAGATCTGGGTCGCCAATGGCTTGATTCACTACCTTCGTATGATGGTCAGAGATTTTATTCGGGTTTTCACCATGTACCCTTCTGTTCTCCAGATCCTACTGCTATCTTGATTGATGAAGATGGAACTGTCGTCCCCTGGGCCCAGAGCATGACCCCTTTCACGGAAAATGTTGACATGAGCCGTCCTGGAATTTACCGTGAGTTGATGGAGCTGGCGAACAGTGGCGCTCGCTGGTTTGAGCACCAGTCTGTCCGATATCAGTTAATGAAGGTCATGTAGGTACAGTAGGTATTGGTTCACTTGTGGCAGGGCTAGAAAAGTAGCGTTGAAGGTGGTTGAAAGAAATCGCGTTACAACTGAGCAAACCAAGACACAAAAGATTGGGCATTGTACCTAGGTAGGTAGTCTATATAAGGCACTAGTAAGCACAACAACTGGCTTAAACCTCACCACCCTAAGATCAACTGCCGTGTGACGAGGGTCGATAGTTATGCAAGTTCAGATATAGGGTAGCTACGCCATACAGTAGAAAATGGAAGAAAGCTACCTACCCCATGGAAGTTAGTAATTACCTCAACAAGCTGGTTCTAGACTGCACACCCTCACGCTCTACAGACCACAAGATCGCGCATAAATAAAATCGTAAAAAGAACCACAGAAGATGACTGAAACCAGCTGTCTTTCGGGTATCAGTGGAGAATAGGCATCACAAGACAGTAGTCAGCAAAGAAGTCACTGGACCGAAACAATGCGCAGATACCCAAGAACTAAGCCGCGGCAAGGAACGGCCTTGAGCCGAATCAAAGCATCGGCCAAAGAGCGCCCAATACCGAACGCTTGGGGCATGCAACAGTATGATTGACATCAGCGTTCATGGACCCATGTAGATGTCATATAGACATTCATTGTCTTGACAGCGTCAAGAGGGAAAATATGCTAATTGAAGTTTTGAAAGAATAGCCATCAATCATTGAATGTGTCGACGTTGAGTTACTGCAACCCTCCACACCGTGTGTAAAAGAACATGTGACCGACCAACAATCCTATGCTATTTGCACATGCTAGTCAGAGCCATTACATACGTACCCCAGGATCTCACCACCTACAGTGTTGATCAGCCGAGTGCCAACCACGATTTTAGACATTGAGTGCCCTTGGGGCATGACCTCGGTTATGTAAAAACCGAGTGCCGGTGAGAACCTTGACAATCCCTAGGCGGTACTGTACCCAAGAGTCAATGGTGGACCTACAATCTCTGACCAGGTACGTAGGCTGGTAGCTATGAGAAATGAGATAATGTACTATTATTTGATAAAAAAATAGAAATCTCCGCCCACTTTCCAAACAACCTACGATGTATCTTTGTACCTAGTAGGTAGAGATCCGAGGATAAGGGACGAGGCAAAAGAGAAGACGTTGTCAGAGGAAGAGCCACCCCACCGAAGAACCAATTAACATCCAGTTAATTGTCAAAGAAGCCCTTTCCTGGGTCTAAAAGCGGTAATACGCACCCCGGTGATCGGTTCCTTCCCCACTATCGGCCATCTCTTCGCACCAGGAAAGAGAAAGAGTCAACGGCGGAAAGTTGCTTCGCCGTCGGCCCCAGACCATTTATCTCCCAGAGCTTCTCTCCAAAAGGAGACATTTTCCTTTCCTCACCTCTAATACCAATTAATTATCGCCAACTCTCCTGCTGGTGGCTGCGCACCTCAATTAACCTTCACTTCAGCCTTAAGCGTCACCATGTCCGCCCCACGACCAGTTTCGCGATACGTTCAGCGCAGCTCGCGGGTGCTTTCTCGCTCACAATTACGTCCTGGTAGATCTAACCTCTCTGCCGCCACAATCTCAGCCAGATCCTCCAGTTCAAGGAGGACGAGTACGGCTATATGGTCAACCACAAGAGTGCCAATGGCTTCTCGCGCCTTCAGCACAACTTCAAGACTTCGGGACGAGGAGGATTTCGACCCCGCGAGCGTCGAGCGCGAGTCCGACGAGGTTGACGTCTGTATCGTAGGAGCTGGTCCCGCTGGGCTCAGCGCTGCTATTCGCCTCAAGCAGCTCGCCAATGAAGCTGGTAACGAAGATTTCCGTGTGCTTGTATTGGAAAAGGCTGGCGATCTCGGTGCCCACATCCTTTCAGGAGCTGTAATTCAGCCCACCTCCATCAACGAACTTATTCCCGACTGGCTCGACGAGGACAACCCCAATCGATTCGAACATGCCACTCCCGCTGGTACCGATCGTATGCGATTCCTCACCAAGAACTCCGCCATTCCTATTCCTGCGCCCCCTCAGATGACCAACCATGGAAACTACATTGTCAGCTTGAATCAATTCGTGAAGTGGCTTGGTGAGCGTGCTGAAGAGGTCGGTGTTGAGGTTTATCCCGGATTTGCTGCCTCCGAGGTCGTTTATGCCTCAGATGGCTCAGTCAAAGGTGTCGCCACCAATGACCTTGGAGTTGGCCGTGATGGCAAACCCAAGGAAACATTCGAGCGAGGCATGGAATTCCATGCGAGAGTGACTATGTTTGGCGAGGGCTGCCACGGAAGTTTGAGCAAGCAGGTCATCAACAAGTTTGACCTGCGGAGAGATAGCCAGCACCAGACCTACGGTCTTGGTGTCAAGGAGGTTTGGGAAATTGATCCCGCCAAGTTTGAAAAGGGTCTTGTTGTGCATTCAATGGGCTATCCACTACCCAAAGATGTCTACGGCGGCTCTTTCATGTATCACTTTGGCGAGAATCTCGTTCAGATCGGTCTCGTTGTCTCGCTCGATTACCAAAACCCATGGATGTCACCCTACCAAGAGTTCCAGAAGCTCAAGCGTCACCCCCTCTTCCGTGATATCCTTGAGGGTGGCAAGTGCATCTCGTATGGTGCTCGCGCTCTTATCGAGGGTGGTTTCCAGTCTATCCCCAAAGTTGCTTTCCCCGGTGGTGCGCTCATTGGCGACTCGGCTGGTTTTGTCAACGTTCCTAAGGTTAAGGGTACTCACAACGCCATGAAATCAGGCATGCTTGCGGCTGAGGCAGCATGGACTGCCATTAGCGAAAAGACCGATGAAGGTACAGTCTTCTTATACGACTACGAAAACAAATTGCGAGAATCTCCTATATGGAAGGAGCTTAAGGAGGTACGCAACATGCGTCCTTCTTTCCACACTCCTCTCGGACTATATGGTGGTATTATGTACTCTGGCCTCGAGGCTTATGTCTTCAAGGGCCGTGTTCCTTGGACCCTTAAGCATAAGACCCCCGACCACGCTTCTACCCTTCATGCCGATAAGGTTCCCAAGATTGAGTACGAAAAGCCTGATGGCAAACTCACCTTTGATATCCTGACAAGTGTCTCTCGTACCGGTACCAACCACGAGGAGGACCAACCTGTTCATCTGCAGGTAAAGGACTGGGACGCCCATACCGAGTCAACATACCCTCCTTTCAAGGGCTTGGAGAATCGTTTCTGTCCTGCTGGCGTGTACGAGTATGTTGAGGATGAGTCAAAGCCTCATGGGGTGCGCTTCCAGATCAACGCGCAAAA
The DNA here is from genome assembly GCA_033439405.1 of Fusarium sp. NFCCI 5145. Taxonomy (NCBI): domain Eukaryota; kingdom Fungi; phylum Ascomycota; class Sordariomycetes; order Hypocreales; family Nectriaceae; genus Fusarium; species Fusarium sp. NFCCI 5145. The sequence goes on along the minus strand of JAWDHB010000089.1, from coordinate 147,410 downwards.
GTAAGTAAAAACTTTCTCATAATCCCATTTGAGTTGAGAATAACGAGTCTAACAATAAAATAGCTGCATCCATTGTAAGACATGCGACATCAAGGCCCCTCAGCAAGACATCAACTGGCAGGTGCCCCAGGGAGGCGAGGGTCCTAAATACTACATGACCTAAGAAAACCTAACACTTGTCCTGTTGGGAACTCTTCTTCATTTTTTTCTTCTGTATGATACCTGATTGATATACCTGGATGCATTCTTGGAGCGTTGGGGAAGGCAAATGGGCATAAGGCCGGAAGCAAGGTAGGAAGGTTTTGACTTTTGGAGCATATTGGAGTAGAGGTTACGGTACCAAAAAAAATAATACAATTTTGACCAAGATCTTGACCCTGAATCACGAAAGCCGGTCGAAAGCGTGCTAGGCGGAGTTGACATATCTGTTCTATAGCTGGTACTGTAGCAATAGACGCAAGGTCACTCGAGCCGCATGAACTTATCTTTGTATTAACGTGTGACCAAATAGGAAAGTCTTGAGCCTCCAGTGTGGAGAGACCAACGTGCGGATTCCGCGGCTGCGTCGTTCATGGATATATGTGCATCTACAGGCATTCAAATTTGTGATTTATGCACGTTTTAATTAGGAGCAAGACAAGAACATCTTACTACGTATGTAGTATAGCCAGCCTAGATGAGTATCCATAGGCAAAATACGCGTAATTATTCTGGCAACACACAAAACAAAGAGCCCTCACAAGCGATAGCTGGAGGCTTATCTTTTCTGTCACCCATGTAAGCACTGAATGGAGATAGCTTTGCGATAGTCTCCATACAACCAGCGCAATCTCGTTCAAGCGCACCTTATCGTGAGGAGTCGGTTCATGACCCAGTAATTAAGAGGCTAACATGACATGGCGGATCTTTGGAGATACTCGAAGAAGTTCAAGTGAGGCTGGCTGGTTGAGGTTCTTTGAGAAGAACCGCTCTGTGGAGCTCATATCCAAACCAAGCCTAGGACTAGCACATGTTGCGAGAGAAGGAAATTGTTAGTGAGGTACTTGTGTCAGCAAGCCCCCGGTAATTAGGCGCGTTCTCGTAAGAGGTAGCCATACTTGGCGATCCTTGACAATCAAAATTTTCGTGTCACCACTCGGCGTCAAATTGGCCGTGGGATCCTGGAACGTGTCCTTAATGCGGACTGGGGTTCCAAGAGTCACGACAAGCAAGTTTCTCAAGTCTAGCCCAGACTTTGGCAGTCATGCATCCTCTACACTCAACTCAGTCTTGCATTCAACAAAAAGGCGGTGCAGGAGCCTGCACCTGCAGTGTGATAAATGAAGAATGCACCAACATTAAAAAAAAAAAAAAAAAAAAGTGAACCACCATTACGACTGCAAAATTCGATGACGGCTGCCAAAGAGTCATTGTACTGAGTACATGATGCAAGAAGCCAGTCAGTGGGCGCACAGAGCAGCCTCCCTGGCCTGCGAGGGGGTCTGTTTGGCTGTGAAGTGCATCCTGGTTGGCCACAGCTGAATGACTCACAGAGTCAGCGGGCGGTTGGGGGCTTAGAACGAGAGGGCAAGAAAAATGGGAAAACCCACAACCTGCCTTGCTGAGTGGTCGCCGGGGGAAAAATCCAATCAATAAAAAATTGCATCGAGGTCTGTCCGGAAATCAGGCTTTGCGCAGCTAGTTAGTTGGGTGATATGATACGCAATATGTTCCTGCTGCTCTGGGTCATGGCGAGGCTTTGTTGATGAGACACTTGCGAGACGACCATCGTAATGAATGTGATGAGCGCGATTCAACTAGGCTGCGGTGACGACGCGTCGCGAAGGAGGGCGCGTGGACTGAAGAATAGGGTCAGTGAAGGGGGCAGAGCGTGTTTCAGGGTCTCATCGTGTTGGTGGTTGGGGAGAAGTCCCACGAGGGGCGACAAGAGGGTTTGACAGGGCCAGGCATGGCTGGAACTTGAATTAGTGGGCGTCCGCTCCGACAACGACGGGGGTACGCGATTGCGATTGGGGAACGAGGCGATCTTGATCTCTTGGTGCGCCAACGATCGAGCGCAATCAGAGTCAGACTGGAGGGGAGGAGTCAGGTCTGAAATGAGCAGGTGGAAAGCCTAAAAAATCAGCCAACCACGCCTCGCCGGACTAGCCCCCGGCCCATAATTCCAGTCCGTATCCGAGGTCCACAGGTCTGCGAGGCTCCATGGATAGGCGCTGTGACGCTATTGTCGCCGCCGGATTGCGTGCTATTGTGGTCGCAGAATCCGGCTTGAGTCAAGGCAGTCCAGGTCAAGTCAGGCTCTGCTGGTTGCTGGGTCTCAGTGCCCGCCTTTCCCATCTTCGTGATCGTTCCCGTCGGTGTTGGGCTTTGTTTTCGCTATGGCAAGCCGGTCAATACCGGTTAACGTCGTTGACTTCTCTGTTCATTGCTATTGCTTCGGTCTCATCTCGTCTGCTGCTTGTTTTGTCTTCGTAAATATTGTCGCCGTTCGTGGATATGATAATTCTGCTCGGTAGCTTCATGGCCGCGCAGTCGACTTGTAGATTGAGGTGAGGGTTGTGGGTTGTTGGAAAGGAAGAGGTGGTAGGTAAGAGGTGAGGTGATGGAGGGACAGAAAAGAAAGTCCAGTGGAGGAGATGACAACAGGAGAGAAAAAGCGGTACTGAGCACGCCAGGTGGTGGAAGGAATAATCGAGACAGTGGGGAAGCAGAAAGAAAGAATAATACAATAATGTTTTGGGTAAAAGCTGGTTAGTTCCGCTTCAGCGATATTGTCACCTTTGCACTGTTCTTGTCTGGCTGGAGCTGGGAAGGTGTCTCGTTTATTTGCTGAACCGCGTGCACGACCACCCTCGGACTGGGATCCTTCCATTGTTTATCATCTCTGGAGTTGCCAATATTAGCCACTGCCAGCGGCCTGCATTGGGCAGCATGGCTTCCTGTTAGTGGCGATCCTGAAAGATTGGGGGCTCACGGCTTCAGTGCTTTGAGAAGTTGGAGCCTGCGTTTGTGAGGAGTCAAGAGTCAAGAGCCCGAGGCTCGTGTCGCAAAGTCAAAGCTGATGTAGCGGTACATGTACATGAACTTTGAGTTTGCTACAGCGACACTTCAGGGGCTCAAGGCTCAGACTGGGGTGCGTGAGTGGGGAAAAAGGAGATAAAACCAGCGTCGAAAGAGTGTTTGATTGGATCATCGCAGGTTAGTGCGCAGACTAGCGCATGCCAAGCCTGCCAGCGGCGACGCCACAGGTTGTGTTGTTGCCTGGGGTGTCCTGCCTGAGCAGCCTTTGTCCAAAATTATAAGAAGCCAGCCCTCCCCTCGCCCGCCTGTTTCGAAAGACCTGCCCGGAAGTCCCGACTGACGGCCCTACGTACCAACCACTTACGTCCGGCCTCTCTTTATTTTTGCTCCCACGACGTCACACCCCACATTTACACCTCACCTCCAAATCTCTTTGGGCAATCATCACCTGTCCTACCTCACTCAGCCCTGAATAATCTCTCTAGGCTTTGTCTCTATCATCTCTTCACTTTGTCTCTACATTACGACCCTGCTTTCCTGCAGACGTAATCACACTCTCTAGGCTTCAGCCTTCGCGACCAGGTTCCAAGAACTGGAAGACGTTCCTTGCCCTATCGCTCCTTGCGCGCAACCGATATCTTTGAACTCGGCGAAGACCGGAACGAAGCGATACCCGCCGACACCGTCAACGTCGCCATCGAGTCCTTGCGCTGTTGTAGACAACAATAAAAAAGAAGTTGCTGTGAAGTGAAAGAAGCTTGTGGTCTTCTTAGAAAAAAAGAAACTCTAATTACAGGCCGATACTTTGAAATATCGACTGGACAAAAAAAAGCCTACATCATTCCATCATCTTCCATTACGTTCTGCATCGAATCTTGTATTCGTCGCTTTCTAAAGAACAATACAATTGCTGGGTCAGTTTATTTGTAGGGGACACATTCACTTGTTTCTCTCCCACGATTGGTAGGTCGCCCCTCTGATTCACTGCACAGTCCCCTACCCCGCCTATAAAGCGCCTGTTTCTTCTCACTTTGCTCAACTCTACTCCTTCATCAACACAGCGGCGCTGCATTTGTGTATCCCGTTTTCCCATCGCCATCGCATCTACCTGCGAGGGTAGGATGCATACTCTTTTCTTTTCATTTGACACAAGATGCTAACTTGGGTGTCGCTCTAGATCTGTTCAGCGATTGTTTGCTTAACCGTTGACACATCTCGATACCGACTCCAATTATGGAAGGCATCCAGACACACCCGTCGAACGCGGCGCAAGCCAAGGCCTTCACTGCGCCCGGATCGCTGTCGTTCCCCGGAGCAACCAACGAGCTGACACCACCACCTGCCGGTAATGGTGATGCCGCTCAGCGACCTGCTCCCAACGGTCAGCAGGCGGCAAATGGCAATGGGGTGGCACCCGCAACGCCTGTCGCGACGCCTGCTGCCACTCAAGGACCTAGTGGAATCACTCCCACTCTACAGTATGTATCCTCCTGAGTGACCCTTTGATGCTCAGAGAGGCTTATCTGGCAAACTTTAAAGGAACATCGTGGCTACAGTGAACCTTGACTGCCGCTTGGATCTCAAGACTATTGCTCTGCACGCGCGTAACGCAGAGTACAACCCCAAGGTACTACAGACTTTACACGTGCACTGAGTAAAGACACGTTGCTAACAAGACAAGCGTTTCGCCGCCGTCATCATGCGAATCCGCGAGCCCAAGACCACTGCTCTGATCTTTGCCTCTGGCAAGATGGTCGTTACTGGTGCCAAGTCAGAAGATGACTCGAAGCTCGCCTCAAGGAAGTACGCTCGTATTATCCAGAAGCTTGGCTTCAACGCCAAGTTCACCGACTTCAAGATCCAGAATATTGTCGGCTCTTGCGACATCAAGTTCCCTATCCGACTTGAGGGTTTGGCTTCTCGCCACCACAATTTCAGTTCTTACGAACCTGAATTGTTCCCCGGTCTTATCTACCGCATGATTAAGCCCAAGATTGTGCTTCTCATCTTCGTCAGTGGCAAGATCGTCTTGACAGGTGCCAAGGTCCGAGAGGAAATTTACCAGGCCTTCGAGATGATCTACCCTGTGCTGCAAGGTTTGTACTTCTGCCTGGCTGCTTACTGTGTTGATGTGCTAACTTTCGAAAGATTTCCGCAAGGTCTAAGTTGCCATTTGACACTGTCATCTTACATCCGACACTTCCCAATGTCGCCTTATCGACGTGTATGATTAGACAACCCGTCACGATACCACGATTGCTTTTTTCTTAACTTTCTGGCTTCCGCTTGGTCTTGATGTCCAGGCTGGAAGCCAGGAATTTGCGTTTGTACCATTTTGAATTTCTGCATTGCACTGGCGTTGGCAGGGGCGGTTAGGAAGGGGATTATTCACGAAGGATTTCGGTTCAGGGGGAAAAGCAAAGAATACTCATCCCGCGACACATCATAGATTGCTCGCGCCGGTACTGCGGCGCACGCGCTCAGTTGATTTGAGCGCCTCTAATACTTCCTAAGGGACGCGTTGAGTTGAGAAGTGGTGCCGAGGAAACAAAGTCGAGCAGTTGCCCGCATGACCCTTGTGAGGGTTCAGTCAAACAAACACAAACTCGGTGACGGGTTCGTGAAAATACGGAGAGCTCACCCCGGCGTCTGTCGGTGGTGAAGACAATCATCTTGGGGTTGTCGAACTGAACAAGCGTCTGCGAGGTTCATCCTCCAGATTGAACAGTTTTTTTCACAGTAGTGAAGATATGAATAGAGTTCTAAGTTCTCTCCCAAGGCTCAAGTTCTTTTTGTCGTTTGGTTTTTTGTGAAAAGTGAGCTCGCGTGCGTCAGACGCATAATAACCCACTCACGTGGCCGGCCAATAATGGCGTCGTTCATGGTCAACCTGGAGACGAGCCCCGATTCTCGGCAGCGCCAAAGTTTATCAGTCGAATTTTGGTCCCATTCTAGCGTCGTTGGCGAAGCTTCTCCAGTCAGACAGCGCCGTCATCGGTGTGGGAACGGGGCAAAGTCTTCGCATTTTATCGGCCCATCTGGACTTTCTTTTGTTGACGAACCGGTAGATAATGAACTGTTCTGTTCCCCCCTTGGAAGCCTCTGTTGCCCTCTCCTCAACCAGTATATCCTCTTCGTCTGTCGCAATGGCCGGTGCTCCCTCTTCTATCCTTGTTGTTGGCTCTGGGGTCTTTGGTCTCGGCACCGCCTGGGCTTTGGCCAAGCGACCATACTACTCCAACACTTCGATTACCGTCGTTGACGACTGCGCAGGACAGTTCCCTCCTGAGGATGCCGCCAGTGTAGACTCGTCTCGAATTGTGCGAGCCGACTATTCAGACCCTCATTATGCCGCGCTTGCCGCCGAAGCCCAGACGGAATGGCGAAAGCAGGGTGACGACGAAGTCGGTGGACAAGGGAGGTATTCCGAATCGGGCTTTGTCCTCTGCGCCAGCGAAACACCCAAGGACTTCAAGCTGAAGAAGTCTGGTATGGAGTATACCAAGGAGAGCGCCAAGAACGTCGAGTCAATCGCTAAGCGGACCGGCCTGCCCATGGACAAAATCCAGAAGCTGGAAAGCACCAAGGCCCTTCAGGAGTTTCTAGGTACCGATGGATATCCTGGAGACTGGGGCTACCTCAACGGCAACTCTGGATGGGCCGATGCCGGTGAGGGTATGAAGTGGCTCTACAAGCAGGCCAATGCTACTGGACGTATCCAATTCGTCAACGGCAAGGTGACAGAGCTTGTAACACAGGGCGACAAGGTCATTGGCGCGAAGCTGAGCGACTCCGAGATCCTCAAAGCCGATGTGGTGATGGTTGCTGCAGGTGCTTGGTCCGGCTCGCTGGTCGATCTTCGTGGAAGAACAGAGGCCACTGGCCATGCAGTCGTGTACATGGACATTACACCCGAAGAGCAGAGACGTCTCGACAATTTCCCCGTCGTCTTGAACCTCAGCACTGGTCTGTTCCTCATCCCCCCACGAAACAACGTCCTCAAGATCGCTCGCCACACATTCGGATATATCAACCCCGTCAAGATCAGCAGTGCTCTTCCTCCTTCACCTAACGACAAGCGAGAGCCTTTCCTCGCATCCCAACCCTACACCGCCCGCAACGACTCCTCGAACCCTCTTACTCTCGAGGCCGACCGAGATCTCCGCCGCGCCCTCAAAGACCTGTGTCCCGTGCGTGGTCTAGAAGACCGACCATGGAAGGAGGCCCGAATCTGTTGGTACTCTGACACGCGAGACGGCGAGTGGCTCATAGACTACCACCCGGGCTGGAAGGGGCTCTTTATTGCGACTGGAGACAGCGGACACGGATACAAGTTCCTGCCCAACTTGGGTGAGAAGATCGTCGATGTTATACAGGGTCAGGGCGGCAAGCTTGGTGAGAAGTGGCGGTGGAGAGAGATGGAAAATGACGGAGTTGGAAGAGAGACGAACGGCATCTACACTGGCCTCATCACACAAGACGGGAGCAGAGGTGGACGGCCATTAGTGCTCTGTGACGAGCTGGACAAGGGGCGGGCAGCTATCGGAGAGTCCAAGGCCAAGCTATGATAGAACACTAAAAGGTGTTGGGTGTCTTTTAGATGAAGCGTTCGTTTGTAGCAGTTAAAGAAATCAAATTTGTTTGCAAAAGTCGAATGTTTTAAGGAAGTGAAGCGACATGAACTGACTTGGAAGGAGAATAAGCTTACATACATAACTACCTAAGGCACCTAGTAAACAGGTAGGCCTGGCAAGGTACCTTAGGTAGGTATGATAACACCACTTACATCTCCAATGCATGTATCCGTAGTGGGGCTAGTGAAATATCCGATGAACGGTGTTTCAGTTAACGCGGGCGTTTGGCATGAGTTCACGTGTCAGATATGGCACATGGAGAGACATATTCCAATTTCCTTCTTTAAGGGAAATATACTGCGTACCTGGTCACCAAGAAGAAGGTCCATGAGCGATGTCTACTTCATTGTCTTGGCGACCGTCATTCTCCGTCGTGTTATACCAGAGCAGCATCAGAGTGATTGCGCTCATGTCCTTGTAATTAGAATCACTCTTTGAAGTAGAACATGGGCTGACTTTTCAGGTAGTCTATCAAATTTGTCCATCTCGTCTGGTAGTCATGTCATTGTTGTACGATATAGCTGAATCTGTGCCGTCTCTTTTTATGTTCCTCTGTTCTGAACTGTCTCATGCGCCACCTTCGCAGTCGCGTTGACGATCAGATCGTGCTCATGAGAGTGCACCGTCTTCTTGTATTGTTCTAGGTCCTCTCCCTTCCACTCAATCTCCTTGACCAGGATAGGAGTACCCCTGTCTACCTCAGCGATCACGTAGTGGGCCATGATACCCGAGCGTGTTAGTCGCCCGGCCTTAAACTCCTCGAAAGCTCGTTCAATCGCATTGGCTCCATCAAACTCACCAGGCAGGGCGCTAGGGTCTTGTCAGCGGTTCAATCACTTCCTTGGACAAATGTTTTGTCTACTCACGGATGCAAGTTAATGACATTCAGGCCTGCTTTCTTGATAGGGTCTAGGAAAGCAGTTGAGAAGACATGCATCCAACCAGCGAGGACGATCAGCTCGGGTTTCACGTCGGCTGAAAGAATCTTCTCGGCCAAGGCAGCGTCATATTTCCGACGGCCTTCAGCAACTGTCTTCTCGTCTGTCTCTCCCTTCTTCAAGAACCCATTACTGATCAAATTGAAATATTCCCAAGTAATACCTAGTCATGAGTTAGTTTAACTATTGGTGACCAAGAATACAGTATACACATGAAATTTTCATAGGCCAGGGCTATGTATATAGTTTCAAGGGTGTGGTTTCTTACCTGCTTTGTCCGCTCGGACAGTGGCGTGCGCATTCTTTCGGTTCACAATGAGAGAAATGATACGACTGTGAGGAAGTGAACCTTGAGATATCGCATCAATAAGAGCCTGGAAGTTGGAGCCAAAGCCAGAGGCCATGACTAGAATTCGACATGGTGAATCTTGCTGGCTCGACATTTTGGAAAGTTGATAAAGAACTGAACTGGAAATGGCTATGCTTCAGTCACTATTTCGAATGCCGGTCTCGAGCTTCACTCAAAACTTTCCCCTCCAAAGGGTGTCACGTGATGCCGATAGCGGCACACATTTGACGAGAAAATGATCCATAACACAGGAATAAGTGAGAACCCAACCAGCCTGCCTTCTTTTTTTTGTTTTTAATGTGGCTTACTGTGAATTGTTCCATTCATAATATTTGAAATCATCTTTGAGATCCTCATAGGAGAAGACATAATTTGGATCATAACCTCTGTCTCCAAGCTGATCTGGAATGAGAGATAGCAGCTGTACAGATCATAGCCCATTCGATCTTGAACATGCGGCGACAGAACTCGGTATTAGTATTATAATAAATAATAGTTAAGACACTCTCTAACTCAAGAGTGCGTCTGCTATCAATATTATACGTAGTAATGCCATTTCTTCTATTGCATGCTTGAAGCTCTTGCTCGTGGCAGATATATATAGCTTGCTGCTATGATGATAACTGAATTGGGACATGAGGGCCGTGGCTTCTTTTCCGTGAAAAGAGGCAGTAGACTTTTGTTGCATGGTATCTAGTGGAACTCAAGTCTGATGGTTGATTTGGCCTGATCGTCTATTAATCGAAGTTTTAGGTATCCATGATTCGATGTTGCCTACCCTGTAAGTCGATGCCAGCTTGAATGAAGAAGCTTGAAAAATGCGGGCAAGCACCTTGTCTATCGCAAGGAGGCCCACTTATTGATTCAACCTGGAACGCGCCGAAGGTTGCGACAGCTCCAGTTGACATCCATTCGTATTCAGTTATTCTTTTTACAAAATTACTGTTTTCCACCCCTCAACTACCATCTACTGCAAGGAATGGGGATGAACTGAATAAACAAATCGATCAACAAGACCGAAAATGTCTTCCGGAAAGGGTATATCCGAATTCCCAAACTTGGAAGCTAAGCTTCAAAAGCCGACCAAGCAGTCCGCATTCGAGAAGCAAAAAGCAGAAGCTGAAGCCAAGCGACTACGAGAAGAAGCAGAGACAGCTGCCGTATACAACGAATTCGTCAAGAGTTTCGACCGCGATGATGACGACGATGGCCATAGCACACCCAGCTCTTCAGCGCCCTCTCGCCCTCGACCTGGATTTCGAGGCCCGCCGCCTCCCTCGGGGCCAGGTAGGCGACATTTCGGGGCCTCAGGATTAAAGAGTGGACCAGGGAGCCTGGGACCACCGCCGTCATCATTTGGAAAAAAACGATCTTTCCAGGACTTTGCGCGGCCACCGCGCGAGAAGGGAGTGCTGAGCTACGATGAGGGTGGTGGTAGCGGAGGATCACTCCCAGGATCCAGGGTTTTCCATACGAGCGACGATGAGGATATGGATGGCGTGACAAACCGAGCAGAAGAGAAGGCTATAGCGAAGCCTACACTACGACTATCGAACATACCTCCTGGAACCTCACCAGCTACGATCAAGGCGCTGATTTCCGAGAACTTGACTGTTGAGAACGTCAAGATTACACCTTCGACCGGCTCTGGAAGCTTGGAGCGAAAACATTCCGTCTCTATTGTGACATTGTCCCAGGATACACCCGCGAACGAGATTGATGCAGCTGTCAATGCGCTGCAGAACCGGTACTTGGGCTACGGTTATTATTTGTCTCTCCATCGACATCTTTCGTCAGCTGTTACGAGCTCGGCAGCGCTGCCTAATGTTGGCTCATCCTCAACGTCACACCCTTTTGGGGCAAAACCTGTAGAGCAACCATCAGGGCCACAAAATGCACATATACAACATGGGTTCAATAACAGATTTGCGCCTCCAACTTCATACGGCCCTCCGGGAGCGACTGTGAATCGTTCGAATCTATTATACGTACCGGTGAAACCACCATCGGATGTGAAAATCCTTCAGCTAATCAGCAAGGTCATCGAAGGGGTTCTTGCGCATGGTCCGGAATTTGAGGCGCTGCTCATGTCCCGGCCCGAGGTCCAAAGAGAAGAGAAATGGGCATGGATATGGGATGCAAGAAGTCAAGGCGGCATATGGTATCGATGGAGATTATGGGAGGTTATTACGGGATCACAGCAATCACGGCAAAAGGGGAAATACGTCCCCTTATTTGATGGTTCTCACGCATGGAAGGTTCCAGAGAAGAAACTCAAATTCGAGTACACGACGAAACTGGACGAATTCGTATCGGACTCGGAATACAACTCGTCAGACGAAGAGGACTTGGACGACGAGAATAAGCGGGAAAACACAGATGCCGAGTTCGAGAAGACATTCCTCAACCCGCTGGAAAAAGCCAAGCTGACACATGTTCTCGCGCGACTACCGACATCAATGTCGAGGTTAAGAAAGGGCGATGTTGCGAGGGTAACAAGCTTTGCGATCACTCATGCCAGTCGCGGAGTCGACGAGGTTGTGGCCATGATTACATTCAATGTCGAGAAGCCATTTGCTCTTACCGGTGCAACCCCCGATAGGAAGCCCGAGGGCAAAGATGTGCAATCAGGAGCACAGGAAGAGGCATCTAATAACGAGGGCCCCGATATTAGTGCTGCTAGCCTGGTGGGCTTATACGTCGTCAGTGATATACTGTCGTCTTCATCTACAAGTGGCGTACGCCATGCCTGGCGTTTTCGGCAGCTGTTTGAGACGTCATTGAAAGATCGCAAGACGTTTGAGGCATTGGGTCTCATGGCAGAGCGACTCAAATGGGGTCGTCTACGTGCGGAAAAGTGGAAGCGCAGCATTCAACTTGTGCTTAACCTCTGGGAGGGATGGTGTGTCTTCCCAGCTGAGAGCCAGGAGCTGTTTGTTCGAAGTTTTGAGAACCCGCCCTCGCTAGTTACCGCCGAGAAAGAAGACAGTGAAGAGAAGAAGGGTAGGTGGAAGACGGTGGAGGATGGACAGTCGCGAGTGCTGCCTATTTCAACCGTGGAAGAGGAAGACGACGTTCCGGGCGAGGCGATCGATGAAGACGATGTCGAGGGAGAACCTATTGATGAGGACGATGTCGAGGAAGAGCCTATTGATGAGGACGACATTGAAGGAGAGCCCATCGATGAGGATGATGTGGTTGGAGAACCAATGGATGAAGATGAGCTTGTGGGAAGCGAGCCGCCACCAGTGCCTACAGAACAGCCAGTTGCTGATAGGGAGAACAGGGCCCAAGAAGAACTGGCTCGAGCTGGGCAGGCTAGAAGGCGGATGCGAGCGGTGGATATGTTTGCTGATTCGGATGATTCGGACAAGGGCGCATAGAGATAGGCGAAGCACAATGATACCAATTAGCAACGGATCAGGCGTCATGGTTCCGTTTGTAAGATGCTTCAACGGCGTGAGATCAAGGCAAGATAAAAAAATCAGATGTGATCTTTAGTTCGTGTGGGACGGCTGAGCTTCTGAACATCACTTGAATAGGACATAATATCAAGACCGGAGTGTCAAACATGGGCAGAGCATGACATGAGACTAGACAAGACACTAGACGAGGATCTTACGGGAGATGAGCCTAGAACAGAGACACAATGTAACGTAGATGCGAAAACACCTGCTTGAAATTCCGCTTATATTAAACTCTTACCGTTGGCTACCTGCATGAGGTTTGTGATAAGATAGGAGACGGACCGTGCCTTTCACAAATGTCAAGATCTCATGTACGTTATGTCACGGATATCAGGACGTCTAAAAACCAATTGATACGTTCGAGGTAAAATCAGTCGACCAAAACCTCAGTGCATATGCTTTCAGTTTTGGTGGTGTTGGGTGTTGATGTGGCCGGGCCTTTGGGCCAATGGAAACTTGCTCACTTGGCCGGGTTGGCTGATGGATACGGACACAAGATAGTGGAGAGAGAAGAGAGAAGCGACAAGAAGGATTAAAACACGGTAAAGGCTTTTTTGACGTTATCGATAAATGATGGTTTCTTTAGATATATTTTGGTTGTAGGTTTCATATTAACGAGAACCGTTAACTCTGGAAATGGAATATCGGACGTTGCACGGAGGGGTACCGCCGGGTCTCCGGTTATGCACTCCTCCGTGTCGGCGGCGGCTCAATTCAAGCAACGGAGCCGGGGATAGTTTGGGATTGACTTCGGGGTGATATTGGATTACCAACGTGCACGAACAACGAGAAACGCCTACACCGAGAATTCTGAGAAATTTTCACGGGTTATATATGTCTCCAGAAATAGGTTCATCTTATCATACACCTTGTTCCAATATGACATGACGTCCAACTTCTATTCCGAGGAGCGGATCTGAGCTGAGCGGGCACCGAACACCACAAAAAATTAGTACCTAGTAGGTGGAGAGTCATCCATGGCTGGAAGCCTGCCCGGGCTGTTAGTGATCTTGCCAACCAAGTGCCTCACTACTAGGTAGGTAGGATTAGACAACTTTTGGGCGTCTTTAGGGCGCTTCCTGCCCGCTGCAGCCCCCGCATGGTGGGGCCCGATGAACACTTGTAGGCAGGTTGCCCGCTGCTGACAACCGAAGGGAAGGAGAAGGTTGGGTCCCTGAATAATGGATGGATGGTCGCTCCCGTGTCTTGGGTCTAGATCAAGATCCTCTGTTTTGCTTTGTTACATCTTCTTTTTTGCGACAACACCAACGATACATACCATTTCGCCTCAATCTCTCATTCTTAGCAGCTGGTTTGCATCGTATATATCATCCTACATCCTCATCGAGCTTTAGCGCGACAGTATCATATCGAACAACCCTAACCCCGATTCCAACCCGATTTGCGCTACAATCGCCGCAAACCTCGGGAATCCATCTTTTGTATCCCCTCGTTCGCTGCACAAAACCTCGAGTCCTCGAGCGTCGCCGAGTAAACCGCGTCGCTTCATCCACATATTATTCCTTCCATGTCAAATCTTGCGACAATTGCGCACCCGTAGGCACTTGTTGCGGCTGCGAGCGGGCCACAATCTTGACGTCTATCCGTCTTGCTCCACCTCTGTCATTCGTCGTACATACCTTCCGACGCCCTCGCCATGCCTCTCATTAACGGAATAAAGATGGCTTGGTATGTTTTTCTCTTGACGCGGCCCACTTCCGTAGAACCTTTGGGTAAATTTACTGACTAAATCTTGCCTCGGTAGCGAGCCTTGTATTCGAGGCCATCGCTCAACCAAATGTACACATGCAAACGAGCGACTAATGGTGCCCGTACGGAAGCCGGGACGACCTCTCAGCACATGCCCTCATCCAGCTTCTCGGCCGTGCTCTTGTGGCAGAGTTACGGCTGCTATACCTAAGAAACAAGCATGCCATTGTGGCCCCAGCAAAGGGGCCGAGTCTCACACTCTCAAACCCGAGAATGGTCATAGTACAAACAGTTCTACGCCTCAGAGCCCCGTTAGCAAAACACCAGGTTCTGGCTATCGAGTACAAAAAACAGGCTCCAAGGGTGGAACTTCGAGCAGAAGAGAATCCGTTGACCCGGCGGCCTTTCAACGAATGGATCCCAAAATGCTCAATATTTTGCCCTCTTTTGATGACGCATCCCAGAAGCCGGTTGCGCCTCTTTCCGAGATGTCACCCTACGGAAGTATGGGAATGACTTCAGCAGAGAGTCCCTTTGGACCAGTCATGTATCCGATGTTTCAACCACATATAACGCCCCCCATGATGAGCCCAAGCAGCTCGAAGGCACCTATGGCCAGCCAGTCTGGCTCGATGACGAGCACACAGGTATTAGAACAACCAACGGAGCCTGCATCGAAAGTTGGCTCTTGCTGTGGAGGACGAAAGACCGATGATGTTTCTTCTGTACCTATCACGATGGCTTCGGTGCCGAGTCCACCAAAAACCAAGCCCAAGAGTTGTTGCTCTTCCAATAACGACTCACCCAAACCTGACCAGAAGAACGACAGCATATCGGCCAGCGACATACCGACACCTAATAGTATGATGATGTCGCATTTCCCGACACCCATCATGATGCCAAACGGCATGTACTCCTACTATCCTCAGCCCACCGTCTTTACCTATCCACCTCAATATGGCTCATATTTGCAACCTCTTCAGCCGGAACAATGGAGACAGGTCATGGCCACGATGACGTTCGCTGGTCAAGGAAGTATGCCCTCACCCTTCGGAATGCCTGGCACGACGCCGTTCCCGACTCCGACTGCCTCCCAAACTCCCCATTCAGCTACCGGCACCTCTCACCAATGTAGCTGTGGTGCCTCATGCGAGTGTGTAGGCTGCGCAGCCCATCCGTACAACGAAGCAACGCAAAATTATGTGCGATCGGCTTGGCAGAGCATGATGGATACTGGTTACACCCATGCCAATGGACACGGAAATGGTGAGATGCCAACGACAAACGGCCACAGCGCGAACACAAGCACAGCCCCTGTACCTCCTATCGGCTCTGCTGAAGGCACTGTATCGCCAGCCGCCCCGCAGACTCCTTCTGAAGCAGCTTCTGGTATCAGCGAAGAGCAAGCACTGTCGGCCAACGACTTCTTTTTTGTCAGTTATCCGTTTGGAGACTCGTGTGCAGGTGAGGAAGCAAGCTGTCCATGTGGAGATGATTGCCAGTGCCTGGGCTGTGTGATTCATGGCAACACTGAGTTAGCGGTGGAAACCGAGAACCAGGCCTAGGAGGCATCCTACTGAAATATGAGGATATCCTAGATCAGTTTCCTAGCTTCCCCCAATATGGAGTATTGGGGCTTGACGAAGGAATTGCAAAGACAGGACTGGAAACTGGCTAAGCGGTTTTCTTAGATAGTTTGCGATACAATATACCCATTGGAGTTTCGGGTGGACGGAGGCCATCGCTGAGCAATCGGTAGGAATATATTAGCTTTGATATCAAGCATAGCGACATAACATTCAAATCTCCCCTTCATGCTGCAGCGGTTGAGACTAGATTCTTAGCGTACGTTAGAATCATCGTTTTACCACAGCTAGCTCACATTTACGGAGTACATAAACACAAGTAAATTAGAGCGACGTTGTAGAAAAGCGGGGCGCACTGTGCCATCCCTTGGCCTCAAAATCTCATCTTTAAACGCTTCGAAGCTGATTTATCATCGACATTCTTTACATCGTTTCGACAAATTTAACCCGTGTTTCATTGGATTTAGATACCCAGACAGAGTTTCACGGCATAGGAATGGAGCGTCCTAACCGGATTCGAGAAAGGTCACCGCACCGTGACTATCACTACAACTACAGGGGAAGCCAGGATCGCGATACTCACCACGGAAACACGCGTTCACGGTCACGGTCCCCAGCTCACAAACGATCAAAAATATCATCTTCTCGACATGAAAGACGTCACTCTGAGCCAAGCGGCCAACACTCATCATCCAAACATCACCATCATCGCTCATCACAGAAACAACGGGATCATGCAATTCGCCAACCCGGAGCCGCGGTTGGCCTGCCGTTCAACGCGCGGCCCTTATCAAAAGCGGACCTGTCCTCTTTCAAACCACTATTTACCGAATATCTGAGCCTTCAGAAACAGAAGGATATCACTGAGATGGATGATTATGAGGTCAAGGGACGATGGAAGAGCTTTATTGGGAAGTGGAATCGAAAGGAGCTGGCAGAGGGATGGTATGACCCCGGGACCTTTGCACGGATAACATCAGAAAATCCAGCTGCTCTACGAGAAAAACAGGCTTCTATGCATCGGGACGAAAGAGAGGAACCCATGGAAGATGCCAAGAATGACGAGAGCGAAGACGACGACGATTATGGCCCTACGCTTCCCGAATCAGATCGTGCACGACGGTCTGGACCAGGCATCCCCTCAATTCAGGATCTATCTCTACGAGCTGAACTTGCTGAAGAAGACAAGCAAGCCTCTATCACCGACCTCCGTAACGCACGCAAAGCCGACCGGGCTCTTCAAAAGGAGCGTCTCGATGAACTAGCTCCCCGTGCTGAGGCTGGCACCCGCGAGCGCATTCTTGAGAAGAAGGCCGCTGTGGCAGACAAGATGAGATCTTTCCGCGACAAGAGCCCCGGCGCAATGGAGGTCGGCGACGAGAGAGAACTCATGGGCGGCGGAGACTCATTAGATGAATACAAGAAAGCTAAAGAGAGGGAGCAACGGCGTAAAACGGAGAGAGAAATTCGCAGAGAGGAGATTGAGAGGGCGAAAAGGGAGGAGATGGAGGAGAAGAAGAGGGCTTGGAGGGAGAGGGAGGAGGGGACTGTGAGCATGCTGAGGGAGTTGGCACGACAGCGATTCGGATAGAAGAGGTATCTATCCTTTCCCCTGCCTCGAAGTTTGAAGTTACGATAGTGGATTCACATTCCATCCATCTATTCTTTTCCGTTGCTATCACATTGGCACACTATTCGGGAGAAGATGCTGTCAACAGGTGGATTTTTTACGCACTGTGAAGCGCACATTTGGCCCACCGAATCAAAACTCTTTTTCACGACGTCCAAGAACCAGAAGACAGAGACACATTTGACTCTGAGGCCCGGATTCTACAAACAATCCTGGGCGAAGGGATACTAGCTTCGGAGATCGCGTGGTCCCAGCCTACGAAATATTCAAACTACAGATCTATCAACACACAAAGTCATATCACCATAATCTTACTCCAAAACTCACTTTCAGGTTACTCACTCACAATGTCTGGGGAAGTTGACTATGGCTTCGGCGACCTCATGGACGACCCGGAGGACTACTGCCCACCTACTCCTCCTCCTACATCTCAGATCTTCACCATGCAGAGCGGCAAGCATATAACGCTGCACCTAGTTGGTGCTAGCCCTACCGAAGCCCACCATCTCTGGAACGGCGCAAAGATGATCGCCGACTTCTTTGAGGAGGATCCTTCTCGAGTACGCGAAAAGACGGTCCTCGAGCTTGGTGCTGCGGCCGGCCTGCCCAGTCTCGTCGCTGCTATTCTCGGTGCGCGCAAGGTCGTTGTGACAGATTACCCCGACCCGGATATTGTTAGAACCATGCAGAAGAATATCGACGAGTGTGACGAAACTGTCGAGCCTCGAGGCCGGATCGCCAAAACTGTCGATGCTGTGGGATTCGTCTGGGGCGCCGACCCGATCCCAATTCTCACTCGTCTAAACCCCACAGATGATTCTCACAAGGAGCGCTTCGATGTTCTCATACTAGCAGACCTTCTTTTCCGACACAGCGAGCACAGTAACATGGTCAAGTCTATCAAGGAGACGCTCAAGATCTCTCGGGAGAGCGTGGCCTACGTATTCTTCACATCGTACCGCCCGTGGAAGAAGGAGCTTGACGAGGGCTTTTTCGACATCGCACGCGAGCAGGGTCTTGAGGTGGAGCAGATCGCTGAGCGAAGGCTTGACAAACCGCTTTTTGAGAATGATCCTGGTGATTTGGATGTGCAAAAAACTGTCAAGGGGTTTGCCGTGCGATGGTCTGCCGAGGCGTCTAGTTAACTATTGAGCGAGCAGATGGGATATGGCAGATAGACAAAATGGTTCGGGAATCGGTTAATGATTGACGATGATGACAACAGAAGCTGATACTGTGTATTTTCTTCCTCATGCACTTCCACATGCAAATGAAGACGTCAAGTTATTCCGATTACGGACAGATGATACTGCCAGTACTCTAACTGCTACGTTACTTGAACCCCAAGAGGCTCCGTCGTAGTAAATGCAACGAGCCGCAGTCAAGGTCCCCACATCCACTGAATAAAGAGGGCTCATGGCACAAGAGTCACAGAATCGAACATTGGATAACCTTGAACTGAAACTTATTTCTGTAAATATCCGCGCCAAGACTCGCTTCGTCTCGTTCCGTCTCAAGATACCCCGAACATCTCCAACACCCTTGCCCGCGTTACAGAACCTTTTGGCTGATGACCTGTCAGCCGCTTGTATCCTCAAGGCACTTTTACGGCGTCTTCCTATCGGTAATTGGAGCTTGAGAGGCTAGAGGGGTACTGTAACGGACTTTTGCCTTATTTTGCCGGCGGTCCACAAACCGCAAGCCATAGCGTTCCGCACTGCAACTGCAAGCCGCAACGGAATAACGGACGGAAATCCGCACTATCAATCATATCATCATGTCAACCTCACAATATCTCCAAGATCTCAATAGGGATGGTTTTGTGGTCATAAAGTCAATTGTGAGCAAGGATAAGCTCGATGCTCTGCGCGAGGCTAGCTCAAAGGCCACTCTACTAGCTCGTGATGGACAATGGCCGTACGGTAAATTTCTCCTTTTATTCGATATAGTTCATGTTTTAATTCTTTAGTACGGACGGTTGGGAAACAATTTCCACCATGGGATGCCAGCCAAGCACGCGAGCATGGGATATGGGGTGTACAGCATCTCATGAACCCTGATCTTCCAGGTCATGAGCTCTTCACGGAGCTGTACTTCTCTGAGGCCGTTCTTGGCATTGTGAAGCAGTTGCTGCAGTGTCAAGACGAGCATCTGGTGATGGAGCTGTTCAACATGCTTGTCAGGCCAGAAAGGGATTTTGAGTTAAGGTGGCATCGTGACGATATCCCAGCAGAGGCTAGCGAAAACGAGGAGATGGAGCGTCTCGGCAAGCATGCCTACCATGCCCAGTATAACTTCGCTTTATGGGAAGATGATTCTCTTATCGTTGTGCCTGGTTCGCACAAGCGCGCTAGGACCGCAACTGAGCGAAACGCAGATCCCTTTGCTAAATCCCTACCAGACCAGCTTATTGTCAAACTGCAGCCGGGCGATATTGTCTTTTATAACAATAATATTCTTCACCGCGGGGCTTACAGCAGCAGCAAGGAGCGGATGACTCTACACGGCTCTGTTGGTCATGTGCAGGGCAGCACTCTTCGAGCGAGGAACGTCTTGCAGCACGGGGTTGGTAGCTGGGTCAACAAATGCGCTCTGGAGTCGCTCCCGGAGGAAGATAGACGAAGGGCCGACGGGATGAGACAGCGTCTGATCAATCTGGGCAGCCAGAGCGGTCAGGTTGGTTACTCACTTCAGGGCTGAAAGGCTCAGAGGGAATTGAGACCGACACCGGCGCGCTTTGATGTCATATGGCTTTGTGTTTGAGTGAATATTAAGGCCCCAGAATTATAACAAGACTGCGCCAAGAGGGGTATGTTCTGCAACAGATTGAGGAAAGCAAGGCGTGTTGAGTGACTTTGACTCGCGCTTGAACTACGATTTCCCGTCCAACACTCAAGACCTAGTCGGCATGTTTTAAATCATAGGTAATCCACATCCCATAATTCAAAGCTGGTTTGACCAAGGCATGCGCTTCATGCCGGCATCAGCCAACATGAACTTTGCTAGGTTTTTTAGTATAAGGCATTGTTTGAACCTGTTCCGGTATTGCCGCTGAATGAACACGCCTTGATGCAGTCTCAGTCCGTAACTGCTAACCCTGCTTAGGCACGGCCGAGGTTAAAGTGTTATTATCCGGAATGAAGACCGACTTCAATTTCTGGTGGTTCCTGACACATATATTCCATAGGCTGTTTCTTGACCCCGCATTCTTACCCCGGATCAAGATGGGTGCTATCTCTTCAAAGTCGCTTGAGGGGAACCTCCGGATTTCGAGAACTTAAAGTGTTGAGGCAACTCAAGTTGATAATTGGCGCGCTGGGGGTGATGCAACTGTTATTGAAACCCTCAAAGTAGCGTGCATTGCACACCTGGCGAGTCAGTTGGTCCTGTAGGGTTTTAAAGAGGTAGACTTGGCCAACCCAATTCCTGGTGTACCCGGCCCTGTACCGCACCGTAGCCTTACATATCATCGAACCTTCTTTCATGGGACTCGGTAACATCCCGGCGGGGAGAAAAGGGTGGGCTCGGCTTATACGCGGTGTGTAAAAAAGTCAAACCCCACGGGGAAATGAAGCTTCATGTTTATAACGCGGGGGTAAGGGCAAGTCCACGACGGTTGAATGCCATTATCCATCATAGCGGTCTGCACCTTCAGGGGACAGAATTACTCGCATGGCAGCGGGCGGCATAGTGCATGTATTAGTCATACCAAAGAGTATCACATTGTTTGTCAAGAGGGTACCTCCACTTTTGGCGCGATGATGTACGAATAGCATAGCAGGGTAAGTCGCTACCTATGAGCTCATATTCGAATGCAGAAAGGCATGAGAGAGACCCATGTTACCAGTAGATGCTAAGACTCGAGTTGAGCGTGATGATGAGCCTGGTCTTCTCAGCCTGGGCCTGAGTGCAAGATCCAGAATCTACCCCACATGCACCGACACCATCCCCGCACCTCCACAGATCCCACTCGCTTGTCTGATCTTATGTACCTACCCTTCCTATTACTATTAGCAAATGCCGAAATCATTGACCAGACTTGTATTATGTATCCGGAGTTGAGAAATGTCCCCGTGAGGGTTTCCGAAAGGGATCGTACAATTGCATCCGAGGAGAACTGAAGTCGGTTCCGCTCTTTAACTTGGAGTGATTCTGTTGTCCCCCAAACATGCTAGACTCAAGCTGGTACTGAATGCCTGACAACACGAGGCTGGTTTATAATAAACAACCAATGAGAGTCGAGCATGACTTTTCTGATTCAACAAAAAGTCCAAGACGAGACCCTCAACACGTCGATGTGAACAGGGGCCCTGGACCTTGACTCGAAGGCTGATCACCACTCTTGTGTGTGCTTGAGCTGCAGCTGGGTTGCAGTTACGTGGAGGCGAGGTTAAGGCGGAGGCGGAGCCGGCGGCGGCGGAGAAATGAAAGAAGATGGAGGAGTCGAAAAGTTTCCTTTCTCGCGAGATGAGACGAGGACCAATCTCCTGCTAAACCCACTGGGTCCAGCCATTGGACAAGAGGGCATAAAGATAATAGATTTGCACCTCGATTCTGGCCGAATCTCCAAGTGCCTGCAGATCTGTCTAACGCCATCACAGAGATCATAGTTTGGGGGCAGATGAGGATTTCTGGTCAACTTATTGCTTTTTCAAGTCTGAGATTAGCCCTTGTTACTGCCCGAGCATAGGAGTGTCATCTCGTAGTCGTGAAAGAACATATTGTCTTGTCTTGGCGAGCATTGAAATTCGAATGCGAATTTGTATCCGTAGACACGGAAAAGATGTGTAAAAGGCTAACTAATCCTTGGTATCGCTCATGTTCCTTTGCTCCGCACCAACCTAGTCTCCGCTTTCCCACCCATAAAGAGAAGCGATTTTCTTTCCGTAACGTTTTCTCGTAGCGTCTTCAATCTCCAAGCAATGGCGCGAAAAGCGGCTGTGAGGAGGAAAAGAGGAGTATATTTGATTGGATGAGTTACGTTTTCAACCACTGAACGAGTTGGTGTCAAGGCTGGAGAAGAAGCGAAAAGGGTCCTATCACGTGCATGTGAAATGAATCACTTCAGATAAGGAAGGCACTCTTGAGAAAAAAGTGATCAAGGCAAGTGCAAAGTACCTTCCGGTTGCGTACCTTGCCTATGGAGGCCAGCCCGTGAAACACTGACACCTTCCGTGTGGAAGATATATTGGCCGAGTCAACTCCGAATTGATATCAATTATCGGTCTCATAAGAAAACTCTTTGATTTGCGGCCCGACTGAAAGATGGTAGTGTGTAAATCTGGCCGACCAACCGGTATTGCTGATGTAATGGTGCACCAATCGACCATTCCAGCTGCAACTTCGGAGTAGGAACAACATGTTCTGGGGTGTAAGTCTTTATTGTCGTCGGTGGGAAATGCGATTTTACGCCGGATTTCAACCTGAAAACTTACAGCGTCATCATTGTATCCGTATCGGCCTACAGAGTACAGTCCATACCCAGGCACCTATGTAGAAATAACTAACCCTGATCTCAAAATTACCCTAGGGCAGCACGACGGCCAGGCTGTACCTGCCATAACTAGATAGCCTGTCTTGAGGCCTATGAGAGCTCTTATCATTGGCTCGGAAGGGGTACTTTAAAATCCTGTTTGCAGGGGTTAGGGTGGGCAAGTCTGGCCGTGGTCTCCAATCCCCCATGGGGGCAAGTGCTACCCCCGCATGTACTGGGCGGTACTTCAGGGTACTGCGCTCGAGTAGGGGCCTTGGAGTGCAAAACCCAGCTCCAGATGCTGGGGAAATGGAAAATCACCCATATCAATGAGGACTCGCTTGCTAAAGCTCAAAGCTTGGTCAACATCTCCACTACATTGAATACCTTAGTTTATTGTACTGGTATTAGGTATATCATTAATATCGTAATCGATCTCGGCTGCAGCCACGATAGCCAAGATGAATCATCAGCTGTTTGCAACCGATCAAATCCTTCTCCGGGCTTCTCGCTTTTCATATGTGCCAGTCAATGCCAATAACCACCCTTGCTCACTATTGTATGACTTGACACGATAACTCAACTTGAAGAGCTCACTCACTCACCTCCTCTGACACATGCCTAGGATGGCTTAGCAAAATTGAGTGGGTGAGAGTTGACTTGGCTGTCGAGCTGGTGCCCCTACCAGGTACTGTACCTACTAAGGTACTAGTCAATGGTAGAGTACCATGAGGCCATCCGTACGGTGGTGATGAAGGCCACAAGTCTTGTATACGCCCCAATACGTCGTAGCCTCGGCTGTTGAGGTTATTTCAACAAAGACACTGACGGACCGACATGAGTTTGGCCCTCTTGCAGGTTAACTTGCAATGTGAGCTATTAGGTTGGGTTGGCGTAAGGAGGACGGCAAGAATCTCCCTTTATTCCGTGTGTGTGCGCGCCTGGTTAGTAGGTACGGTATCAAGAACCTACCTCCCTGGGTTACAAGTTACCAATGCCATCTCTGTCCGTTCTCATAGGTACGGTACGGTACGGTAGTCACGTCGCAGGAGTCCTACCACAGTACAATCACTTTTTGAACATGCTTTTTATGCTTGCTTGGCTTTCTCTCTTTTCTTTTTCTTGTGCCCTCTGTTTCTATGCCGCCTTGTGGCTTGCTTTTGGGCAGATTCAGTGGCTCCTTGGAGATCCATTCCCCCAGATTGATGCACATGCCCACTCACACTCCCCACACTTTTGTTTTCTCATGACGGTGATAGGATTCTCTGAACGTTGCAATCATTTTCGTACAAGGCATTGATATATCATCTATTTCCCCTCTGTCAATCTCGGCCTAATCTCGTCCGATTCTTACTCCAAACTCCAGACTTTACTGTAAAACTTGGCAAGATCAGGTACGCCAGGCTAAGCTATGGTGCCCGTGAACATCTCCGTTCTGTTGAAAGTAGCCTAGGATGTATTTTCGATGTACCTTAAGTACCTACTAGTAGCTTATCACCTCCAATTTCCCCGCCCTGGCCCTTGCGCCCGCGCTACGTCGTCATACCATGTCCAACCTGAGGGTCGCAGCAACCCGAGGATTTCCCAACACCTACTGTATCCTCAAGCGTTATCCGAACCGATACCGATACAGCAGCACGCACAAGTCGCAATGCGATTCTCTATCCGTACCCTGCCACACCATTCCTGCTTGGCTTGTCTCCCCTCTCCCCTCTCTGCCCCGTTTCGCCACGTCCTGTCTTTCTTTTCTACCCACACCCCTGTTGTTTCTACTCTACTCTCTCGGCACAACGACGTGGCATGCTCAAGCTGTCCTACAGGCTACACCTCCCTCGGTGTACTCCGCCCACCGCCCAGTTGATTCGCTTACCAGGGACGACAAAGACAAGACAGGATTTTTCAGTGAGTTCATGGTTGACTTGGGTCTCGACCTTCGGTGCCAAAGACTCCAAGGACAATGCAGTTTATGAGAAAAATTGGTCCAATACGGTACTGCATGCCATGCTCTGTATTATCTCGTCATAAGCCCACATTATACTCTATCCTGGCCGATCCTGTCAGTGCCAGTGCCAGTTCCTCGGGTGTCTAGCCGATGACTTACACCGTAGGTACTGTAAGTGCACTTTGACACACGCCAGCCGTTCTCGGTTCTCCATCTCTTCTCCATGCCTGGGGCAAAGCCCCTCCTGGTTTGGCGGACGGTACTTCTCCGTGAAATGGATGTTCTGGCTGCTGGGTACCTTTCCGTCTTGTTTTTTTCTCCTTCATATTCGCGAAACTTAAACCGTTGTTAATACGTCAGCGAGTTCTTTGATCGAACTATTATCTAACAACAATTGACGACTCGAGTTGACTGAAAAGTTGCAACTCATCAAGGGACCGAAAGTGATAGGCGTTTCCAATACCCATATCTGCGTTTCGGAGCAGTCTCCCGAAAACCTCGTTCAGCTCCTCACTTCCTTACTGCAACCACAATCACAAGTTCGACCACCACAAGAACGCCAAAACTTGAAAAGATCTGAAAGGGCGGTATTGTGCAGCAAGCACAGCAAATCACAATACATCAAATACGTGCCTTTAACACACCAGAACCTCAAGGACCGTATCGGTTTGAGTGGGGGAAACAGCCGAGATATTGTGCAGCATTGTGCGGATATCGGTCGGTACTCAGCGTAGCAGTGTAGCACACGAGAGGGGAAGCGCTAAAGGGAAAGGGGTGTATTTTTTTGTTTTTTGTTTTCTGTATTTTTTTTGAGGCTTGACCTTGATCTTCCTTGACCTTGTCCCCTCCATCTCATCCCATCCAGCTCCTTGGATTTCATTCACTCTCCTTGGCTTAGGCTTGGCTTTTGGCGTCTACTCCTTTCCTTCTCCTAGTCTTCCCCCCGTACTTCCCGCCCACTTCACCCCCCATCTTGTTCTTATCCCCCGTCTCTCCCGCGGAAGGCAAACCAAAAAAGCAACCCTCCTTCACGCAGTTACAGTTCACGGGCCACCGTCTATTTTCTCCTCCACATACCATGCTCTATCCTTAACGCACCCCGCAATCTGCCTGCATCTATCTTCCCCAGCTCCAAATCTCATTCCAAACTCACATCTTCCCTCTCTATCTCTATCTGTCTTTCTATCTATCCCTTCTTTCTATCTCTGTCCTCGATTCTCTCTACCCCACACTTCGATATCACCCATCAAACGTAGAACTGCATCAAAGGACTTGCTCTTTGAGCATTCACCTTCACGATGCTTGCCATTCAGTCTATGGAGGGCCCTCCTCGTCCTCTTCCTGGTCCTCCTCCTCCGCTCGTCGGCCCAGAACCTACTGAAGTTCGCCAACCAAAACCCAAGACTCTCCCCTGCAAGTACTGTAGCAAGCGGTTCAGGTTCGTCATCTCTGCTTCAATAAGGGCCAAAGTAGTATGCTGATAAGATGCTCTGATATATAGACGCGTCGAACATGTCCAGCGCCATGAGCGCACTCATACCAAGGAGAAACCATTCTCATGTGGTTGGGATCGCTGTGGAAAGACATTTGGACGAAGGTACGTTCACTCTAGTTACGCTATATCCCCCGTTCCTCAGGCCGTCCCACCTGGCACTCATATACAGTACTCACCACTCACTCATCCACACAATTTCCAATTTTCGTCACCTCCGCTCGCCCTATTTTTGCTCTTCCTTTCATGCGTCATCCCAACTGGGACTCTTCAACCGCCACAGCTTTGTCAATACACATGCTTACATGGATATCAGGGACCTCCTCGTCAGGCACGAGAAGCTCGTGCATCTGAACGAAGGTAGTAAGGATAATAACCGACCCAGGAAGTTGTCATCCAATACATCTTCCTCAGCCTCACATAAGAGTTCTATCTCTGAAAGTCAGATAAGCAATGAGGCTATCGGGCAGCAGCATCTCAATGTATCGCGACCACCACCACCGCCACCACCACAGCAACCGCTACCGCAGCCGCAGCAATTTCACCATGGCCCTCCTCCAACCCCCCAGCAAGGACTTCAAGACCATCGGACACAGCCCCGAACTGCAGCTTGTAATCTTGATCTTCTGTCTGACGCAGCTCTCGCAAGTTCAGTGACGCCTGTTCAGAGGAATCCTAGTGCTGCGCCTCTTCCACCGCATTCCCCGGAATCTCGAAGGAAGAGCAGTTATGGAGAGTCTATCGTCGCTTATACAACAGACCGACCTCGAGACGATCAGCCTTTGGGATCCGGCTATGTGCCCCAACAACCGCCAGCTGGCTCTTACGATGACTATAATCCTTTCCTTGACGAGTTTGCCTCTTCTTCACACTTCTTACCTCCAAATTTCGAAACCGAACAGCAGATGATGTATTCCCGGAGCCAAGGAGGACCTACTCAGCGACGATCATCAAAGTCATCGTTCCTCCCAGGTCGCTTCCCTCCTATGCAAACTGAGGCTCGAGATCCTGCGGACCCTGCCGCTCGAGGCATTGATGAAGTTGCGCGACAGTCAGCTCTTCGTATCTCAGTGGCCGACCATACCGTGATCAAGAACAGATTGGACGAATTCTCCGCCGTTTTGCCAAACGACTTTGTGTTCCCATCCAGGCACACTTTGACGAGATTCTTGGAAGGATATATCAGTGGGCTCCATGAGCATCTGCCTTTTCTTCATCTGCCAACATTCTCACCTGCCGAAGCCGCTCCTGAATTACTGCTTGCTATTCTTGCCGTAGGAGCACAGTATCGCTTTGAGAAGAACAGAGGCTACGCTCTGTGGTACGCTGCTAAGGCCGTCGCAATGGAGCAGATTCGAAGAAGGCGTATTTCGGAGGTTCATGCGTTATTACCAACAGCTGCAGCATACAGCCCTCACTCTACAAGACCCTCACCAAGTGCGACGTATCGCCACTCATTTGCGTCTGCACAATCAGAGCGACCAGCGACACAGGATACCCATCGCGAGCCATAGTAAGTCGCATTTCATCATTTGTGAAATTCAAATCTGACTGTGCCTAGTTCTCCCAATACTCCTCAGGCTCGGATTGAGACTATCCAAGCAGTTCTCCTACTTTTCGCTGTGGGCCTTTGGGGTGTGCCAACTATCCTTCATGAGGCTTTATCACTGCAAAGTAATTTGGCAATCCTGATTCGCGAAGAAGGCCTTGTGGCGGAAGCCAACCAGAGCGCTGTTAACGACTGGGAAACTTGGATTCGACTTGAGACTGCGACAAGAACGAAGCTCGTTGCATACTGCTTTTTCAATCTTTGTAGTATTGCGTACAACATGCCACCATTGTTGTTGACATCCGAGCTGAACCTTCTATTACCTCAACGTGGTAAACTGTGGAGAGCTGAGACAGCTTGGCAATGGCAAGAAATGCGGCAATCGACACCTATGATCGAGCTCACATTGCATGATGCTTTCTCACGACTTTTTGGCCGTACAAACCAAGGACTCCCACAGCATCTCTCGTCTCTGGGGAGTTATGTTCTTATCCATGCCCTCATCCAGCACATATATTTGTTGAAGCAGACCTCTTTTGCGACTGGTCTGCCATACAACATTCATCGAACCATGAAGCCCGAGGATGTGGAGGAGGTTTCCCAGGCAATGCGTGTGTGGCAGACCAGCTTTGAAGACCAACATCAACTCAGGGCGGCGGAGTCAGGCCATTACAGCGTATCGGATTCAATTGTGGGAGGGACTTTGGATTTCACGGCAACAGCTCTATTACGACAGGCCTATATCCGACTCTATACCGATGTTACTCCTTCGACCGCGCTCGAGACCCGGGATCCGCTTTTGGTGGCGTCGGCCCTGAGCAGGACCCCCTTACTAGTACGAAGTCTAAGACTGCACCGGGCAGTGTTCCAAGCATTCCACGCCCTCTCAGTTCTAGTAAAGGAAGGCGTCAGCTACGTAGCCAGGACTAAATCAGCCGAATGGAGCATTCAGCATTCGCGTAAGTAGTATCATGACCCCTCAACATTCTTTGAGTTGATTACTAACCTGCACCGATAGTATGCAATTTCGAATGCGCCATCTTGGTATCTAAGTGGCTCCTCACGATCGCGGCGATTGGGCCGCATGACCCTCCTGCTTCCCCAGAAGAGAAGAACTTGCTAGATATGGTTGGGCGGATGCTTGACGAGACTGAATTTGCAGTCCCGCCAATCGACCCATCGCTCTCGGGACAGAATGAGGTACCATCAAGTGACAGCACCAAATTGCGACAACTAGCTGTTGCGGTTGTGCGACTTTGGGCTGAGACTTTCAAGGGAACACATATCTTCGAGATTGTCAAGGTCATGGGCCAGAGTCTTGATGCTTATGCTGACCTGATCGAGAAACCAAGAGACAGAAGTCCCCCGGTTAGATTATTGGAGCCAAACATCAACTAGGATGGTATTAGTTGAAATACGGCTAACAGAATGGCCTGAGGCTGCCAGCAATGGTACTGGAGGAATTGATTTTGCAAATTTTGGGCGCCTGGTTTGAAAGGAGCACGGATAGCAGGCATGGGAATGGCATTCATTTATTAAGCAAGATTTGTCCGGGCTGGGAAAAATGAAGGATGTTATGATGGTTCACGATATGGTACATGATGTACATTACGGCGTTTTGAAAGGATACATGATTGTGTTGGTTGAGTTAAGCATGGTGGATAAAGTTGGCGCTACTTCTGGCAGGAAAGAGCAGAAGAGATATCAATGGTTTCGATACTAGTTGAACACCAGTTTATAAGAGTCTTAACTTTAGGAAGTCTTTGTGATTAATGATGAATTCTTTCTTCCTGATAGCTTATATAGTGATTTCAAGCAATGCATCTGGATTGGCTGTTCCCCGCAACGATCAAAACAAGATCCATTGAATTGACTCCAATGCAAGATCCACTGACCGCATGTGAAGAGTGGAGAGACTGAGCCGAGTGTGGGGGAATAAGTGGGACTGAGATGCATCATACCTCGGCATTTTTGGTCATGTCATGAGGTGGGTTGTTGTACTAGTAGCCTCGGGCCAGTTTCTTTCATATTAGGCATTTTCTTATGTGAGCTGGATGTACCATAGATATAGATCTCGACATAGACATTTCGAATATAGTGCGTTTTCTTCTTCTTTCACTTTCTTTCTCTTGTTCGCTTTCTGCTCAGCACCAACCACCATCATGCCTTTCTCGACAGAACTCACTAAGCAACTCGGCATCAGAGGTTCGTAGACCCCATCGCAACAGCTCTTTGCCCCTATACTAACTCTTGGTCGCTCAGTGCCCGTCGTTCAAGGCGGCATGATGCACGTAGGCACCGCCGACCTGGCCTCAGCCGTCTCCAACGCCGGCGGTCTCGGCATCATCACCGCCCTCATCTTCCCCACGCCCGAAGACCTACGCAAGGAGATCCAGCGCTGCCGTACCCTAACAACGAAACCATTTGGGGTCAACATCACCCTCCTCCCCGCCATGGTTCCCCCGAACTACGCTGCCTACGCGCAGGCTATCATCGACGAGGGTATCAAGGTTGTCGAGACAGCGGGTAACTCCCCCGGGCCTGTCATTACACAGTTGAAGAAAGCTGGTGTTATCGTTCTTCACAAGTGCACTACAATCCGTCACGCCCAGAGCGCGGTTAAGCTAGGCGTTGATTTCCTTAGTATCGACGGGTTTGAATGCGCTGGTCACGTGGGAGAGAGCGATATTACAAACTTTATCCTCCTGAGCAAAGCACGCCAAACTCTTGGTGTTCCCTTCATCGCAAGTGGTGGCTTCGCAGACGGCTATGGACTCGCAGCCGCTCTGTGTCTCGGCGCGTGCGGGGTCAATATGGGAACACGGTTTATGTGCACGGTTGAGGCTCCAGTCCATCAAAATGTTAAAAAGGAGATTGTGCGTGCTCAAGAGACCGATACAACACTTCTCATGCGCCGATGGACAAATACCACTCGGCTGTACAAGAACAAGGTCGCCCTGGAGGCGTTTGAGGTCGAGAGAAAGAGTGAGAAGGGGGACTTTGCGGAGATTGCGCCCTTCGTGAGCGGAAAGCGAGGCAAAGAGGTTTTCGTAAATGGCGACACAGAATTTGGTGTTTGGACAACGGGTCAAGTTATTGGTCTGATTCATGACATCCCTACATGCGATGAGCTTGTTCACAGAATTGAGAAGGAGGCAGAGACAGCACTGAAAGAGAGACTCGCGCTGCTTGTGCCTGAGTCTAAGCTATAGACCTAGAGGATGCTAACTAGACTTGCGAGATTTGGTTTAGAACTTGTATAAAGAGAGACTGGCTATTTATGTTTCTTGGTTAAAACCTTTTCTACCAGCGACTCTAAAATTGCAACATGTCTATGAAGATATGGCCCCTCTGCTTCTCTATGCTTGTATCTGTTCGAAATCCTGCGGTCTATGAAACGCATAGTCTAGTCGATGCCTCTTCGCCTGATCTGACAATCCTGCCTTTCTTTGTGGCTGTGGCTGCTGAACGATGAGGTCTGGAACACCGCGGTTGTCCAGGGACCATTCTTTCGTTTGAGAGAGGCTCACGCCTGTCTCAATCAGTGAGACCTTCCCGCCCGGCCTTCCCATGCTCCATCCTGTAGGAACAGTACGTTGTCCTGGTTCATGTCCTGCGTCGTCATCTGTGAGATGAAGATTCATTTCGAGGATTGCGCCGCGGAGGCCGCAGTAGATGGTATCAGAAAGATCAGATGCCTTGGCCAGACAATAGATCCTGTCATATGTCGAGCTGCCAATATGAAGGGTGGCATCAGGGCGCCAGTATGTTCGTTTGGATGTGCCATGCCAGTTACATAACAGCCCATTTTGAGCATCGCATTTCCGTGGCTGAGCACATTCAGGTGCCCAGCCCTGCCTCCACATGATATGATCGTCCTTTTGGCTGGGGAACGGCCATTGCGTGGAGCATGGAAGAGCAGTTGTGTGATGATATGGCTTAGGGTATCTGAAGTCAAAGAGACGGATATCTGGTGCGGTATTGCTTCCTGAGACAAAACGCTCTGTGCCGTAGACGAGAAGTGAGCTGCCTGCCTGATATGGTTGGAAGCGGTCACGATAGACTGCGTCTTGTGGCGAAGGTGTTCGAATGTCTAGGAGCCTGGGCAAGGGGTTATTAGTTGATTTTATCAGATAATGAATGAACTCACCTATATGTCCCGTCATCCCATGCGCTTAAGAGAAGGCTTTCATTCCCTCTAACAGGCTCGATCGCTCGAACCGTAGTCTTCTCGCTCATTCTCGAGGCATCATAAAAGAGCCTCAAGTTGCTAGCAGCGTCGGAGAACCGTATACCCGTTGGCGTTAGCTGTCCCCATCGCAGAGGATTTCGACTTCCACCCAAAGCACAAGCCACAACATCCTTGCTCATGTACTTGGTGCTTCTAAGGAGCGACGCCTCGTCTGCGGGGCTGCCCTTTGAGAAATCGTGGTACTCCAAGGGGCTCAGTTCTGGATCTTCTGACGTGAGATCGTAAAGTGTTAGGATGGAGCCTTTGCCACTTGCCAGGAGATTCATTTCCGGAGACCATTGCAGGGACGAGACTGCCACCTGGCCTGGAGATTTTCTCATGGGGTCGGAAGCGTGATTCAGGAGTGCTTCATCCGCTGGTTTCAAATGCCTCAAGACTGTTGCAAAGTCGTCTTTGCCAGAGAGTATCTGGATATCTCCATTTGCCCTGCCAACAACAACACCAGGTGTCTCTTCACACTCTATGACAGAGACTGCAGTAACGTCTCCAGTGCCAGCTTGGTACCCATGAGTCTGACCCTCAACCTGGTGCCATGCATCCTGCTGCCCATTAACAGGTCTGATGCAAATCATGAAATTCTCACCCACACCCGCAGCAACAACCTCATTCTTCAACGACGACATAAGTCTCGCATCAATAATAGAATGAAACATCACGGACTGGCTCCCTGCAACTCTGCGCTGAAACCTCCCTGGCTGATTCTTCTTCTCATGAAAAACATTAACCCAGAACCCGCGCTTCTCCCAGCATCGATCCAAGTAGGTTGCACGATCTGCAATATAACCCCAACGAGTTTCTGTGTTTGTCGCTATTTCCAGCGAGGGAAATCGGGTTTTGACAAAGGTACGCCACCCATCCTGCTGAATGAGACTTTGAAGGTGTTTTGTCAAAGTTGAGACGTGTGCTACGTCACGAGCTGTATCGAGGTGCTCGACGATGTCGAGAACAAGATCATCTGGAAGACTTGCCAGAGATATCTTATCCATCGTAGTTTCTTGACTGTAGCTGTGGTGTGAGATGTTGTTGTATTAGGGGCATTTCGCCGAAGAATTTTAGATAGTTGCGATGTGTTTTTCCTGGATACAAGATGCTACAGGGTTTTCGGATTATTGAGTTACAAATCTTGGCTTCGGCAGCTCCATGAATAAAGTGAACAAATCGATTCTATACTCGTTTGATCTCATAAAATGAAAGAAATTTATTTTTAACGAGGAAGAAAACCCAAACTTATACTAATAGTGAGTCAGAGAATCAGCGACCCATGCTGACTATTGCCTGCCTAATGCTAGCGGTTCATGTCGTTGAAAACAGAGCGTCATAGCGGGCCTTTTGTTGGATAAATGCATATGTGCCTTAACATACTAAGGTAGGTAGGTAACTACAAATACCAATTTCTCTTCTCAGAGCACTTAATTTATTTAATACTTGTATGGTTTGTTTGTATGGTGATGTATTCATTCTGCTTCTCAAACCATACAAACTGTCATTCTCCGTCCAAGTCTGACAAATAGGAAATAAATCATGACAGTTTAGACAACCAGACAAAGACAAAGACCGTGTTATCAAGCCGTACATATACATATCTGAAGGGAATCTCTTAAACAACCCTGTCGTTATCCTTCGCCACGAAGTTCTGTGGATATGAGGCCATGCATTTCCCAAAAGGAGCGAATATATAATAAACATGAAACAAATAGCAGAGAGAGGAAAAAAGAAAACTCAGCTAAGGCAGTCAGGTCACCACACAGCTAGAAGCCATTCACACAAAACTGGCGAAGCTGGCGGTAACAAGACGGCGGGCCTAGGGGGTCCCCCCTAGTGGTTGCAGCACTCAAGGAATTGAGCTTGCCGCAGGAAACGTATAATAGGCCATGATATCATGGCTGGTAGTACTGCACAGAAGCTGCATCTCCTCCTCACATATGCAGCAACGTGGAGTTGCATAAATGCGTAATGACCCAGGGAGTCATATCATGCGTAGGCCTGTTCAATCTTGGTAGCCCAGTTATGGCCCAGGGTCATCTGAATCCCATCTCCAGATCCCGAGTCATCATGATAGACAACAAAGCATACTCGAGTAGCTTGGAGCTGAAAGCGAGGAGATTCGAACTCAATCTTAGCGTACAAGACGCGTTCGATGGCGGCCAAGGTCCCATCAGGGCATCGAGTCTTATCATAAATGCCTGGTGGGACATATATGACTTCGATAGGGCTAGGAGAAGACCGTTTGAGTATGTCGACAGATCTTTGAGTAATAAAACTGCAAGACAAAGTATCGTCGAACTGGGCGGCTTGGCGAGATTGATGTCCATTATCGTAAGTTGCCGTGATAAGTGGCGGTGCTTCAGGATGTATCCCTTGGACATATTGATCGAGCTGATGTGAGTTCATGTTTGGAGACCAAGTAAGGTCGTAATATGAGTTCCTAACGCCTTGGGCGTAAGCTGACCCTGGAGACCTTTGAATAAGGGGAGCACTTGGAATACTGGATGCAATATTAATAACTTCAAAGGTAACGAGGCAGAGAGAAAAACAGACCAAAATTCAGTCCACAAGGAAGTTGGGTCTGGCTCTGGAAACAAGATTCCGTCATCGATATCAGGCCTTAGTCTTGAAGCTTGGATAGTCGAGGTGGATGTGAGGCTGGAAGCTGGAAACTGACTGCTTCCTTCAAGAACAGGTCCCAATGGCGGCGCAAAAAAAGATTCGGGTGTATTCAACTGATTATAGTTGATTCCATAAGGGCTTTCTGCTTGTGTTTTACCGACAGGTTCGAAGGGAATGTTAAGTGGTCCACTCAAATCGCCCTGGGTTGCAGTCGTGCGTCCCTGATTCTTTGCCGCAGTATAGGCGATGCTAATTTCTGATGGAAGGCCCGGTGTATTGGATGGCTGGTCAGGACTTCTAGTGATAGACTTGAACTTTTCTTTCTTCGAAGAGACGGCTGATGGCGAAGGTGCTGATGCCCGGGCTTGTGAGTTTCGATTCCTTTCTTGCTTTGCTTTTTTGAGCTCGGTACGTGAAGGTCTCAATTGCTCATGCAGAGGTTGAAGTAGTAGACGGCTACACCTTTTTCTCGAATATATCTTGTTAGGGTTGAGCGATCTCCGTGCCGGCATTGCCACATGAAGAATGGCTCCTTGCGGTCAAATTTA
Organism: Fusarium sp. NFCCI 5145; assembly: GCA_033439405.1. NCBI lineage: Eukaryota > Fungi > Ascomycota > Sordariomycetes > Hypocreales > Nectriaceae > Fusarium > Fusarium sp. NFCCI 5145. Next base: position 112,212 of record JAWDHB010000089.1, on the reverse strand, counting down.
AATATGGCTGGGTATGTATGGAAATCGTGAACAGCTGACAGAGCCCAACTGGCAGAGATAAATGAAAACAATCGTCCCAGTGATGGGCTCCGGTACCTGCCTGAGAGTGAAGGAAAGGAAAGGAAAGGAAAGGAAAGAAATAGCGGACCAAGATCTCAGGCCTCATTTTAGAGCATATATCCTTGATCTTCTCATGCACCAAGCAACAGAGCCTCATCAGCACCAACATGAACCTGGATGGGGGTATACTCTTGGTAATTCCCATGTCAGATATGTGGCAGGGAAAACAACAAACCCGACTCTCTCTTGGCCAGTACAATACACTGCACACTTGTGATATCTCGAGAGCTTAGAGTGAGGAGCACACCTATCAGGAAGCGGCATTCTGTTTCATCCCACCCTTCTTATCGAACCATGGAAATTCTGCTCTTGATGCAGTCATCACATTCAGAAATCGAGATTTTGCTCTGGTTGGCTGAGTTAGTCAGGTGGGGGATTAGTTGGGTAGTGACTGAGTGAAGAGAGCTGAGGCAGGATAGACAAGGGGATATTCTATAGGCTGCAAGACTGGGAGGGATGGCCCTATTCGGGGAATTGTAACTGTCGAAGCTGAGGCTTGACTAGGATGTATCACTGGTGACGTCGAGTTGTTGAGGAAATAGGCAGAGACTCGAATGTCCAAGTCCTCCTGCTTTGGAATTTCCACTTTGTCTTTTGCATTAGTCCTGCAGGCTGATGTGATTAATGCAATGTGATAGAATGTGACAACTCACAGGTGGGTGTTCTGACTACGTGGCTGTCTCAATCGGAATTTCCCCATTCAATATTTCCTCTCAGCCTGACTATACACAAAACGAACAAGCTGGTCGAAAGTGCTGCTCACGTTATGCATCCTTAATTTATGATACCGGGCGTTGGAATCCTGAACTTGGCTAGTTCCAGTCATCCTTTACAATATTAAAGAGACGCTTTCAAACACACATTAACAACGCTCTACTCCCCGTTGCTTGCGATCATGTGTTTGCCAGTTGAGCCTCAAGAAATTCCTGTCTACACTTCTCGTAACTCTTCAACTCGCGTCTCCACTTAGGGGTATCATCGCTGCACTCGTTTCAATATCGATCCTTACATACAATATACCATACGCTAAGTCGAAGAAATGTCGGATGTATATACTCAAATACTTGTCATAAGGGACTGGTGGCCACTTGTAGCCAACGATACAAATCAACCGTGTCTATCCAAACGAAGACGCAAATCTCATGGTCCCCTGCAAATCACTGCTCGTCTCTACGGCAAAGGGTACGGCCTCATCTCCGACAAGACCGCAGTGAAGCTTCCAGGCACAAGCGAGAGACAGTCTTCCCGCTTTCCTTCTGTTATTGTAATCTCATGGACTTTATCTGGTTCTGATCAGGATCCCGAGACCAGCCAAGTTCACGTCGTTCCGGGGCTAGAGCAGGATCTCGTCCTTGGGGATAGCACGGAGGAGCTGTATCAGAGTGTTCACCTCCCTCCACCACAAACTTCGCCAGACTATCTACTTGATACCAGAGAAGATTTTGCAAATCAAGGCATTATACCCAAAAACCTACAATCTCATCATAAGCTGAAAAGCCTGTGGAATCTCAGCCTCACAAAGACCCAAACGTCTAGTCCCCATCATAGAAACGCAATCTCAGAGCCAAAGAAGCCCGAAATCCCAACAGCGAACAGCTCTGAATCCTTGCATGATTCTTCCTCTGACATCACCAGTAACTCGAGCTTGGACGGAAATTGGACCATGCCCTTCGACGGAACCCTACGCAAAAAAGATATTTCTTCATCACGCTCTTCATACTTGGACAGCTTAGCCGCCCCTAGCGAGCACGCCGCCTGGGAAGTGTCAACCGAAGCATCTCAAGCTGTCTCTGACACTTCTCGAGCCCATTCTCCCTCCAGCTGGTCCGTCATAGATGCAACCTCTGCATATACTCATCAAAGCACCCCTGAAGAGATGACAGAACCGGCTGTTACCTACCAACATCAGCTGGGTGACTTCGAAGCGCACCCAGGTCACCAATTTTGGGAATGGGATGTCGAGAGACAACTCTGGCGTCGGCGAGGCCGAAGCGGGTCAGACGAGAAGGATTGGTTTACAGATATATTCTCCAGATAACATTTGCTTGCTTGTAAGAGACCCAGCCCAAGTAATCAACTAAGCATTGAAAGCTAATATATATATGTATATACATAGCTTCGATCGCATCCCAACATTTCGTTTTTCTTAGTTTTCCTTATATTGGGTGTAAATCCGGGGATTTGTTAGATGGTTCCGCTCAATGTATATACTATAATACGCTGTTTTCGCAATGTCAGGGTTTTGCATTCCGTTGTCCACGTCTTTTTGATAATCAAGGAATTCACGGAATGGCCATGTCAATAAATGGTTTTCTGCAATGGCAATATAAGGCCAAGATTTATTTGTATCATAACTAAATATCCAATCATAAGATATGCACCACAAAAGTAAAAACGCCAAACACCTACAATACACGAGCTAGCCATCGATGATGACGCCTCCCAATGCCTGTATCATCATAGTAATAGATGCAGCGCTCGCACGCCCTTCTCCGCAGCAGCGATATGCCAAGGCCGGACATCCATCTCGCGATCTACAACACCTCGCGCCCTGGCTAAGGTCCCAAGACCCCTGAAGTAACATAGCATTTCTCTGAGGAGAGGCTCATACGCACGAGGTGTGGCCTCTGTGTGAACAAGGTTGACTTCCATCACGACTGGGGGGTCTTCGAGTTTTATCCCTGTTCGCTTGATCAGATAGCCGCTGGCAAGCGCAGGTCTCACTTCCAGTAGCGTGGTGGAGTTGCAGAGTCGATGTCCGACGATGGCGCCCCAAGTTTGATCAGTAGCATCGATCAGGAAAGAGTCGGCATCTGCTTCTGTGGCACCATCGGCAGTTGGAGTGGCAGCTAAAGTGCTGCTATCCCGCATAGGGGTCGCTGGAGTGGTGGTCTGTTCCGGTGAAACAATATTGGCCTGGGGAGTAGATACTGGCGTGGAGTAGAACGCCGAAGTGGCCGCATGTGGAATCTTCACGATCGGGGGGACGAGTTGTAGAGATGGGTTGGTATCGACCGCCATCAGAATCATCGTGAAGGAGTATTTGTCGTCGAGCGTTGAAGCCGCTTGCCACCACTCTACCTCTCTCTGGTCCATTGGCCCTGACTTAGTAATGATAACTCGCCAGTGCACTTTCCAGATCGATATCATAGTCAGCGTCGTCGCCCATATCTCAGCCATAATAGCGGCTTTGTGCTGGGAAACGGAACGATCTGGTGTTCTGCTCCGAGTGATTGAGTAAGAAGTGGTCGCTTGTCGTTGTCCACGGTTGTCTGTCCATGCAGCTGTGATCCACCGACCATCAAGGCTTTCAGCATATCCAACATGAAGACATGAATTTTCATGCATGAGGGACTGAGAAGGTGACGTTGTAAGTTTGAAGTCGATCATTCGAGGCGGAAGTTGTTCGAGCATGACTGCTGGCGCGGGGGTAGGGCCACCGAACTCAGTTTCAAGAAACAGTGTGCATCTGTCGTATGTCTCTATACAGAGCTTGATCATCTCTGCTGGACTCGGGACAACGAGCGACGTGGTAGACGAAATCAAATCTGACGAGACAAGTTGAAGTACCAACTCATTCTGCGGAGACTCTCGACGAGCTGCCAGGAGGTCGTTATACTCATCGAAGCAGCGGTAGAAAGCCGTGCAGGCTTCAATAATAGAGGCGGGGTTATCGGGCGAATAGACAAAGTAAATGACCAGATTCTTGTCTTTGGATTTCCATTCTGATAGTGAGCTTCGGAGCACTTCCATGCTCTCCACGAGGGCAGATCCATGACCAGTTACAGTCGCGTCAGGCGAAGTTGAGATCCTATCAACCTCATATGGCAAAACGCCATCGTCCCAGTCTCCAGACAAAGGCAGCTTATTGAGTGTGCCTAGTTTCAAGGATTCATATACGCTCTTTGTACGGCCGATGAAGCTTCCAACGTGCTCTGCCATACCCTTCCAGCCCGGAAAGATGCAAAGAGCAGTGATGTCCTTTGCGCCCCACGAAGGCGACAGTCCAAGGCCTTCCCAGAATGACATTGACGAGGGAAGCACTGAGAGTTTCGTTTCTGATCTGCGCACTTCAAGGTGAGGGACAGGGATCTGATATAGATTATTTGCCCGTAGTTGCTCAGCGTTAGGATCTCTGCCTGGAATTGGTCGGGGCTGGAGACGACTTGGTTGTCCCACCAGCGGAAGATCTTGGATCTCCAGCAAACCCTTCAACCGCACGGCTGTGGGGGTCCCAAGATTCGAGGGAATGACATTATTAAGGAGTTGGATCGAGTTCCGAGCAATATTGAGTTCATGACCTCTCATTGTCGCAAGTGAGACAGACGACTCAGCCTGATGATCACTGCCAATTTCAAGTCGCCCAGTCGCAGCTTGTTCAGTGATAATCTGTGCAACCTCAACAAAGTCCTGGTTGGAGAGTGCTACATCCACATTGAGTGGCTCCGGGTCCGAGAAGAAACGATGAAGCAGCATTTCTGGTGACTCTGTTTTGGAGAGCTTGGGAAGTTCAATCGCAAGCTGTTCATCAGTGGCGTCATCTACCAGTTCTGCCTCTCTAGAGGTTGTGGCTTGCGAGAGAGCATCATCGTCCACGACTGTTCGTTTCACACTAGACTTGACGGGAGAAACGGGGCCACCGGAGAGCGAACTCATCTCATCTCCATCCGACTCAAGATCACTGTCCTCTGAGATTGAAGGATTCCCACTCAATCTGTGAGGGCTTGCATGAGCAGCTGCTGTATCAACGCCAGTCAAACTTCTGATCAGAGAGCCGCCAGGAAGTGATTTGGATGTCTGCTTCGATTTCCTTTGCCGTTCGAGATACTCATCTCCAGAAAGGCTATGAGCATCCCGCCTCGATTCTCCATTGTCCTGATCCTTTGAAAAGTCAAAAGCACCACCCTGTTCGTACTTCTTGTTAATCAAAGGAATCTTTGGGTCGAACTCAACCTTTTCAAAAATACTACTCTTTCTCCGAGGCAGCGCCTGATGAGAAAAGTTCTCTTGGACAGGGCTAGCCAGCGAGGCCCGCACCCGCTTGAATACAGTAGCCGGGTCAAATGGACTAGATCCTCGCTTGGTAGAGTTCGGTCGCTCAGATTTGACCCTGTGATTAAGCTCATCATTGAGTGAGCTTCTAGCATGTTTCAATTCCGGCTTGGCAAAGACAGAATCATTAGTCTTAGGTTTTGGTTTGGCCTCGGGCTGCGGCTCTAATACCTTCTGTGGCTCTGGTTGGGACACCACTGGTGGAGGCATTGTCTGGGTCAGAGGTGGAAGTGGTGTCGGTTGCAAATCAGGCATATCGATATCCAAATCATTGCCGTCAGGGCCATCAAAGAAATTAAAGTCATCCTCTGTCACATCATGGTCCCCAAACACATCCTCGCCCATGTCGTTCATTATATCATCAGAATCGCCAAGAATGTTGTTGCTGTCGCTCCGTTCTCTTTTTGGTTCGTGATTACCCCCCCACGCGTCATTCTCAGCATCTGCCATCGGTGTCACCGTTGGCATCGTGATATCAGCATCAACAACTGAAAGGGTAGGAGGTGGATTGTTGGGGCTAGAGATCGCCCCGTCTATGGAAGGAGTGACACCAAGGTGTTGTTGAATTGCGTCAGGAGGCGTAGGATACATGACACCGGCAGTAGCTGTGCTGGGTCGTCGGACTGTCAAAGGGGACTGTCCAGTGAGACTTTGAGCTTGGGTATTCGCACCGTTAGCTTCTTTGGGGGCAGCATGAGCTCGCTCGGCCTTGCGCTTAGATACCCTTTCTTCTCTTTCAGAAGCATTGGCGAACCATCCACGAGCGTCACCCAGAGGATCGTGGCACTCTTCATGACCACTCAGTATGGTGTCTCCAACCCGATGTGTTGTCGATACCTCCATAGGCTTTTTTCGAAAGCACAGTGTCCCTGGCCATGGAACTGTCGCACGTGATCGCTTCGAGTCTCCGTCTGCATCTTGAGAAATTGGCTTAGAAATAAGAAGATTAACCCAGGGACAGGATTTGAAACTAGACGGGTTAAGCCCACAATACTCGAGTGCTTTGAGGCATGAATGCTTCCATAGCGAATCGTGTGTGTCTGGGACGCTTCTGGCACTCAAGGCTTGGGTGTTTGGTGTCTGGGCGAGATTTCGATCTGACCCTTGAGCATCCCCATTTGCAAAGTGCTGTTTCGTTGCGAATACTCCATAAGGGGCAGCTAAAACTGAGCTGCTTGAAGAAGGATAATCCCCGGCCAGAACATCGTCCACCGTAGCCAAATTTTTGCAGTAAGAGAAAGAGAGTGTGATGACGAGAGAGCCCGTGGTAGTCAGATAAGTTTTAAATGTACCGACAACGGGATCAGCTTGTAAAGAGCCCCTTTCGTGTTCGTTCGTATCGGCGTGCGCAGGTGGAATTAAAATTGTCCTGTAGTTAAGAGGAATTGCCATAGACTGGCTGCAGAAAGCAAATGCTACCGAGGAAATGACTGCAATGATAAACTGTTCGTATATAATCTTCGGTACTGGCTGCGTCGGTCTCGTCTCAGCAGCCGGACCCGAAGGCTGAGAACTTCCATCTGTAAAGGACCCTCCTGCAACTTGAGTAGGTGAGATCAGAGGGTTTCGATTATTTGTTTCGGCGGGAGATGCGGTCGAAGGTGTGTTGCTTAGGGCGTTTTGAGTCGTGTTTCCCGGGATGCGGCTCTTTTGCAAAGCTACAGGTTCGAGTGTACCCTCCTCAACCATCCCCAGCGTGTAGCCAGAGGCTTCGAGGCTAGCACCTGGAGCAAAATTGACGGCTTTGCTTGTTCCGTCTTTGCTGACAATTTGGAAAATCCATATCCCTGCTCGATCGGCGTCATATGAGACAAGTTTTCCTTGGTCGCGAAGGGTACTCTGAATCTCGAGAGCAGATGATTGGAAGCTATGAGATTGGTCGATGGGAGGCTCGTAGATGCGAAAGGCTATCGACGCGATGTTGTTCTAGAGAATTTCGGATAAGATAATGGAAACACTTGAGGGAATAATTGTAGCTTACTATCGACAAGGTGTTCGTCTCATATTCACTGGTCTCCATTGCGACAACTTCCTCGCCGCCCCAAAGTCGCAACCGTAAGTGCGGCTCAAGAAACGACGGCGAGGCTGAAGCCTATATGGGCCTGATGCTTCACGTGGTCACCGTTAACACTTTCGGGTTGCAGGTTAACACGGAGATCTTCGAAATATGGTTGTCTGAATACTAGTTGTTGGGGCCGTCGACTCCACGGACTCCATCTCAACGAGCAAGACACTGATGCCGAGCAAACAGCTCGGATGGCGCCACGGAGAGCTAGAATGTCTCTGTAGGTGATGATTCTTCAAATCGTACTGAATGTAGGGAAAACTATGCCATTAGGTCTATGCGGTATTGACTGGATGCGAAGAAAAGGATTAGCGATGATTTGGGTTGAATCGGTTCGATAATGTCTGTCGCGACCAGATTGGCGTTGGCGGAGATGGAAATTCAGTGGAGGCTGTCGCGCAGAAGAGCAAGGGCCTCAGCTAGGATGGGGGTTCTGGGGACATTTTAGGGGGTCCTGGACGGAATGTTGGAGGACGTCAGTGGTTTGTTGGTCGGATTTAACAGGGGCGTAAGGGACCGGGATGGGATCGCTTGTTGACCGAGAGTCACCGAGTTTACCGAACATAGTGGGGCGCTGCATTTCTTCACCTTGATTTTTTTCCAGGTCCAGTCGCATCCACCAGTGAATCGCAAAACTTGCTTGCTACTTCTCTTAACACGACAAGCAAGCTTTTTTCGTGCAGCTGACGAGAATCAACGCTACTATGAAGCTCTCAAATCCAGGAACCGTCCCTGTATACACAATCTCGGGTGCCTCTACAGCCCGACCTCTTCCCGACTGGCTTGCGCGACGCAGAAAGCGAAGTTTGAAGGACGATGCCGAATACCAAAATCGTGTCGAGCTCTTGCAAGATTTCGAGTTCGAGGAGGCTAGCAACTGCATACGCGTTAGTGAGGATGGCGATTGGATCATGAGCACCGGTACATACAAGCCGCAGATTCATGTTCATAACCTACCTCAGCTGTCGCTGTCTTTCGCTCGTCATACCAACTCCCTCAACCACTCATTTGAACTTCTTTCATCAGATTACTCCAAGTCTCTACACCTTCAAACCGACCGTCGACTCGAATTCCACACCCCCATGGGCTGTCACTACGAGGTCCGTCTTCCCAGATATGGCCGAGCCCTTGTCTACGACCGCCAGTCTACCGAAGCTCTCGTGCCAGCCGTCGGTCTGGATAGCGATGGCAAGGGTGAGGTATTTCGCATGAACCTTGAACTGGGACGTTTCATGAAGTCCTATCAGGTCGATGTCGGCGGTGATGACGAATTGACTGGTGGTGGTTTACAAGGAGGTATCGGCGTTGGTAGTGTCAACACGGCCGCAGTCGCAGAAAACACTCACAACTTACTCGCTTTCGGAACTTCCGTAGGAACGGTTGAATTCTGGGACCCTCGATCCAAGTCAAGAGTTGCCCTATTGGGAGGCCACGAAGGCGAAGTGACAGCACTTGACTTCAGTCCCTCAGGTCTTTCTATCGTTACGGGTTCGTCAAGTGGCATGATGCAAATTTTTGATCTACGACGACCTGTGCCCCTCATGAAGAAAGATCAAGGATATGGTTTCCCCGTGCAGAAGCTTATGCATATGACAACGGCATCACAAGAAAAGAAGATTCTATCGGCTGATAAACGCATTATCAAACTGTGGGACGAACAGACAGGAGACCCTTGGACTTCGGTAGAGCCTATCGTGGACATCAACGACGTCGCATGGTGCAAGAACACTGGTATGATCATGACAGCCAACGAAGGCAAGCAACAGCACGCATTCTTTATCCCCCAACTTGGTCCCGCTCCTAAATGGTGCTCATTCCTGGACAACATGGTCGAAGAGATGGCGGAAGAGGTGCATACCGAAACATACGACAACTACAAGTTCTTGACATTACCCGAACTTAAGCAGCTGAGCTTGTCTCACCTGGTTGGAAAGACCAACCTGCTTCGGCCTTACATGCATGGATACTTTGTGGCTTCCAAGCTGTACGAGCAGGCCAGGTTGATCGCCAACCCGTATGTCTGGGAGGAGGAGAGGACGAAGCGCATCAAGGACAAGGTTGAGAAGGAGCGTGCGAGCAGAATCAGAGGCACCAAGAAGGTCAAAGTCAACCAGAAGATGGTGGACAAGATTCTCAGGAAGCAGGAGAACAGAGACGAGGTCGACACCAAGGTTGGTGTTCTTGGCGATTCTCGTTTCAGCAAGATGTTCGAGGATGAGGCCTTCCAGGTGGACGAGACGACTGGGGAGTTCCGTGCTCTCAACCCAAGCACTGTGGTGGAACAGCCCGCTGATTCCAAGGCCCCAACGAGATATCAGGGTAAGGATTCCGACGATGAGTCCAGCGATGAAGATATGGATGAGAAGCCGATCACATCATCAAAGAAGAAGTCCAGCGATGATGATGTTGTCATGCGTGTGACTTCGACCAGCAGCCAGGGACGAGCCGTCAAGGACACGGCGCTTGGGTCTAGACAACAGAAGTCAGGGCGTATCAACAAGGCCCGGGGTGAGGTTGTTGGCGAGCGGCAAGTGTCGTTCATCCCAGAGTCGAGGAGGAAACAGAAGAAGAGAGAGGAGGAGCTGCCTGCTGAGCCCCGAGATAAGCGAACCGGAGCTGCTCGGCGAAGCGCCAGCGGTAACACATTTAGACGGATTTAAAAAGGATAAAACAGGCGCTTGGAATTCATTATCAAAAATAGCAAAGGCGTTATTGCTCATTTCGTGTAGAAAAGTTGAGACAGCCCATGCGTGGAGGGTTACTATTTATACATGGATGATACCCGGATCCTGTCCGTTGGAAACACCAGTTTGAGACCATGACTATCAGCTTTGTGGCGGACAACTTTTGCCACCATTTCCTGCCATTGAGACTGTCAACTGCACACCAGTCTGTGAGGTGAAGCTCCTCGTCTGCTGCTCCTCACTTCTTTGACCACTTCTTTTCTTTTCGCTTTGCTTTGGCTTGGGCTAGACCCTTCTCAAGATCTTCAGGTCGAATCCTTGGGGTTGGAGGGACATCATCATCAACAACGCGTGGACGATTTCGATGAGATGGAATAGGCCCGTCTTTGACTGAAGACGGAAACTCAGTTCTCCGAGGTGTGAGTGCCGTAACAACCTTACGAGCAGACTTTCTGATTGTCTCTCTCATTGTCCATTCACGCCTCTTTGCAAGGAAGAAAAGGACGGCTGTGGAGACTATACCAATGTCAGCGCATATAGACAAGTGTTACCATGATGATACATACTGCCAATCAAACTGACGACCACGACAACGACGATTATGGCAATCATGCCGCCTTGGGAGATTGACATAGAGTTGCCTGAGCTGTCACCAGCAGCGCCGGCTTCAGTACCAGAGTCGGCACTTGGGGCACTGTCATCATAGCTCTCCGATGCCAGTGGGAATGGGTTGTTAGTGGAAGACATTGCGTCTGTATGATAAGTTGATGTTTGGATTTGTCTGCTCGTGAAAGGGCAGAAGAAGATTCACAGAACCTAGGAAGTAGGATAAAGCAACAACACCATGTAGTTCAGATGGAAGGGCTAGAATTTTCTTAAGAACACTGCCTATTTTGTGAGGACAACTACTTGTATATATCTATGGATCTTCATCGCACACCCAGACCCCGGTACCCTTGACACTCTCAACCCCCGAAAGTTCAAGACGAATCATTATTGGATTCTCGTCACAGGGCCGAGACTCAAGCACAGCAGCAGGAACCCCGATATAGTAGCATACAGCTCTTTGATTGGTGATACTTGACCTCGAAGCGCTGAGCGGCAAAGCCTCAAACAGGGGTCTGACCAATGAGACTCCATATAGGGACTTCAATAGCCTCAATGCCTGTATTTCGTCACGCGCCAAAGGGTGATTAATGCAGGGCCGGTATTGTGCCCAAGAGGATATTGTTCATATGTTTCACAGTGATAAGCCGCTGGATTGGCTCTGCGACGTCTTAGTCTGGGGATTAAGTTGTAGTGCATGTGGGTGTTGGACATGCGTTTCACACCATGATGTTAATGTTGGCCAGTGTTAGCGGCGGTTGGGATTGACAAAGTAGCGGTGGCCCAAGCGTCATTGACGTCCATATCTCAAGCGAAGCGCCAGGGGCTGTTCTTTTTGCTGTTCTTCTTGCTCCTGGAACGCTTACCTATTCTCGTCATGGTGTTGATGGGCGTTTGGGCGAGGCAATGTTGGTCTGTCAAAATACTGGCATGTGCATATCCCAGCTACAGAAGTGACGAACTTTGATTCTATTAATACATATAGTTATAAATCATAGTTTTATCAAGTCCATTAACTATACGGAGTACTAATAACCTCCCTGCCTCTCTATCTTGGGCAGTAACCTCCTTTCTAACCACAAGTCAGGCCCCAGTATTATGAATGTCACTATTAACTAATATTCTTACCATAAGCAACAACCGTTCTGATCTATGTCTAGGTAGCGAGGTTTCTCTGTTGGATGCCAACGAGAGTGTTAAGAATATTGGTAGGCGGAAAGGCCCTGGTATTTTTGTTCTATATATATATATATATATATTAACAATTATACTTGTAGCAGTTCTTGAGCGCTGTATCTCAATAATACTATTATTGCAAGCCTGCTTTACTACTTATTAAGACTCTTACAATCTCCCTACTTATTTCTCTTGCCTCAACGGATTCAATATATTGCCTAAACTTCGGTCTTGAGATGCCTCTGGCCAAGTGTAGCCAAACTGCACTAGCGAGATATCATTAACTGTGAGCCTTTTTACAAACATGATCAGCTTAATTTGTTCTGTGAGCAAGAATCTGCTGATGCACTTTGGCCAGGGGCGTGATAAACGGGTGGACTATTCAATATGTGAGAAAGGGCAGATGGTCTCCAATATCCCCAGATACCTAGACAGAAAACACAGATTGATTTCATAGTTTGATTGACTTTTGAGTTGTCTCAAAAACTAATCGAGAAAAGAAGAACAAAGAGGCTTTAAAAGATTATTTCCTAAGATGCCTTGTAACACTTTGACAGGTCATCGCCCTGCCTGCACTCAGGCTTCCATTCTTTTATCAACCGCTCAGTGACACTGAATTCTGCAGCTAGATTTGTTTCGCAACGGCCAGCTAAGGAGATGGACGCGTAATAAACAATCTAATGACATATCGTGCTTCGTTGACAGCGAATAGCCGGCAAAGGTTGGTGAATCTTACCAAAGCGCTGCAAACATTAGTCAAAAGGCTTCAGGCTTTGTTTAGTGTGGTTTTAGATGTTGCTTCGTTGAGGCCAAGGAACAATATGCCCATACAGGTTCCTTCCAAGTACTCAAGGTAGCGGCAGACGATAATCAGACTGCCAGAGCAGATATCAGCGGGTTTCAAAACATGTGTTTCATGAAATATGATGGGCTATAGACAGTTTCACCAATAACTTGTATAATCATTTGGGTCAATACTTAGGTAGCCCAACCTTCTTTTGGGAATGTCCAGCTGCTTGGACCGATCATCTCAATCAAACTTAGGGATGCGTGGTCACCAGAAAGGCGCCCGTCCAGTCTCAGCAAGAGCAGCCTGGAGGGAAAATTCCAATCTCATGGAACAACATTTCGGTAGTCCTATCAATCGCGGCGGACCTTCCGAGCCTTTGGGACGTCGGCATGCCGCAATGAACCGGGTCCTGGAGGACCATCCAACGGGGGCCCAGCCAACTATCAAGTGCGACACATACCAATGAATTCACTGCTACTGTCCTTGATAACAGCAAGCTGCCATTAAGATTATTGACGCTGTTCAGGCTGTCAATATCGGATGAAAGCTCCAGGAGTCACTCAACTCAACTGGGGCAGGATTAACTTCGATGAGACTGGTCACTGCATTGAGGCTTCTAGTCTAAGCTGTAAAATTGTTTTAGAAAATCAAATCTCAGAGCCATTGTTAGCGTGTTGGATTATCCCGAAGGCATCTATCTTTCAAATGATATAATACAAGTAAACAAGTTCCACTCATCCCTGACATCCAAACGACAGCGAGCTAATAGACCATGCGCCAAAAGCGGAGGTATCCCCTTAACATGGATGGATACAAGGTGACACTATGGTATGATTGCCCAACTCCAGCGGGGTCTACGAGCCAAGCCAAATGATCCTAAACAATCCATTGTTCTTCAGTTTTTCTCAATATCTTCACCGCCAAACCAATTTCGAATATAAGGCCAATAGGTGTAGTGCAAGCAGACATCAACGGAGCCAACGACTGCCAGGCCTGCCATAACGTATCGTCGGTTTTGAGGTGAGAGATTTTTCCATTTCCTCATCAAGCCGCTGCTTGAGGCCTGGGTGACAGTGGCGAAAGTATTTTTCTTGAGTGCCGTGGTAGAAATGTACCTCCCAGCAGCTTGGCTGGCAGAGGCGGAAAGGCAGGAAGTGATAGTGGGCGACATGTCGTTTATTTGGAAGGTGATTGAAAGGCGGAGGATTGTGCAACCAGAGACGATTGGAAATGCAGTTGAATGGCTTTTGTTTAAAGCCTGCGATCTGATTTTTTTTTCCCGTTCCTAGCAGGGCTGACAAGCAGTATATATAATCTCAAGCAAATAATAACAACACTCACTCCGTTATGCTTAATCGTCATGCCTAACGATCCCCCACAACGCCTCGCTCAAACATAACAAGCACTACTTCAACATCACACATAATCTAAACCCATCAGCCACCCGGACGCGTTGGTCGACTAATCGTCAACGGTTTGAATGGTTTACGCAATCGATCCATCGACGGTGCAGGTCCCAGACCTACTGGTCGTCTCACGCCCCCGTTAGGTTTAACAGACATGAATGTCGTCGCGTGAAGACTTGAAGCAGGCTTATGAGGCAATGCCTCTTCCTCGGTCTGTCTGTGCTCTTCGTCAAGCTCTTTTCTAGATGGCGGTCGTGGTGGTGAGCTGGAGAAACAATAGTAAGGTTTTCGTGGGCCGTTGTCTATCTTGGGCACATTTGGTTTCGCTAATGGTCTTGCTGAGGGAAGTTTATGCTTTGCGAGTTCTGGGTCAATTGGTGGTTTTTGTGGACCGGATCCTGAGGGTAATCTTCCTGGTATGCTGTTCTGTCGCGACAGAGCAGATTGATGTCTGACCTGTGCAAGAGACCTGGCCTGCTGCTGCGGTTGAGGTTGGGGTTCAGGCGGAGGTCTTGACGCCTTTGGCCCTTGATTTAGCCAGCCCATCATACTCTTCTGGCCAACACCTCGTTTTGTCGAACTTCTCTTCAGTCCCGGTTTCGAACTGGATGGTTGCGCTGCAGCCGCGGCTGCGGCATCCAAAGCAACTCTGTGAGCTCCAGCAGTTGTGAAACCAGGCAAGGCAGCGACTGTGAAATCAGATGACTGTTCCATTGTTGTCGCATACTCTCTCTGCCAAGGAAGCTCGTCTGTTTGGTCATACGATGTGATTGGGTGCGAGGTACGCTGGCGCTTAGGCCCCCGAGAATAATGTTGACCTGACTCCTCATCGTACCTTTCAACATTCTTTGGATCGACAGGGTCAACAGGAAATCCGTCATCTTCGACCGAGAACATTGGAGGGAGATTTCCGAAAATTGCCCTCTCGCCTGGAGCATCTCGACCGAGGATTTTGGCAACGCCTTCTACGACCGCTCGATCAAATGATGGTCCCTTCTTGGCGAAGACCTTGGATGCGAACGGAGAGACAAATGGAGAAAGCTCGACTTTGCTGCTCATTCCTTGTGAGCCATAGAGAGGACAGCTTAGGTACAACAGTGCCTGTGCTCGAGTCATTGCCACGTAGAGAAGACGTCGTTCCTCGTCGGTGTCTTCGGATCTTGAATGAGGTATTGATCCAGAATAAACAGACGGTACGAAAACGACGGGCCATTCTAGCCCCTTCGCTGCGTGGATAGTCGATATTGTAACCAAAGATTTCTGGTCTTTTGTGTCGCCTTTGTTTTGTGCATCAGATGCCAATGAAACATTGGCCAAGAATCGGCCAAGCATATCATCGTCCTTCATCTGATCCAAATTCTCAATCTCAGGGAGTGCGTCTTCTTCCGGTGCACCAAAGTCTCTCACGAAGTCGCTGACCAAGTTGACAAACTCTTGAACATTGGCCCACCGCTGCTCGTGCTCTTCTGTATACTCTTCCTCCAGGTACTTCTTGAAATCAAGGTGAGTAATTAGTTGGCCTATTAGGCTAACCAGAGTAACCGGACTGTTCTGGCTGATTTGGTCGGCTTCTTTTCGTAGACTTGAGATAGTTCGGATAAGTTCTGTATTGAGCTTTTGTTCCATCTTGGGCCTGATGTTAGTGTTTGCTTTACGATTGCCTCTGCAGTGTTTCATAATTAAAGTCCAGAGGCTCATGTTGGTCTGCTCCGCCTCTTCAAGCAACGATTTGATCGTTGCCTCTCCAACACCTCGCCTCGGCACATTGATGATCCTGGCTAGTGCATCGTTATTATCAGGTTGGCTCACCACGCGGAGGTAATCGATGAGCACTTTAATCTCCTTTCGTTCATAGAATTTATGTCCTCCAATCATTCGATATGCGACACCGGCTTTTCCCAAAGCTGACTCAATGTGTCGAGAGAGGGCTGCTGATCTCAGCAGTATTGCGACATCTTCAAATTTAAGCATCTCTCCAAACATCATGACAGCTCTCTTGATCTCGGACACAATCCACTCGCCTTCGGAAGAGGAGCTTTTCAGTATTCTCAGGACCGGTCGTGCACCCTTAGTATGGACTGGCAATAGAACCTTCTGATATCGCTTTTTGTCTTGCTGGATAACGTTGAGCGAAACATCGAGGATGGATTGTGACGATCGGTAGTTTTCTTCCAATGAAATCTCGTCGGTATCAGGATAGTCGCGCAACAGTCGGTAAAGATTTCGGATCTCGGCTGAACGCCAGCCATAAATACTTTGGTCAGGGTCACCAACAATCGTGATCCGCCGGTGCGTCTGAGCGAAAAGCTTCATTAGTTCATACTGGATACCGTTGGTGTCCTGATACTCGTCGATAAGAACAGTCTGAACGTTTGAGACGCAAGCAGGGTGGTCTCTAAGCAATTCGACACATTTTACCAAGAGATCATCGTAGTCCAGCAAATTTGACCTTTTGAGTTGAGCCTGATATTCCTGGTAACATGTCCTGAGCGCAGGGTTCTCCTTTTTGTCTTTCTGCGTCGGAGCTGGTGCAGCACTTGGGCCTTTTGCCTTCTCTTTGCTGATCCACGACCTGGCATGCAGTGGTTCAATGCCGAGTTCCAGCCTCTTACAAATTCTTTGGATGATCGCCCTGGAGTCTCCATCGTCTGCAATGCCAAATTTCGAGTCCAATCCGATGCGATTTCCGTATATAGACAGATATCTTCGAGCAATCGAGTGAAACGTTCCAAGCACGATTTTCTTTTCGCATTCTTCGCCTAGAGCCTTTCCTATACGCTCTTTCATTTCTCTGGCAGCTTTAACGGTAAAGGTTGCAACGATCACGTCGGCAGGGCGATAGCCAACACGCTGAATAAGCCATACTACTCTTGATGTGAGAGTATGAGTCTTTCCACTTCCAGGTCCAGCTAATATAGCAACAGTCGATGCGGATGAGGTAACGGCACGACGTTGCGCCTCGTTCAGCGACTGGAGAATCGCATCTTGTGTGATTGAAGTCGAGGACATGCTGGGTGCGTGGACGAATCCACGAATTGCTGTCGATCGGTTGAGGAGAAGGGTATCATCGAAATGTTCCGGCCCATGCGAGATTTCTCGAATGGGAATAAGATGTAATATGTGAGCCGCTGGTCTCGCCGTAGTGGTGTCTACCGTTTTTCAGTCAACGGGTTTTCGTGCTAATCCCTAGCAAGCATCGCGACGCGAATGACTTCCGCGATGTCACGTGATAGCGACATCCGAAGTTGCATGGTACTAGGTAGTCACTTGCCTACTAACCTAAGTGGGCAGAGTATACGTAGTAAGACAGTCTCAACGCAATTTCTAATTTGTTATCTTGTCCCTCTCTATAATAGCGCTAGTGCTCTCGCTGTCGTAAGGAATATCTCACATGTGAACTATTGGTAAGGTAGCTAGCAACTTGGGGAAAGATCTTTCACTCCAAGTCTTTACATGCTCTTTGGTGTGATCCAATGCTGGCCAATATCATAAACGGTGTCCAACATATCAACACAAACAACATGATATTCTTTCAGATCACCGTCGTCACATCTCCTCTTCGCTAATGTTTTGTCCATCACTATCACTATCACGATATTTCACATCAGTCACCGCTAAGGAGTGAAAAAAGGTCCAATGCAACCGTGACATCCCTCCTACGCTGAGAGAAACACATTAAGCGAGCCGATGCCAAGAAATGGCACATGATACCTTTCATGAAGATTTCAAGATATCAATAATGTGGAACTTGAAAATTTCCAACATGGTCTTGGCCAGTATTGTTCAATATCGACAAAATCAACACATTCCTCTTCCTCTGCCTGGCCAATACGAAACAAGATGTTCACCGCATTGCGTTTGTTTTAACTTTGTGTCATAGTCCAGCTTGGGTCGAATTGTGATTGTCACGTCTCCAGCAAGCATTCACCAACCATATCACCAAAGTCACTTATGCAGGGTAGCATGAAGCTATAGTCGTGCGATAATAGTGCGACTTCACACAATAGGCGCCGTGACGAGCATTTCTATTCGAGAGGATCAACAAGAACATAACTAGCAATGCCAAGCTACCTGGTATCACACAAAGACAAACGCCTCATTTGAAGACTTTGGCACATCACATGATGTGCAGAAGAGTGGGATATTGAATATTCCACATGGTTCAGGGTCCGACAGGCTGGGATGCCGGCAATACACACAATTGGGCCTCAGAGTGACGCTCATTGCATCGTCTATGCCGTTAGTTAAGTGACTTGGTGACTGACGAGGAGCATCACCAATAGCTGCTCAGACTAATCGTTGTTGATTGTCCCCGCAAATCTAGGAACGTGCGAGTCGGATACATAATGGATCACCCCGCCCCGCTCGGAACCCTTTAACAGCAGAGGAAACAACCACAGAGAATCTTTAGATCGAGAAACACAGCAGTGTATCCCGGCATTTATGATTCTAGAGCCAACGATAGGTTATGGATGTGGATAGCGGTGGTTGGTGGTGGTAGCTGATAGCCAATCAGCCACTGGCACACTATATCGCTCAGCGGTTAACCATCCAACCAAAGCTCGTAGATGGCCTCGTCACACTTGGACCCTCACATATCGCCTGCAACCACTCTGTTGCCATCACCAAGGGTATTGAGCTATTCTCAGACCTCTCCTCATGCATGTCGCTGCTATTCGACGACCGCCAGTCAACTGGCGTTGTCTGCCCAGCGACCCAGCGTCCAGCCCTGGATGGCCCAGCGGCTAACGCAGAGTGATAGACGATCATGACCAGCCCGCTATATACCCCGTTGAGACCGCAAGTTCCCTCTTCCGTGCATGATGTTCTTCTCCTAGTGTTTCGTCTCGCCGTGCTCAGGAGGTCACATCGCACAAGCTGGCTCCTCCATAAAGAATAAGTGTCTCGCCTTTGACCTCGTTTCCCACGATGCTTCTTGAAGGTGCCCGCCTCTCACTACATATCGGTCTGCTTCTGCCTCTGTCGCTCCTTACAACAGCTCAGCCTGAACCTGCTCTATCCTCGGTGCTCGAAGCCCGGGATACAGATAAACCTATACCGGGAGGACCCTTAGATACAACCTATCTGCCCGCTCAGATTGGTGGTATAGTCGGGGCATACGCTGTATCATTGGTGCTGGTCGCCATTACACTACTTGCTCTATCCAAGAAGCGACGCGAACACATCGCAGCTGGAATTGACGAAATCGACTTTGCCGTCCGTAAAGATATCACCAGTCCCGACTTTCCCCCAACAACAGAGCCTACATCTCTGAATATCATCACCGATACCGAATTTGCCAAACCAGGCTTCCAGGACTCTCACGACGGAAATCCATATATCTATCCATCGCCAGCTTCAAGTGTCGGAGCACCCGGAACCAACCCATTTGTCGATCCCCGTGTCGTGGCAGTAGACAGACTCATGGCTCAATCTCAGCTTGAAGATATGTACAAGCACGTGCTGGAGCACGAGGATGCAAAGAAGCGAGGAGTTGTTTACGATGTCCCTCTTCCTCCCACTGCTCATCATCAATCACGACCTTCAGCCTCCGCTTCAGCCCTATCTCTAAAGTCTTCGACCTCATCGCCCTCGAAGAAGGAGAGGAGCAAGCCAGCAACGCTCAACCTTTCGGCATCTCGCGAAGAAAAGACTCAGTCGAGAACATCTTCATTTCTGTCAGCATTGCGATCACCCAAGAAGAAGCAAATGAAGGGTATGAGTATCTCCTCTCCTCTCATGACGCCCCAGTCGGGTGAATTTCCCCGCCATGAATCACAGGAGATGAGCGCGATTCCTCCCCGACATTATGCACCAGCCGCTCCGCCTCCGGTCCCCACTAACCAGCTCCCGTACGGATCTCCGGCCATGCCACCAAAAGCTCATGCGCTCCCGACCCCGGATATTTCGCCCGAGAGTGTTTTGAGTATCGATGAGCGTATCGGAAGCCAGCTTCCTCATCCGGGCCACGCCCGGACTGTATCGCATGCTCCCAGCGAGCGTGATCCGGAATCGGCAACTTCGGAGCACTCGCAAGCGCCGCTGGTCGGTCTGCCATCATCTCCAAAGCCCGGTTCACGATTCCCATCTCTTCCTGCGTCGCCCAAGCCTGGTCAGACATTCCAACGTGCTAATGCACCTTCGGCTGTCCGCACTGGTGGTTCTTTGCCCTTGCGTGCCTACGAACCTGCCATGGCCTCACCCAACACCATTGCCCAGACTACCAAGCAAACAGTGTTTGAGAGGAAAGGACCTCTATCGCCAAGCGGAGCAATGACTCCGCATACAGCTGGCGCAGTACCTTATTCACCTTATCAGCCTTTCACGCCATGTATGCCCGTGACACCCTCGCTTGTAACCAAGGAGGACCGGAAGAGGATGAGACGTATGGTCCCCAAGACACCGACACTGGAGATGGTTCAGAGTTCAGATGATGTTTGGTAAAGAAATAGGACTGGAGTTTATGATTTTTTACGGGTATGTTGCATTATTTCCTTAGATGCCATTGATATCAAGACACTACGGGTCTTGCTGGCTGGGTTTCGTGTGTATAGAGCTGGCCTACGGGTTCGCGAGGATTTAGTAACGGCCGCAAGGACCAGAACAATTACTATCTGCATAAAATATTCACTTGTATAAGTTGTATACCACTTTATTCACATATCGACTACTTATGCATAGTTTGGTTGACTATCTATTCATACGTCACAACAACACATGCGGTGATTTGTTTGACACCAAATGCACCATGAACTACTGAGATCTTGAATCGCCAATCGGGATAATAACAATAACCAAATGCATGTGATGCTTAAGAAGAAACAAGCATTGAAGCTAGAGACTGACGCAAGTTTGATCATCGGGATGGATTAGGATTAGGAGTAGAACCTAGGATCGCGATCATTTGGTGGCGGCGGGGGCCATTAGAGAAATGAGAGTAGTGGCGGTTCTGAACCATCAAGGAGCTGAAAGCTGAGCCCAAGACATGCAGGAAAAGGTTGCCTTGTGAAACCCGAATTGCTCTTCTGTTCAGCTCGGATTGGCAGAACTTCAATAGTTCGGTATTTGTATCATTGTATGCATGTAGCTCTCCGTCTCTAGTACCGGAGAGGGTTGCACTAGGCGGGAGATCAGATTTTCAAGGGATTGGAATCCAGGTTACGTACCTAGTTTTTCACAATGCATTCGCTTAGCAGCCGTTACAATGCCATTCCATTGGATAGTGCAGTACTCAAATGCACCCGAATAACCGTCGCTTGGGTCGTGGCCCATTGCCGTCTGGAATGTAATTGAGTTCTTGGGAACCGTGGGATGTGAGACTGAGACTCGCGTGGCTGACCCGAGACAACTCGAGTAGCACCATGGTTCGTGTTTCTCTCTGCGACACTGTATTCGTATTTGATCATGTCAATAACGGTCGGGCAATTGCAGTAATGACTCGATTTTGAGAATGTTGTTGTGTTGGGTCTCGAGTCAGGCACTCAATGAAATTGAACCCTGGTCTCTTCCCGCAGGGTCCTCGATTCCGATTTGATCAACAAAGTTGTGCTGCTTGACGGGCTTGTGTGCACAGTGCAAAAAACGCCTCAGATGCGAATGCGAGAGGGGTAATCTCTGACCAGAGCGAACCGTATCCATTTGATCACCAAAACTGTACGATCCAGGCCCGCCGTAACGCCTCTCGTCTGGGGATGTGTCCCGTGCCAGCTACTGGGCTTAGTGCGTCCGCCACCAAATCGGGCTCTTCCAGGTTAACTTAGGTTGTCAGATTCCATGTGCACTGTATTTACAGCAAACAGCCCGGCTGGCACTCAAATACAAGTGGACCTCGCTCCAGTCTCTCCTCAAAAGACGACCTTGGCCAAGCGCGTACTTGACTGGGCTGATATCCGGGTCCCATCGTACGATTTCCTGCCCTCTCCTCAAATTGAATTCCTTGCATCCATCGCTCGCCTCCGAATCCTCGCCCAAATTGCCATTCTTTCATCAGCAAATTTATCTGCTATCGGTTGTCAGTCGAACCATAATCGCGAGACTGCGCTGCTCTTTCCTTGCTGTAGCCCCCCTGTACTGTCTTTTCTCGCCCGTTCAAACGTTCGGCAACACCCGTTCAATCATTCGATTCAAGAGGCATTGAGACAACCATCGCTTCATTCTGGGTTGCAGCACGCCCTCACCACAGACTTTCTATCCACCGATCGATCGCCTTGGCTTAGCAGAGTCTAGAGGCCTGTCAAGCCCAAGTTTTCAAGGCTGACCCTCAGCACAGCCTGTAGCTGTCGCTGTAGCTGTAGGTAGCTGAGGCTATCGCGGCCAAGTCCACTCCTCGGCCGAGAGCTCAATCGAATAGATCGCGCCGGGAATAGAGACCAATTCACAACATCTGACCCTTGCTGGTCTTATAGTATCGTCGGCAAAAGCCCTCATCTTCCCGGAAGGCATCGCTCTACCACGGCGACTTCTTCGGGGCCACCCCAAGCACTGGGTCTCAATCAGGCCATCACAACTGCATTGCATGGTGCTGGCCTATCCCCATCATGCCTGGCTCCCATTTCTCCGACATGGCCGACCATGATTCTGCCAACAGTCTTTATGGTCTTCAGGATCCGAATCTAGGCTTCGTTGACGATGGCTCGGTCGTGAAATCTGACCCCTCCTCAACCTCCCTGCCCAACGATTCCTCCCGCCCCCAGACCCAGCAGCAATACTACGACGCTGCATGGCAGTTCACCGGCACGCCCCCTTACGACTCGTACGACCCCTCCAGCAGTACTGCTCCTCCTACTCAAACTAGCTATCAACCTTCTCCTTGGAATCTCGCTTTCGGTCAGGATCAGCAGAACCTTCAACAGCTGCCCGTCTCTACCGGCATCGACAGCCTTGCGGCAACCACCTTCAGCCCTGAATCAATCTACGCCGCTTCCAATCCTTCCCTACGACAGGTCAATCTTAACGACAACGCTGTTCAACCGTCAATTATTAGCCATCTGACTCCTGCGCTGCAGGAGAAGCTGCGCAACATCGCCATGCCGCCTCATCTTCAATACCACTCTCCAAAGAGCGCCTCCAGCCCGGACTCAGCAAATGGTGAACTTGTTAGGAGAGGTGTTCTCTCGTCACCAGATCCCGCCGATGGATCTTCGAAAGCGTCACGAAAGCGCAAGTCTTCCGCCGACCCCGAGGATGAAGATGAGGAAGAGGATGGCGACCAGCCGGTGAAGAAGACCGCCCACAATATGATTGAGAAGCGATATCGAACCAACCTGAACGACAAGATCGCTGCCCTAAGAGACAGCGTTCCCAGTCTTCGTATTATGTCCAAGAGTGCGCGAGGTGAAGACACGACCGAGGATCGCGAAGAACTTCATGGCTTGACCCCAGCTCATAAGCTGAACAAGGCCACCGTATGTTGTCCTTGTCCAGCGATGCAATCAACGCTAATCAAATAATAGGTTCTGAGCAAGGCGACTGAGTACATCCGACATCTCGAGAAGCGAAACACCCGACTACTTGATGAAAATGGTGCTATGCAGCAGCGAATTGCCGCTTTCGAAAAGTTGTTTATGGCTGGTGCTATGAATGGTGCAATTAGTCCTCTCCAGCAACCCCCTACGCCCATCCAGTACGCTCAGGATTCACAACAATTTGCCGGCTCCCCGATGTCAGCCCAAGACGGCAACGCGCAACCAGGAGGCATGATTCAAGTCCCTGATGACATGAAGAGGATTATCTCGCAACAAATGGCTGCTGGTCAACCATACCCTGTGCCTCAGCAACAGTTTCGTGGCGGAAATCCTGCGCTTATCCGACAGCAGCAGATTCAACAGCAACAACAGATGCAGCAAAATAGATGGAGCAATGCAGGTCCTTACTTTGGTAAATTGATGGTCGGCTCACTCGCTGGTCTCATGATTTTGGAGGCAGTTCGTGAGGATGAAGTCAGCAATGAGAAGCCTGAAGGCCGTGGTTTGTACGCCCTACCTATTCAGCTTCTCAAGACCGCGGCAACCAGCCTTGACTTGACCGTTGGAGGCTACCATCTTCATACCTCACTCCGAATTATTCTCCTACTCGGAACATTCCTCTGGGTGTTCGTTCCTTCACTATTCTCGCAAGCCCAACAAAAGTCAAAGAAGCCGCAAGTTGGGGTTCTTCAGGCAGCCCCATCACTGGCTTCGCCAATCCACGTGCGCCGACAGGCTTGGCTCACTGCTATCCAAACGGTCTGGGTTCCTCGACACAATTTCTTCCTCGAGGCTGCTGCTCTCATTCTGAAGACCCTGAAGCTCAGCCTCCGTAATGCAATTGGAATTCACGGTTATCAAGCAATCACGGGCTTGACTCAGGAGCAGGAGACTGCTCGTGTCCAGGCCTGGAGCATTGCCCTGGATTCTCAACTGGCCGGTGGTGATGTTGAGATCAACAAGAGCCGACTTATTCTTACCCTTCTCGCTTCCGGCACTCTTCCCGACACTCCTGCAAGGCTCATGCTTAAGGCTCTTCATATTCGCGTTCTTCTCTGGGATCTTAGTCAGAAC
The DNA here is from genome assembly GCA_033439405.1 of Fusarium sp. NFCCI 5145. NCBI lineage: Eukaryota > Fungi > Ascomycota > Sordariomycetes > Hypocreales > Nectriaceae > Fusarium > Fusarium sp. NFCCI 5145. Next base: position 87,775 of record JAWDHB010000089.1, on the reverse strand, counting down.
CGGCTTCACCTTGGAGTCAGCAACATCCTTGCCGCCAAGCTTGCCCGCACAAAGTGGAATGAAGCCCGTCAACTGAATCGTCTACTTGCCCAGCTTCACCGCGATTCACCCGAGCAGCATGATGATGACTTGCCTGAGCATCTTGCTATACTCGTGGAGCAAGATTGTGACGATGTGCTCAACGACGATGTTATTCAGCGAGCACACAACCTTGCCTTTAATGCCGATACTGATAGCAATGTTGCAGCCCCTATGGACGGCATGGACTCTGTTGTTGATGATACCGCTATTGGATCTCCTCTTGATGCTGTTGCCGCTTGGTGGTCGACTCAAACCCTGCACCGAACCTTGGTCGCCACGATGGAAAAGGACGAAGAAACCCTCACCACCAAGGCCGAAGACATTGAACTTTCCATCAAGGTGGCACCTATTGGATCTACTGTACAAGCCCGAGCTATCGTGGCACGCGCAGTTCTTGTTGATAAGGCACGTGGCGCTAACATCGCCTCTGCCTTACAATCAATGGGTAACGAAAAGGTTGATGCTCTCCTGAGCACTTCCATCTGTCTTGTCGATTCCAGCTTCCAAGCCTCTACGCCTGATCTCCGACTTGCCCTTCGCTGTGCCATGGCCATCGCCCACCTCCGGCGTGTCGAGTGCACCCCTGGAAGTACCCACCAGGGTCTCCGTATGATCGAATCGATCATGACACGAGCCAATGCTTCACATATGTCTCTTCTCGGATGCACAGGAGCTCTTCAGCTGATGGAGGAACTGTACGAACATAAGGCTGCTGCAGAGACTTTCCAGTCCTCCCTTGAACGGCTGTCTGGTGGTCTCCGTCTGTGGATGGGTGGTGCACCTGGCGAAAAGTGCGGCGTCGCATCTGATGTGCGAGAGAAGGTTGTAAACCGATGCCTGACCATCACCAAGAGTATGGTGGGAATGGATTCAGATACCGGATACGGAAGCCTTGATGAATGTGAAGAAGATGGATGTTAGACGACCAGAAGCGATTTCTTTTATTTACGAGCGACATACAACCGATACATTTTTTCAGGCTACTCCACTTCGATTACCTCAACACGGTCTATTCTGCGTTGCTCCTCTGAGATGACTTCTGTACGAACATGGGTATTAGAATGGTGGGGAAATCCCAGGGCTTTTTATTTCATGGAGTTTCAACTTGGGCCAACGGGTTAAAGGACAATCAAACAATACATGGCGAAGGACAGACTTTCTAACGGATTTTGCTATGGACACAGCGTTTGCAGAAGTGTGTTGCAATGTTTTGACAAACAAAAATATTTTTTCTCTTATTTTTACCTATTCAAAGTACATTATTGGTATTCAAATTGGGTGTTACAGTGTTATAGATGCCTGATGGTGAATGTTCACCTCAATTTGTCAACAGAAAACTTGAGTGATGAGAGGCGTATGCTCGTGTGTTGGAGCTGTACAAAAGGGTAGGCACTTACTTTCATCTAATTATCCAGTCCTATTGCTCCTAAATTCATCCTTTGTACCGGATTCAGTGAACTGTGCTTTTTCTACTGCGTTGCGTGTAGTAGAGGCAATTTCTCTGTTGGTCTATACTCCCGGGGCTCAGTTTGCATCCCGGTAATTGTTAATGGTTTGCTTTTCAAGTTCCCAGCAATTGAATGGAAGGACGATTTAGGTTTACTGGACCATGGAGAATAAAAACCCAGGCCCAGTCAGTTCATAGTTACTTCTAGGGCCCGAGAGACGGGGTTCACCTTGTTTCGGAACCATATGCTATGGTGAGCTATGGACCAGCGAGCCAGTGAAAAGACATGTTAGGCTTCCTCCGAGTATTTGGCAACGCGCAAGTGGTGTCTTTTCATCTGTCTGTAGTCACAGGTCGTAGCAACAGTTCTGCCGTGTATTGACTCGTCCTCAGAAAAGGAGACCCTCAACCTACCAAAGAGAGCCTATTAATTAGTGATGAGCTTGGCATCGAGGAGAGTTGTAGGGCGAGGCTGGATCAGAGAACGAAAGAAACACAGACTCCTGCGCCTTTCTGATAGCATAGATTGTCTACAATGAATCCAGTTTCTTAGAGTCAGTGTTCTCAAAAGTCTTTTTGGCCTCGTCAATGTCAAAGAACGCTTCCACAGGGACCGAGCCAACACCCTAGATTATCAGACGAATAAAGGTATCTGGGCCTTTGATAAGTTTGTCATCGCCGCCAGGACCCTAGAAGTCTTCAAGAGGGAAAATAAACAGTCTGAAACATTTTCAAGTTTTCCTTGGGTGACCTCGTAGCTTGGACTATCGTCCTGCTTGAGATATAGTTTCAAAGCATACTTGATGTCCTGAATTTGCGAATAAAAACCTTCGATGTTGCGTGGTAGGGTAAACCTAGATCGCATGTTGTTGTCTTCCTGGTCCTTATCTTATCTTCACATTTGCATGGTGTCGACTCATCGCTCTGAGATCCTGTTCTGGGCTCTATAACTTCGGCAAGTCCCTCTGTGCTGAGGCCTTTTGTATCCTTCACATACGCAGTGATGGGATCCAGTCCCTGATTTTCCCCATATCATAACCATTGAATCTTGGGTCATTGCTCCCCCATCAGACTCATCATCAGAGCTCTCATATGTTGTTGGTTCCTAATCTAGTCACTTGCATATGCGAACTCAAAATCCCTGTCCTCAAACTTTCACCACTCGCAGGAAGACAATATGTTGGAACGAAACCCAAAGTCAGAGATTGAAGCCCAAGGCATGAGGACTAAAAATGTAATGGAGTGCGTAACCAATATATACACGCCGTTAATGGATCATTAAACTCCTTAGCAAATCCACTCGATTATATGCGACAGAACATTTCCCTGTTTATGCTATATTTGAAAACTGTTCCTGTTAGTCGCGGCCTAGTGCGGAAACTCAAAAACACTCACGTTATCTGGGGAGCTTGTGATTTCTTCAAACTCTTGAAGCGTCTCAAAGCCCATGGCTGTAAGGGACTCCGTTCCATCATCAACGACCTATCTTGTTAGCGAAGAAAAAGTTGTCGGTAGGATAGTCGACTTACCCAGCCTAGGACAACTTTTGTGGCTTTATGACTCCTGGCTTGGCGAACACCCATAAGCGCCAGACCCTGTAAAGTGAGAGGTGCCAATGGTCCAGATGGCACTATTGGGGCTACAATGCCACTGGTATCCTCAGAGCGGGATACCAAAGATGGAACATGAGTTTCCAATGGGCTGCGCTGCTTGCAAACAATGACTGTGCCAAGCAAAATGCCTGTTGCGTCTTTAGCTCGAACAATCCCGCTCAATTTTGATTCCGACAGCGCATGACGATACAGTTCCAGAACCTCTGGGTTTGCGTGAGTACGGACGTGGCTGAGAACGCCATCCGCATTGTCCAAATCGTGAATGAGATCAAAACTAATACCCGCTCTCTGAATGCTCTGAGACAAACCTTCTGGGGGTGACCAGTTTGCCACGTCTTGTAAAATCATGTTTGAGACGCGTCGAGGAAACTGGACATCCCAGCCGCTATTTGCAAACCATTCCTTGATGGTGTTTGCTTCAACATCAATAGGAATGCCCAGAAAAGCCCCGGGGAATGCCGATCCGATCTGGACTTGCTTGATTCCCCGTCGTTGCAAGAGACTTCTAAGCGCTCGTCGATGGAGAGAGCGTCCAATAGACACATCACGCTTAGTGGGTTCAACAAAAATACCACCCAGAATACCAACACCGTGAACAAAGTAAGTTGCAGCGAACCCATACAAAGTGTTTGTACTGCTGTTTCTGACAACAAAATGTGCCTCCGCAATGTTGGAGTTGTTCAACTGAAAGGAGGCAGCCGTTGTTGTACGTAGAAACTGTAGGTCCGGTGCGCTTGCTCGGTGAACAGCCCGAAGGAGGTCGTTCAAAGCAGAGGCGTCGCGCTTCGAACTGTATTCTTCAACCAGCCAATGTTGTCTGGACTTGAGAACCTTCTTACTCTTGCGTAATGTGCCAGGGAGCGTACCAAGAGGAGCGATCTCCCCAACGAGTGTCCTCGCAAGAGCGTGTAAAGCGTTCTCGGTAAAGTCAAAGGTACAGAGATATGTGCCAATAGACTTATCCATGGCAAAATCATATGGTGAGCTGACTGCCACTACGATCAGCTGCTTCTTTTGTCCTCTAGTTCGAAGCATAGAGCACATCATGTCGACGTGCTTAGTAAAGCCAGCTTGGTAAAGGTTCCGGTTGGCATCGGCAGTCACAATAATGATACAGGAAGCCCTGTGGATCAGGTTCTCGTGTACTACATCTGGTTAGTGGTCGTCATACATTAAGAGACGTCAATCTTGCCTGGTCTAACACCATTAGCCGTATAGCTGGTGTGAAGTAATTTCTCGTTACGTGCTCGGGCAAGAGATTTGCCAAACTCTCGAAAGACACCCTCTCCACTGAGAATAGCGCTGCGGTCGCGGCCGTTATGCGCCCACATCTCGTGTTGACCTTCTGCTAGGTTCTGGCTATCTTTAGCAGCAAGCAACTTTTTGGTGAGCGAAGATGCAGGCAGCGGTTTCACAAGTGGCGTCAGCAAAAGAAGCTCTTCTCCAGGGTGCATCGAGGCCGTAAGCGGGATGAGTTTCTCTTTATCCCGAATTATTGTGATCGAATCATCGTAGGCCTGGAGTGACAGTGCAAGGTGAGATGGGTGAAGTTGGGAAAGAAGAGAAATACCAGGAGGGTTCAATGCCTTTTCCCAAGAAGTACAAGTTGACTTCAAGTTCAGCACCCTTCTCAATGAGGTGAATATTCTCTCCTTAGTAACGATTCCATTCTCATAGCCGAGCTTCAGTCCTTTGATAGCTTCAAGCTGAACATCGTAGGCGCGACACAGGAGGACGAGGTCACAACCTGCTTCGACGGCCATGATAACGCCGTTCTGTACACCAAGCTCATGGCTGAGGGCCTCCATTTCTAGACATTCTGAGATTGCGACGCCATTGAATCCAAGTTCATCCCGTAGGAGTTCATCCACGACTTGATCCGATAAACAAGCGTGGCTCACGTTCATTGATGGATTGGATATACCACAACCTCCTATGAACATGGCATCCAGTTTGCCAGACGCAACAGCATTTCGGAATGGAACAAGAGCGCTAATGCTCAGTTCCTCAAGTGTTTGAGTGATGATGGGCACATCTAGATTAGAGCCTAGAAAGTTCAGATTTCCATATGATGGGAAATGCTTTCCGCAGGAAGCTATCCCTGCATCTCGAATCCCTCTGAGAGCAGCCAGGCCATACTGGGATACTTCTTGAGGGTCGTCCCCAGTGGCACGTACTCCCAATGGCTGATATCGAGCGTTGTTTAGTACATCAAGGACGGGTCCCAACATGAGATTGACACCGCAAGCCGAGATCTCAGTAGCGGTAGCTTTTGTTACTTCATACGCTAGGTCAGCTCGACCAGTAGCTGCAACGCCCATGGCACTCGGGAATTGGCAGACATAGTCCTCATCGAAAAGACTGTTGACTCCTCCGTTCTCTTGGTCGAGGGCGATAAGGAGAGGTTGCAAATGACCAGCGTTCTTTGCAATGGTCTGCAGTTCTTGAACAAGCTCAGCTGTTTGCTGAGCAGCTTGATAAGGTTAGTTCTGTAAGAGAATGGACGACTATGAATAGCGCTCACATTTTAGGTTCTTGGCAGTAAGTATGATGGATCCAAGGTGGTGATCCTCGATGAGGCTCCTGATCTGGGGGGTGACTTCAGTGCCATCCCAGCCCATAATCAGGATCTGCCCAATGGCACTGCAGCACGAGACCAGTTAGTATGAGTTGATGTCAAGCAGCCGGGTCGAATGCTCCGACATTCGGAGCCGAAGAGTGGAGAGACGGTCTTTGACAGACAGTCCCGGACGGTCCGGAGACGCGACTGAACTGAGGATGCGTAGGTACGTACCGGTCGAGATCTTGCCATGCTGGATCCAAGTCGCTGTTATCTGTATGGGCCATGATGGTTGGGCGGCGACGATGCCTTGTCACATGGTACTTTGACCTCTTCTGCTGTGGTTCTAGTTGTGGTTGTGGGCTGCGCGCACGCTCAACCCTTGATGGCCCCGCGTGCTTGAGGTAACGATGAGATGCATTGACACTGCGGTAGCCTTCTCGAGAGGATGAGCTCGATGCTGACCCAGCAGGAGGAGGGGCCATGGATGGAATGGAATGTTGCCGAGCGCCTAAACCTCGGTTGAGATGATTGGTGTATATTGATTGGCCAGCTGTGGGAGGAAACAGCTGTTGAGCGATGGCAAGTGGGGTCGTCTTGTTGGTTGTTTCTTATGGCAGGCGATTTGATGGGTTACGACATGTTAACGTTACATGGAACAACATCAAATGGTCGGCGACAAAGAGGGCCCGTTTTCACGTTGTGTTGGGTCGTAAAGGATTGAACCAGGTAAGGATGAACATTGATTCTGACGCGAAAATGGACGGATGCCATGCTCTTTGTATCCCAAAACAAGTTGCACCCTGGTCTGAGCTGTCAATATGCACAGCAACATAGCAAAAGGGAACCATACCATCTTCAGACTCAGAATCTCCACACAGTCTCTCTATCATGGCACCGTTCATTTAGTTTTAATTGCACGGTTACTGAGTCGCAATGACGATATGATTTTTGTGATACCATCCGGTGCTATTGAGAGAGAAAAACGTGGCCGTTCTCGGCGGCTTGATAGGGCTTTTGGCGTCCAGTAATGGAATCTCCAGAAATACTAGTATACCACGAGCCGCCTTCGATTTTGTTTTGCCATTGTCCTTGGGGACTCTCAAGTCGAGATATATCATCAACAACTACTCACTTTGAAGATATCTGACCCTTCTACAGACTCTTTCAACACTCCTTCAACATGCCTATCGCCGTCTCGCCAACGCTGCCCAAGAATGGCCTTACCAAATTTACCAACTGTCGTCTGCTGAAAGGCAACGATTTGGTCTGGGGGGACCTTTGGGTCAGCTCCATCACCGGCAAAATCATCGATAGCCAGGCTTCCTTCTATGGAGGCCGCAATATGCCTGATAATACCCTCGATCTTGGTGGACGCATCATCGCTCCAGGTCTGATCGAGTGCCAGCTGAACGGTGCCTTTGGCTTCAACTTCTCAACCTTGCTCGATGACATGACCGAATATGGCAAAAACATCCAAAAGATCAACCGCCTACTGGTCAAAACAGGTGTCACATCATACATCCCAACAGTCACCAGCCAACGGCCGGAACTATACCAAAAGGTAAGCCTCCCCCCTGGTGGGGCAATCGTACATGAGGCTAACGCGCCGGCAGACGCTCCCGTATCTGGGCCCGTCTGGGGAACTGCGGATCCCTGCTCACGGCGCCGAATCTCTCGGTGCTCACTGCGAGGGTCCGTTCTTGAGTCCCACCAAGAACGGGGTACACAACGTTGATGTCCTCACTCAAGCTCGCTCTATCAAGGACATTGAGCGATGCTACGGTCGTGAAAACATTACTCCTCGTCCTGATGGCTCCAAAATACCTATCAAGATGATTACAGCGGCGCCGGAACGTGGACTGATGATGAACCTGATCCCAGAGATCACTTCAAGAGGAATCATCTACTCCGTTGGCCACACAGAGGCAACATACGAAGAGGCATCTCAAGCTGTCAGCAAGGGTGCTACAATGATTACACACCTTTTCAATGCTATGCGCCCATTGCATCACAGAAACCCAGGAGTTTTTGGGGTTTTAGGCAATACCGAGAGTCTACCTCGACCTTACTTTGGCATCATTTCGGATGGCATTCACTTGCATCCCACAACTATCAAGATTGCATACAGCGCTCACCCTGATGGCTTCATTCTGGTCACAGATGCCATGCATCTTGTAGGTCTCCCAGATGGAGCCTATCCGTGGACAAATGGAGAGCACACATGCAATATCGTTAAGCAGGGTTCTAAACTACTCCTCGAGAACTCTGACACAATTGCCGGAAGGTAAGTGCAGATCTGCATATCAAAGCATTATATCTAATTCTTCTCAGCTCAATCACTCTTCTTGAATGTGTCAACAACTTCAGGCAATGGACTGGGGCTAGCGTCCCCCAGGCTCTTGGAGCGGTGACATCGACACCTGCAGCCATGCTTGGCTTGCAGGGAGTAAAGGGAACGCTAGAATCGGGGGCTGATGCAGATCTTGTGATTTTGTCAGACGGGCACGAAAATCAAGGCGAAGCCAGGGGGGTAAATGAAGTTCTCGTGCTGGACGAAGTGTGGAAGTTTGGTGAGAGGGTTTCTGACTCCGCTGAGGGGAGCGAGTTGATGTGAGAGGTTTGTTGGCTTGGCGTTGCTGTTGATTCCTCACGATAGGAGTAAGGCTGCAAGAAGTAGATTCTAAAGATTGTTCTGCTTTACTGGAGAGAAAAGGACCTCGGGTATAAATTAGAAGCATTAATAAATAAAGCATCAATAGACACAGTTGATTCATCCGTTGAACATATAGAGCTTCGTGTTTAATTGACTACAGCGAAAACTTCCAACGAGATGCCGAATTGGTAATAGCAACGAGCGCTAAGATGACTTCTCTTGAAGCTTCCTCTTAATAGCGCCCCATTTAGCTGGTAATAGACCGTGGGGTCTTGAGTCTTCACATGAAGCTCTCCGTCTCGGTCAATTGTTGAAGCGAATACCAATCAGCGCTCAGAATCTATCGCTGGGAAAGGGTCAGCCAGCCCAGTGGGTCTCTCCACAAACCTACAGTAGCCGGAACCCGTAAAGTTAGGTTGGCTCGGCAGGTCCTCCACACTCTCTCCGCCTCCGCTCTCCTCATACTATCTTTACCTCACCCTACTGATCTTTATCCTGGCTTCTCTTTCAGCTTGTTTGCTCCTTGCACCAAGCACTCGGCGATCTACCGGGGAAATAACCCGCCATCGTTGGTGTCGCCAAGGCTTTCTCATCCTTTTGCATCGTTGCACATACTTGCGCGATCACGTTGTGTTGCTATCTCCCCCGCCGCGCCAATGAGACGTTGACGGTCATTCTCAACTGAACAATGCCATGTCAACCTACAACTCAATGTCGGGGCTGCCAACTGGCGCCTCCTCTAACGAAGCGATGGCGATGAATTTTGGATCCGCTCACACTCAGAGTATGAGCATGGATGTATTTGATCAGGATATGACCTTTGATGAATCACTGCTGTACGTACTGCATCGCACTTGCGACGCGCGCAGCCTGGGATTGGGAGCTAGTCGAGCTGACATTTACAGCGATGGGGCTGCACTGCAGACTCTACCTTTTGGCACCTCGTACGACTTGGACGCATTTTCCTCGACCTTCGAAGATCCATTTTCATATTCGACTCGACAATTCGATCCTCCGCCGAATCAAGATGCCTTGCATGAGGAATCATCTCCTCAGGAGCCCGATAACAAGCTCCTCGGGTTCTCTGCCCCGGTCTCGAATGCCACAATTGTCAACGAGAACAACCAGCTTGTGGAAGCCGGCATGACCGCTGAACTGTACGGTATGTTCTTCGTTGCGGAAGATGTCTTTGGTGGGGAGACGACAGGGCGCCCAATGGAGTTGACGTGTTATCGTCGCAATTTATGGCAGTGTTCGGGACAGATCGCTTTGCCCCGGGGAATCAGGAATATCGTGAACGAACAAGGGCAACACGTCCAAATATTTGAGCTAGTAGCAACTATTGCAGCTATCGAATCCATCGAAGGAAAGGCTACGGAAATAATTTCAATACCTTGGAAGAACGCCAACCCCCAAGGAGGTGACGATTCGAAAGCCGTCACGGCACCACCTGCCATTACTTTGGATATTTCAACAGGCCAAGAAATTGACGCACATCGTGTCTCTTTGCCCATATCTTGGAAGCGCCTTCAGTTCAAGCACGCTACTGCCAATAACGGCCGAAGAAAAGGCTTGCAGCAACACTATGTGGTTAAGATCAGCCTGCTGGGCAAGACGCAGACTGGCGAACTTGTTCAAGTATCAGAAATCAAATCTGGCCCAGTCATCGTGCGTGGTCGAAGTCCAAGGAACTTCGACAGCAGAAAAGATGTTCCTCTTACAGGGGACAAGAGATTTGAGAGGAGAAGCACATCAACATCAAATGTCGACCATCCCACTCTAAAACTCGAGCGAGAAAACTCACAAAGCTTCCCTCAAAGATATCCTCCTGCTGGAAATCTTCAGGTGGGCTCAAATCTCACATACGCCATGTACCGAACTGACAGATAAGCAGCCGAACGACTGGGCAACACCCCAATCAATAGCCCACCCACTCCCCAGCCCTCAACCAGCCCCAAGTCCACATCCAGCAAAACGGGTCGCCTTATCGCCAACAATGACCAGACCCCCGATACCAGCCTGGTCGAGCGACTCCGCCAAAACAGCAAATGTGCATAATAGCAAAAACTCAATCCCACGCCAAAACTCCTCTCTGCCGATCAACCTCTCACTGTCAGAAGACGAGAGAAGCCCCAACCGCTCCAGTGCCGAGCTGCACAGTCCCAATTCCGGCAAAGGATACACCACCGCAGGGGCGAATAGGGAAAACAGTCCTGCTGATGAGGGGGCCGATCCCTTGTACGAATACTTTCCACTGACTGTGGATGATTGGTACGTTACCACTCTTTTGGATCTACCCACTTCGACCTTACTAACCTCGGCCAGGATGCCGCCTGTGGATGCTGTTTATCGACCTCACGTGGTCCATCACACTATCATGCCACCCGAGATGAAAGCACAACAGCTTAAGAGCAAGGCTAAACGGTACTTTGCCTCTGATTGAAAGAGCGCAGGTAGGCTGAAACTGATGAATTACGACTTGTTGGAAAAGCCTATTTCCTGTATATTATAACTGATTTTGTACGGGTCACTTGGAGGAGTCTGTTTTAGGAAATATAGTGCATCATAGGCGAGTAGATCCAGCTTTAGTGGATGGTAGGCTCATCATTGAGGGCATGAGATGGTTTACATCGATATCCGAGGATTTGAATGCGATAATTGGCTATTGCATGACTATGTTACAAGACACAACCCGTGTGGTTTGTCGCTCTCAGTGCTTCAGGCTGCTTTGGAGCACAAGAATGAGAACAGTGAATGTCTAAGATTCATATATATGTGTAAACCTTGATTGTATTTCATCACATATCATGATATTCTGTTACGTGTTTGTATGAAAGCTCCTCTCCATTTCCAACTTCCCTGTGACGCCTCAATGCATAAACACACGACACACATAACACCCATAAACTCCCAACACATCGTCTATCCAAATCCACCGGTAGTATTTTAATGTTCTATGTCTAACCCAAACGGACGCCTTAATCGAATACGTGGCTAAAGTTGATATTTGTAATCCATAGTGATACAGTCTGATAATTTTAATCCTGAGCGAACCCTGTAGCGACCGGACAAGACCTTCTCTGTCTCTCTACCGCCTATTCCTCCTGTATGTTGGCATTCATTCCAAAACACTCAGCGTGCTCCGACGGCATTCATTCTATTCTGAAGCTCGGGTTTGGGTGTCAATCTGCGGTTCAGATCTGGTTCAGGAATACGAGAAGCCATGCGATCCGGGACCAAGTCTGGCGAAGGAGACCGCACCTGCTTGATATTTGCAATCATGGGTTGAAGTAGGTCTGGTACAGGCGCGTCCGGCGACATTGCGACGGCGCTATCGATCATCTCAACTTTCGTCTTAGGGACATCAGTCTGAACTTCGAGGTTAGGTGTAAGTCTACGGTTCAAATTCGGTTCCGGAATTCGCGATGCCATTCGATCGGGGAACAAATCAGGCGACGGAGTTCTCATGGAGTAGTCACCCGCAGGTGTTGCGCGCAAGAGGTGGGAAGCAATAGGCTCGGGGGCGATGATCGTAGGGCTCTGAGTTCTCTGAATCTTTGTTTCAGGAATGGCAACATTGCCAGTTCGTACTTTTGAGGGGAGAATCTGCTCGAATCCCTGCTCGCGAGCAACTTTCTCGATGCTCTTGAAGTACTGTCAAATTTGTTAGCAGGTGGCCTTTCGGTTGTAGGGGGGTTGTTTGCCTTGACTGTCTTGACCTGAAGCTCCAATGTGGCGTCCTCATCCACGACAATCATGGGATGTGGGTGTAGTTGCAGACAGGAGAGCGACCACATGTGGTTGACACCTTGTTCGACGCATTTTTGTAATGCAAGTGCCTTGCGGGCCCCCAAGATAATGACTACAACCTCTCTCGCTTCGAGGACAGTCTGGACGCCCACTGTCAAGGCCATTCTTGGTACTCTGCTCACGTCGTTGTCAAAGAAGCGCGAGTTCGAAAGAATGGTGTCGTATGCCAATGTCTTAACTCTGGTGCGGCTGGCAAGGCTAGACCCAGGCTCGTTGAAAGCGATATGTCCGTCTTCCCCAATACCAGCCAAAAAGAGATCGATGCCACCGGCAGCCTTGATAGCATCCTCGTATGCATCGCACTCGGCCTCAGGGCTGGCAGCGTTTCCATTGAGAATGTGGACGTTGGAAGGGTGGATGTTAACATGGGAAAAGAAGTACTTCCACATGAAGGAGTGGTAAGAGTTGGGGTCATCTCGAGGAAGACCGACGTATTCATCCATGTTGAAGGTGACCACATTTTCGAACGAGACCTATCAAGGTTAGATATCGTTGTATCAAGAGATAATATGCGAGCATACTTCGCCGGCCTTGTACTTGCGTACGAGCATATCGTAAACTCCGATAGGGCTGGAGCCTGTGGGTAGACCCAGGATGAAGGGGTGCTCGGGTGTAGGCTGGAACGCATTGATGCGCTCCACGACGTAATTGGCTACATACTTGCATGCCTCAGCTTCGTCGTCACGGATGATGAGCCGCATGTTGGATTATGTAACTGGTGAGGGTGGATGCGTAGTGGTTATATGATGATAATAGTTATCACAATATTTGATTTGTACTAGGAGGTTTGGGTGTGTAGAGTTTAGAAGGAATGAGATGACACTCTCGAGGAGTCAGTCGTTTATGAGGAGAACTTATCAGAGAGGTGCAAGCCGCTACCAAGAAAGAGTCACTTGCCATTGGAGATTGCTTGCATCATGGCATGAGCTACCAGATCGGACACACCTTTCCTGACACCATCCACGAGGTCGCGTGGGGAGAGCGACTTCGCTCAGTGGGCAATGTAAGGTATGATAGCAAGTCGCGATGCGTGCCGTGATACATAATGGGGGGAATGAAACGTTTGACTATGGGACTCGACACTGTCTGAAAAGCCGCACTGTATCATGATAGGTATGGTTGTGACTTCATTAGCCGCCGAGACTTCTCTTTACTTTACGGGTTAAAGGCGGATATAGAGACGAGCCGGCATTAGCTCCGATGTAAGGTAGCGTTGGATGAATGTTATCAGATCAATGGTAGGGTAGGCCTCGGAATTCCGGTTCATTTGCCTGTTATGGGAGGCGGAAGCATGAAAAAGTTCTTTGGTTCGTGTTGGGTTGATAGACTACAGTACAGTAATGAGTAATGCTTAACTGGCCACGTCGTACATATTGGTTTGATATGAAACTTTATCGTATTTACTTCAAGCGTCCGGCTCCAAGGCACAAGAAACCGAGGCTATCATCCCGTAGAAGATGAGGTTGAATTCCATGTAAGCGTGGAACTTGACTACGTTAGTTGATGACAGGATTGGCTGTTGTTCATGGTAAGGTCACTTCAATACAGGGGTCCAGGGTAGTGGTAGATGCACCGAAGAAGGGCAGACTGTTTCAAATTATGCCTCTTGGCGATGTCTGTGTAACGAGGAGCATGTCGAAGTAACATGCAAAATCAGATGAACCCTTATTATTTATGGAGATTGTTGAGAAAGCAACAAATAAGCCTCCTCACAATAGCTCACCATTAGTGGTACACTAACAATTACCCAACCGATGCCACTAATAAAAACCTCTACATCCACTTTCTCACGGGGCACTGACACGCAACGTTACGTTACAACTCCCCATCTGATTCTGGCATCGATCCTCGACCCAGTCTGACCCAACAACCTTCGGAGACCAACGCCAAAGGCGACAATGTAATGACAACTACAGGCGCTGCCGCTCACTAACTTGCTGGCTCGTAGCGCCTGACCAGTGTTTCTCACTCTCGCTTTTGGTGGCGGTTGTCGCGTGTCGCCTAAGCGTGAGAGTATGTGTGTGAGCGGGCGCTTTGCTGTGCGACGTTGAATTCTTGATCAATGAATTGGAGGCAATACGGTACATTACTGCTACCACTTACCATTTACCACTTATTCTCACTCTCACTCTCACTTTCATGACACAGCGTGAACTGGACTGAACGGATCTGCGACTCGACCAGACCGACTCCCCCTTGCAACGTCGACTCTTCTCTGTTTCTGCTCTGCTCCGCTCTAACCGTCATTCTTCATGCTTTGACCCAGTCAACTCCTGGCATGTACCATCAGAGGTGGCCCGTTTCCATCTTCGTGTTGTTTCTTCTAGATCTCGCCTCGCCTGAGCTACCTATCCAGGAACCTGTGCCTGTCCATCAGACTCTCTCCACCTGCTAGTAGTAGTAGTAGGTCCATCGGGGCGTAAGATTCTCACCCTCACCCCATCCCATCCAATCTATTCCTTCGAGGCCGGTTGCTTCAGCCTCCTCTTTTCGCTTTCCCTTGGACTATTTACTTTCCGTTGTGTCCATGAATCAAACCTTCTTCCTTCCCCTCTCTCGTTCTTATCCTTCATGATCACTCATTTTCATAATGTCGACTTTTCAAAAAACGCTCTTGGCTGCCATCATTAAGAGTCTCCTTCGCGGGAAATCACTGGTTCAGTCTCTTTTGGCTTACTGGAGCAGCTCTCTGGGACTTGAAGCCAACAACAAGACTCGGGCCACTAAAACATCACGCAAGTCTACTCAAGACTTCCTCAAAGAGGCAGAGGCTCTCTTCCTCGACCCCATCAGACAAGATGGCCTGCAACAACTATCTCACAATATGCGAAAACAACTCCTAGAACGACTTGAAACCGATATGGAATGTATGCTACCGTCATACAGTCATCAGTTGCCAAAGGGCACAGAAGTTGGCCGCTTTGTAGCATTGGATGTTGGCGGTTCGACCCTCAGAGTAGCATTGGTGGAACTATGCGGTCGCATGTCCAATATCGGAGAGGAGAGTAGGATCGTTAGTATGAGAAATTTCCACATCACTCCCGAGATCAAGGCTTTAGAAGGCAGGGCTTTCTTCGACTGGATGGCAGAGAGGATATTGGAGACTCTTTCAGCAGAGATAGAACAGCATGGTAGATCTGATGGACCTTTGCCTATGTCGATGGCCTGGAGTTTTCCGATTGAGTATGCTTCCTAATCCGAGTCTTCGTTCAGAGCTAACACAACCTCTAGACAAACATCACTGGCAGGTGGCAAGTTGCAAGGAATGGGCAAAGGCTTTGCTGCGTGCAACGGGCTATTGGGTCAAGACCTTGGAGAGATCGTACGGACGGCTTGCCTGAACCGTGGTCTCAACGTAGAACTTCGAGCTATTGTCAATGACTCGAGTGCATGCTTGCTATCAGAGTCGTATAACCACCCCACAACAAGATTCGGCCTCATCCTTGGTACTGGTGTCAACCTCGCTGCCTATCTTCCTGTGTCCGCCATTGGACGCGTCAAATTCGGCGAGCGTCCTCCCCAATGGTTCGAGAAGGCCACACACGTTATCATCAACAGCGAGATCAGCATGATGGGGCGCGATATCCTGCCTTTGACAAGATGGGATCGGCAACTGTTGGCGGATCATTCTCGACCTGAGTTTCAGCCTTTGGAGCATATGGTTAGCGGCATGTATCTCGGCGAGATTTGCAGGCTTGCACTTGTTGAGGCAATTGAATCGACAGGGGCTTTCGGAGGTGTGGTTCCTGCTTCACTGCAGAAGCCTTACTCATTCTCGACTGAGACACTTTCTATTATTGAAAGGTGAGATTCAACACCACGACCAACGACATCCAAAACACTAACGATATATAGGGATACGAGTTCTGATCTTGAAGAGGCGCGCAAGCAATTCTCTACTCGCCACCCGGCAAACAATGCTCCTACAGCCGCCGATCTGTCATTCCTCAAGCAACTGGCTTCTTTAATCTCCAAGCGTTCAAGCGCACTCGTTGCTTCAGGGGTCCACGCATTCTGGAATCTGCGTATTGACAGCCAGAACAAGTTTGTCTCAACACTGTCCTCAGGATCACCCGAAAGGAACAGCGCTGAGGCAGACCGGGATCTCGCTGAAACAACAGTTGCCTACAATGGTGGTGTGATCGAGAGTTATCCTGGCTACCTCGACAGCTGCCAGTCATTCTTGGATGATTTGGTAGCGGCTGACAATAAGGAGAAGACTGGGAACAGAACAATCAAGCTTGTTTCAGCGAAGGAGAGCTCGCTGATGGGAGCTGCAGTGGCTTTGGCTTCTCTGGAAGAGGTTGTAGAGGGACCACTGGGTGTGGTGGGTTAAAGGAAAAGAAGGACACACGCGGTTTAATGACACGTTGAAGCATTGCATTGCATCGGTGTTTGGCGTTATGATTCCTTCCTTTTAGGTCGAAAATCTTCAGGGTTAGTTCGCTCTCTTAACGATATCAGAGGATGAAATCAGAACGGATTCATCAAGATAGGGAGTAGTAATACAGCCTCTGGACCCAATGCCCTCTGTTACCTATTGCTCTTGAGTCGAGCCTATCATGATGGGTGCCCTTTCCTTCACCTGGAATTCAATTCTTTTACCACTCACTATAAGTCAGCCTTATACCAGTAGCTCCATCCAAGGAGGTGCCTCCGACTCTTGGCCAAACACTCAGCCATACAAAACCGCCAAGGCTGAAGATTTCACTGCTGTAGAGCTGAATTTCTTACTAGGCCTAGTGACGTCGGGCCCCAGTGGCTGTGTAGGTACCTAGCTGGAAATGGTCACGTGTGTGCGTCAAGCTCTCGCGTTGAGTGGTCGGCGCGTCTGCAACTCCCAAACACTTTCAGCTTCTAGGCACCCCTCGACTTCTGCTTTATCCATCCACTCATTGCTACCGATATCGCTCAGGAATTGTACTGTACATCTTGAGCTTAGAATAATTCTTTGGCTTCATGCTATAACTTCGGAGCCATCTTTTCTCTATTTTGTTCTTTTTCGTCTCTTTTTTGTACGGTGACCACGCGACATGGCTGCCCCAGTATTTACTGAATGCGCCATCGCATTTGTCTCGAGTAGCTCGTTGACTCTCAAGCATATCGGAGAGGTATGTTGAAACTGCTAGTCTGACAAGTCGAGTTGATCATGCACTGACCATTCGAAGCTATCAAGAATTTTGGAGGACAATGGCGCGGAGATCTGCGAACCTCGACGCGACGGCTCCCTGCCCATCGAAAAAGTCACACACATCATTTCCAACACGATCGATTTCCCCCAGTTCACTGAAGCACAGGCTGTTATGATCCCTGTAGTCACAACTCAATGGATCACTACCTCAATATCTCGCCGGAAGCAGGCGCAAATCAGGCCTTTTTCGCCTGATCCAAGAATGATATTCTCAGAGGTGGTGGTGACATGTGCAGATCTGCCAGAGACAGACAAGGAGAGTATTGCTGGCGCTACAATGGCTCTAGGTGGACAAGAGTCCAAGGATGCGACTAGGATGACCACGCATATATGTGCGCTATCAATGGATCACCCCAAGATCCAAGTTGCCATTCAGAAAGGATGGAAAGGTAAAGTTGTCTTGCCGCACTGGTAGGTTCAACGTAAAATTACTTTGCTGTGCAAGCCACTAATACTGTTTAGGTTCGACGATTGCTTCAAACTAGGGAAACGTATCGACGAAGCTCCCTATATACTGCCTGATCCAGAAATTCTTAAGAAGACTTCCGAAGACGAGCTCAAGATCCCGATCAACGTGAACCTCCAAGGCGCAATATCACCGGTGCCGAACCATTTACCTTTACCCTTGCATTCTGAAGAGGATTCTTCTGGGAGTGTCCTCCGCCGGCCCGCCACTGTCTTCCAAGACCGCAGCGTGATGCTCTCCGGGGATTTGACTATCACCGACAGGTTGTTGGAGGTTGTGAAAGAAATTATTATCAAGGGAGGTGGAAAGATCGTGGATAGGGTTGAGGACTGTGATATGTTCATCTGTCAATACCGTGACGGCCCACAGTACATTCAAGCAGCGCAATCATGCAAAGAGGTTGGAAATCTGGCCTGGCTTTACTGGCTCATTGTCCATAACGACTGGACATCGCCTCTCCGTCGACTACTCCACTATCCCATTCCCAAGAACGGAATAGAAGGATTCAGGGGTCTTCGAATTACGGTATCAAACTACGGCGGCGAAGCACGAATTTACCTCGAGAACCTTATCAAAGCTTCCGGAGCCGAGTTTACAAAGACGATGAAAGCAGATAACACCCATCTTGTTACAGCACGAGACTCTAGCGAAAAATGCAAGGCTGCTCCTGAATGGGGAATTATAGTCATCAACCATCTCTGGATTGAGGAAAGCTATGCCAAGTGCGAGATTCGGCCTAGTAACATTAAGAAGTTTAATCATTTCCCTCCGCGCACTAACCTAGGAGAAATAATTGGACAAACATTCTTCGATGAATCGAAATTGCGAGAGAAGTACTATCCCGGGGGCGAAGGCAAGTTGTCTCCGCGAGCGAAGAGGAAGCGAGCGATTCTGGAGGCTGCGGAGGAGAACGCATATCCACGAGGGCCAGCAGAAGGTGTTATCGTTGGCCAGGTTGGCAATGAAGATGTTGAGATGGAAGATTCTAAAGGAGAAGCGAGCGAGCCTTCAGCAAAGAAGAGAGCCAGGGCTACCAAGACACCTGTTGGAGCTGCAACACCTATCCGATCATGTCATGCTGGAAAGGAGAATGAGACCCCTTCGGTGGCTTCCACAGGAAGCCGCAGTGCCAAAGCCAAAGCCCAGGAACGCCTACATGGCCTGAGCGACGATATTGCGCTTTATGAAAAGGAAAAGAAGAGGAGTGGTAAAGGAGGCAATGCAATCTGGGGCGGCAAACGAGCTGCGGATCAGTCCGAAAAGATTAACAACAAGGTGAAACCAGATGAACACCCTGACGCGGAAGATGATGCCGCACCAGCTAAACGACCGGCTAAGAAAGCCAAACCGTCACTTCCAGAGATTCAGATGCGTATCGTCTTGACGGGTTTTACTCGCTGGATTGGAGATAAGAACAGGGAAGATCAAGATCGAGTAAGTAGGCGTGAGCCAGTTGTGTAAGTACATGTTCTAATATGGTGGCAGAGAAAACTACGAAGCCTTGGGGTCCAGATTGTTCAAGATGATCAGCCATGCGAGTATTTGGCAGCCCCTTCTGTTGTCCGCACCGTCAAATTCCTGTGCGCTCTTGCACGGGGCCCCACTGTTATTTCATCGTCTTTCATCGACCAAGCTTTGGACACTGGCAGTCTGCCTAACGTTGAGGACTTTATCCTCAAAGACAGGAAGTCGGAGGAAAAGCACAAAATCGATCTTCAGAAATCAGTCGCCCGCGCCAAGGCAAACAGAGGCAAGCTGCTTGTTGGCGTCCCGATCTATTGCACAGAAAAGATCAACAAGGGCCCGGACAGCTACAAAGCCATCGCTGAGGCAAACGGGGCGACTTTCAAAATTTACCGAGCGCGAAGCGGAACGACTATCCGGCCAACCACGGCAGAGGAGGAGGGCAATGCACCAGCTGAGCCTGTATATCTTCTCAGCAGCGCACGTAGTGATGAGAAGCCGCTATGGGAACGATTCCGGGACATGGCCTATAAAGGCAACATGGAACCCCGAATTGTCGCCCCTGACTGGTTGCTCGATGTTGCAATGGCCCAGCAGGTACGCTTTGACGAAAAGTTTTTGGCGGAGGATTTCTTCTCGGATATGGAGTAATTCATCTCGATGAGTGTGTTCCTCAATGGCGTTCGGAATGGTTCGACTATATTTGGAGTCGGCAGTCGGTTTATCTTGGTGTGCATACCATGAGAAGCATGTACCTTATGTAGAGACGAGGGTATGGCTTAAGCGCCTAGAAGAATTTCACGCCTAATGAGTCGTCCTGACCGAAGATTTGAGCCTTGTTTCGTTTGACGAGGACGTGGAGAGCTTTTAGTAAGACATCCGTGTCCATGCCGTGGATATCTGTGCGAGTTAGCCATTGATTTGATCGTGGGCTTGTTGCCTGGATCGGCCCTCGACCTACCAGTTCCCTTTGTGCCATCCCCTTCGACAAGTTCATAAACTGTAAGAACGCTGCCCTTCTGTCCGGTCTCTTCAACATAGTTCTCTATAAATTCGGCCCACTCCTCAGGCTTCCGCCAGTAGAGAAACACAACATCGCCTGATGTACCCCCTCCAACATACTCTACACGACCATCTGTGTGCATAAAGGAAACAACATCGCGAATGTCATCGAATTGGAGCCGTCGGTCGAGTTTACGATTAACGAAAAGATCCGAGTCCGCAGCTTCGGAGAGCGAAAGGCGGAAGATACGATTATGACGGGCGTAGGCAAGAATGAGTTCAGACCATTTGCTTTGCTGGGCGTGAAGGGTAGTGAGGTTCGTCTGGCGCGTGAAGAAGGCGGGGAAGTGGTATTCACGAGGGAATGCGAAGGATGATTCGGCGGCGGTGGCCATCGTGCCGAGAGAAGATGGTGATGTTTGGGTGGTGTTGAAGATTGGAGGGGTAGAGGCGATGACGTGGGAGGGGCTTTACAGCGGTAAGGTACGGAGTACGGCTAAGCTAAACACGCACGGGGTATCGAGTCTGCACCATGGAATTCTATGCTCCCAATTGATCCACGAAGTCGAACGAACCACCCGATAAAAATATAAACAAAATATCTTACCACTTCCTTCCTGCCTTCGCTTTACTTGGATACAGCATAGCGTATCCGTATTCCAGGAAAAGGTTAAATGCGTGTTTGGAAATCAGATCATCTCCATTGATACGACTAAGTACATTCCGTACTTCGCCTCAGGGATTCCCTCTCCACCGAACGGATTCATCCCCCATAAATAAATCGTACTGCAACTCACTCCGTGGAGAATGCTTGACAATTGAACCTCCACGACCCGGGATTGTGTTGTTATCTTTGTGGGGGAATATGTATGTACCTACGGCCCAGTAAGAGTCGATGGGTTGCAAAGCATAGGTAGAGGTTGATATTGCGGCTTATCTATGCATGCCGGCGTTGATAAGGAGGCTCACTCCGAGGAGAAAGTGTTGTTGCAGGGAAGAAGGGAATTAGTATCAGAAATATTTCCGATATATTCCCTCACAAAAATAACTCGCTCAGTTTATCCAGCTCTACAGTTACAGAGCCTAGAACAATTCAATCGCAGAGAATGAAGTGTTTTTGTGAAGTACGTATATATTCTCAGGAGTAAAGCCAAAAACAGCAACGAGAAAAAAATTAGCCGATATTGAAGATGGCTTCAGCGCTCACCGAGAGTCTCATCAGTTAACAACCCACTAAAGGCTTCACCGCGCGGTGTAACACATGTAGGATATTTCGCCAGAAACCGGAAGCCAATAGTAGAATCGCCTTAACAACTCATATCATGCTTTGTCGTGGTATGTTCAGACGTACGACGGTCCACGTCCGTCGCTTGGTCAGAATATAGGATCTCCGCGGGGATCTAAGACGCCTCTACCGTGCGGGCGCAAGCCGTGATTGGTTCCTTTCCCATGGTGCTCGTCTCCTTATCAAGATCAGCCCTGACAGATGCTGCACAATGCGCGGAAATGCTAAGCCCAAGAACCCCGGAGATGTACGTTCTAGATAGGGAGTAAGGAAACATCAGATGTGAGGCAGAGGGATCCATAGCCGTGGTCTCGAGGTACAGACCCTCTTTTTCCGTAGCAGGCTCGAGAATCACTTATAACCATGAGAGGCCATTTTCTATGTTGGTGGTCTCTCTCCAAGGGGTATACATCTTCATTTAATATCAATTAGCCAATATGACTGCAACGACACAAAAACGCGTTGTCGTCGTTGGCCTGGGCATGGTGGGCATTGCTTTCATGTGAGTTGATCTTCACTACACTATACACTAACACCCATGGCCTGACAACAACAACACAGAGAAAAGCTGCTCAAGTACGATGCCAAAACAAGAGAATATATTATTACCGTTGTCGGAGAGGAGCCATATCTTGCCTACAACCGAGTAGGACTCACAACATTCTTCGAGCACCGAAAGGTCGAAGAATTATATATGAACCCCGCAGAATGGGTACGACTTCAACCAAGCATTTTTCTGGTCTCAGGGCTAATACCATGCAGTACACAGAAGCCGACGGTTCACTAAACTGCCACGTCAACACAAAAGCCACACACATCAATACTGATGATAAGATCGTCGAATGCGCAAACGGTGAGAACTACCACTACGACATTCTTGTCCTGGCTACTGGCTCAGATGCCATTCTCCCTCGCATGCTCAAGGGCTGGGACGCAAACGGTGTCTTCGTCTACCGCACAATCGATGACTTGAACAAACTTATTGCCCACTCACAACAGCAGCTTTGCCCCAAGAACGGAGCTGTTGTTGGTGGTGGCCTTCTCGGCCTCGAAGCCGCAAAGGCTATGCTCGACCTTGAATGCTTTGATAAAGTCGACCTTATCGAGAAGTCTTCTTGGGTTCTTGGCAGACAGATCGATGAGACTGGTGGTAAGATGGTGGCGGACCAGGTCTCGCAGCTTGGCGTGAACCTCAACCTCGGCGTGGGTGTGTCGAGCATGAAGACAGACGAGAACAACAACCTCACTGGAGTTGTTTTCGATGATGGCTCAGAGATAGAGTGCTCAACACTGTGCTTTGCTGTTGGTGTCAGGCCCAGAGATGATCTCGCTAGAAACTCCAACCTCGAGGTTGGTCAGCGGGGTGGTATTGTCGTCAACGATGACTTGAGAACGAGCATGCCCGACATCTACGCCATTGGAGAATGTGCCAGCTGGCGAGGTATGGCTTACGGCCTTATTTCCCCTGGTGTAGCCATGGCCGAAGTTGTTGCTTTCAACCTCACACAAGCTAAGATCCACAGCCCTCAGACTTTCAAGACTCCCGATATGAGCACAAAACTCAAACTTCTCGGTGTCAACGTCGCCAGTTTCGGTGACTGCTTCGCCGACCGCGATGGCCCCATGACTCTTCCTCCCAAGTACGCCAAGAACGTCAACGGCGATGCCAAGTCTCCCTCCGTTGTCCAAGCTCTTACATACAGAGATCCCTTTTCCAAAGTCTACAAGAAGTACATTTTCACTAAGGATGGAAAGTACCTTCTTGGTGGCATGATGATTGGCGATGTCTGTGACTACATCAAACTTCTCCCTATGGTCAAGTCGCAAAAGGAACTTGAAGTTTCACCCAGCGAACTCATCCTCGGCGCCAAGAAAGACGAGGACAGTGATGACCTCGACGATGATGCCCAAGTGTGTTCTTGCCACAACGTCACAAAAGGTGATATAGTCAATGTTATCAAGGACGGCACCTGTAAGGATGTTGCCGGCATCAAGAAATGCTTAAAAGCTGGCACAGGATGTGGTGGGTGTGTTCCTCTCATTACCACCATCTTCAACGAGACCATGGCTTCAATGGGCCAAGAGGTCACAAACTACGTCTGTCCGCACTTCAGCTACTCCCGCGCTGATCTTTTCAACATCATTATGGTCAAGCGTCTTAACTCTATGGGTCAAGTGATGCGCGAGGTTGGAGAAGATAAGGAGTCTTCTGGATGTGAGCTTTGCAAGCCCGTTGTGGCAAGCATCATGGCTTCGCTTTGGAACAAACACGTCATGGAAAAGACGACCCACGGGCTTCAGGAGACCAATGATCGCTTCCTGGGTAACATCCAGCGAGATGGAACCTACTCTGTTGTTCCGCGTGTATCAGGTGGTGAGATCACTCCTGACAAGCTCGTCGTCATTGGCCAGGTTGCTCAGAAGTACGGCCTCTACACGAAGATCACTGGTGGACAGCGTATCGACTTGTTTGGTGCCCAGAAGCAGGATCTTCTTGATATCTGGGGCCAGCTTGTTGCTGGTGGTATGGAGTCTGGCCACGCTTATGCCAAGTCTCTGCGAACTGTCAAGAGTTGTGTCGGTTCTACGTGGTGTCGATTCGGTCTTAGTGACAGTGTTGGGATGGCTGTCCGTCTAGAGGAGAGATATAAGAGTATCCGAGGTCCTCATAAAATCAAGGGCGGTGTGAGTGGTTGTGTGCGTGAGTGTGCTGAAGCTCAAGGCAAAGAGTATGTTTTCCCTCCCATCTTTCATTTTATCAGCTTGTTAACTGTTTGTTAGTTTCGGTTTGATCGCTACTGAGAAGGGCTGGAACGTCTTCGTTGGCGGCAATGGCGGTGCTAACCCTCGCCATGCTGAGCTATTGGCCAAGGACGTCCCTCCAGCTGACGTCGTGACAATTCTGGACCGATATCTCATGTTCTACATGCGCACAGCCGACAAACTCCAGCGAACAGCCCGCTGGATCGAGAGCCTCCCCGGAGGTATCAAATACCTTCAGGAGGTCATCCTCGAGGACAAGCTCGGCATCAACGCCTCACTTGAGGCTCAGATGGAAGAGCTTGTCGACAGCTTCTTCGACGAGTGGGCCGAGGCTATCAAGGCTCCTGCCATCGCCGAGAAGTTCAAGCAGTTCGCCAATACAAACGATACAATTCGCAACATGGAGCTCGAGGAAGATCGTGGTCAGAAGCGGCCTGCCTTCTGGCCTGCCGATGCTGCTGCCACTGATGACTTCTCAGGTCTCAAGGACAAGTGGTCCACGACTTCCTGGGAGCCCATCATCGAGTCCTCATACTTTGATGGCGCAGACGAACTCCCCAACGGTATCTCCGCCACCGTCAAGCGTGGCGACACTCAGATCGCCATCTGGCGCATCAAGGGCGTCTACTACGCCACACAGCAAATGTGCCCCCATAAGCGTGCTTTCATCCTCTCCGATGGTCTCATTGGCCAGGAACCCAACAAGGCCGTGCAAAACGGCGACAAGTCCGGTGCTTCGCCCTGGGTCTCATGCCCTCACCACAAACGTAATTTCGACCTTGGCAACGGTGCTTGCAAGACCGACGAGTCTCTCTCTATCGCAACATTCCCCACTGAGGCTCGTGATGATGGTATGCTGTACCTCAAACTTCCTCCTGTGGAAGAGCTTGACGCTGCTTTGGGCACCAAGAAGTGGATGGTCAAGAAGGGTGAGGCTGGCGAGGCGCCGCTTGCTAAACTTGATAGCAAGATCAAGTTTGTGGGACTGCGTGGAAAGAAGCCTTACGTTAAACCAACTGGTAGTGCCAAGATGACTACTAAGCCGCTTGATCTTATGATGGCGGCGAATGGATGTGGAGGAGGCGCGCCTGAATGGTAAAGACAAAACAAAGGCATAGAGAAAGAAAAGAAGCTTCAGATATCACGGCTTGGCGTTGGGGATTATATGGATTGGTTTGGGTTGCGGGGTTTGTTTTATCATGCGCACCTATTATGTAGATTTATATACGTGAATGCCTCCCTCGGTTATACTGTTATACATCAAGTACGAGATCGAGTGCAAAGTTACGTCTTATATCCGGGAAGTCCAGGTGATGAGGATCATGAATGTTCCCAGGAGATCAATCTCAAGCCTTGGCGTCCTCTTTGGCCTTTTATCACCCCAAGATAGGTACCATTCAATTGCCAAGCCCAGTCACATATAAAAGTGAACTTATTTCAGTCTAACTCTCAATCTTGGGCACCCGGTGCCTCTACGCACGCTCCCTTTCGTTAGGGTTAGTATTTCCAAATCATCATATGAAACGAAGCATATAACTTCTCATGAATTAACTCCCACATCCCACAACATATCTGAGAATTTGAACTTGAGAGATAAAATCAATTATTTCTAGATCCAATCCCGGGTCTAGTCAGTGTGCCTAAGAGATGTTTCCTTGTGATAGTAGCTGATGGATGGTTAGGGGTTAGTGAAGCATGAAAAGGGCAGATTCGCTTGCTGAGAGTTTGAGCTATTTTAGGCTCCATTTAGGTAAACTTATCTCAGATACCCAATGTTTAGGTTATGGATCAAGAATAATAAAATGTCTACCACTTCTAGGTCAGTTAGTAATCGACATTGGCCTTGGGTCAATTTGATAACTCTTAGATAGTCGTGACTGACTTTGGCTTGGTTGTTATGCTGATCAACGATCAGTCATATAATGTCAAGGACACAGCTGTTGGAGATATAGTAGTTCTTATAATACCAAATCCCTCCTTATCCTATCCCTATCTGACCCAAGTCTCCACTTCTGTGTTTTGTAGCTTGTCATTATTCATCGTTACTTTGTAGTCTCTCCTCATAGCCCCCGGCTGGGCTTCTCGTCATGTGTGTTAGTCACAGCAACTACACCTCCATCCTTCTCAATATCCACCGGGAGATTTCCAAGAGCGCGATCACCAAACATCAAGTCAATCTCCTCAAGTGATAGCCCCTTTGTCTCTCGGAAAGCGAAAATGAGTGTGGGGAGAGTGACGACAAGGTTGAAGGCTAGTCTTTGTAAGTCAATTGGCCAGAAGATAAAAGGGCTCACATACCAACGAAGAGAAAATAAAACTTCCAGCCGAGCTCCTTGAGAGCCAAAGGACTGACTTGGTTCCAAAAGGTAGATACAAGCCAGTTACCAATACCAGTAGCAAAGGCACAACCCTTACCACGGATCTGGTACGGCATGATCTCGGCCATGTAAGTCCAACTTACTGGGCCGAAAGATAGCGAGAAAATTATAGTGACACAGAAGAGGAAGGCAACTCCGGCAATGCTCAGACCTCGGTGGGAACCGTCGAGGTTCTGGCTGTTGACAACACTCTCCAAGATCAGCGCGATGGTGATGGCGATGATGCCGTAGATCAGGGGCCTCTTTCGACCGATTCTATCAGAAATAAACGTGATGAAGAACAAGTCTAAACAGCTTTAGTGACGACTTTCGGCGTTCCCCGTTTCGGAGGGTATGGGAAGGTGTCTTGACTTACTCGCAACAGGGCCTGTACAGTTGTAAATTCCAGCAACCAGGAGATTGGTTTTCCCTTCAAATCCTAATGCAGAATACATGACCGTTTGGTAGTATCTCCACAAACATGTTAGCCGGAGTTCAAATGCCTGGGCGGTTGCGTTGTGTGGTATATTGAGTTTTGTCTTGGTGGTGATAGTGAAAGGTGAGATATCAAGGCAAGAAACGTGAAAGAAGGAACCCGGGGATAACCAAATCAAGGGCTTAGACACTTACCCAATCACGTTGATTCCTATAATTCTAGTTAGCTTTTTTTTCTTGAACTAATCAAGTTGTCTAAAGGTGTTGTTCCCAGCACAGCAACTAACAACCACCCATGGGGGCTTTTCGTACCAGTAAATTGCGTAAAGACTTGAACGAGAGTTCCAAGCATGAGTCTCTTCCTCCATTGAGGTACTTTAAACATGATCATCCAACCTGGTGCAGTAGCAGCCTTCTCGGCGTCGATAGTAAGCTTGATCTCGTTAAACTCAGACTTGACCCAGTCATCATTCGACCCGTCAAAGTGCAATTTTCGAAGAGTTTTCATTCCATCGTCCAGTTGATCGGTTGCAATAAGATGTCGAGGTGTCTCCGGAAGCCAGAGCATACCCAAGCACAGCAGCGCAGAAGGGAATGCTTGGAATGCGAGAGGGAATCGCCATTGGAAAGATGAAGTATCGGGCATATGATGGCTACCATATCCGACCCATGTTGAAACAATGAAACCAATGCCAATCATTTGTTGGGCGAGACCGACAATGAGACCTCTGTTCTTGGGACTCGCGCATTCGGATTGATAGACGGGAACTGAGACGGTGTGTAAGTCATGGGAACCCCTTGAGGATCTTACAAGACTTACCACTCATAGACAGCAAACCAACAGCGAATCCAGCAATGATTCGTCCAATAAGCATCATAGCAAGACTGTAAGTTATGTTGGTTGAGCCAGAAGTTATGTTAGGTAGGTAGTTCAGCACGTACTGGTAAGCGGCAGCTTGAAGAACGCCACCAAGCGTGCAGATAGCAGCACCGATTCCAATAGTCTTTCTTCTGCCGAACTTGTCCATAATAACTCCGCCAAAGAGAGCGCCGAATACTGCTCCTCCGCTGAATGTCGAATTGATGGCCCCTATAATGGAAGATGTGGATGTTGTGTCGAAGTAATTCTGGAAGTGTTTCGAGGCGATAACATCTGTCATTACTCCTTGATCATATCCGAAGAGGAAAGATCGGTCAACATGTCAGTATTCTTGTTGTTCCATTAGAAGAAGGATAGGAATTGGTTATATGTACCCAATGGCTGCAAAGCAAGCCAGGCCAATGTTGTAAGCCTTTCCCATATCGAGAGCCTCACTCCGTATAGTTGTACAAGTGTTTAATCAATTAGTAAATCGGGTATGCAGGATTGATGTGGATAAGAGATCCAGTATCAACGGCGGACCTTGAGGCTATTTGTACGATCATCACCCCCAAATCATGGCTCCATTCTCAATATCGCCCATGTCACTGTTGATCAATTCTGCATATACCCTGATCCCTAAGATTCATGTTCCCCAGGGGGCCCCAAGTGAACGTCTCCGCAACAGTCATGCTACTAGAGGCAACAGTATCACGCAAGGTCGAGCTTGTATCTCCTTAGCGAACGCTACACATGATCAGTAAGGCTCTAACGGCCCGTCTCAGCCCTGATATGACTTTTCCCCGGCTTCCACCGATGCTCCAGACGGGACATGGTCACTCAGGTGGGTCAGAGAATAACCAGCACACTTTACACCTCGTTCAACCACATCAGATAAGAACTACCTAAAGTTAACCTAAATCTCCACATAACTTTAGGTACTCTTTACAAGTATTAGTCTATAAGTCCTCTCAGTGTGCTGGTTATTTTCTGGCCCACCTGCCACTATGGCGGGAGACTTATATGGTGCCCTTGAGACGATTCCTGGTCGGCTCCGAGCGGCCGAGAAAATATTGCTAGTCATGGGCGACCGCTGCCGGTTAAATGGCAACGAGGAATGATCAGCCCATGAATAAACAAGCAGAGGCGTTGAAACAAACCAGCCCAGTTGGTTATAGAGGGTTATTACCGTGTCAGTGCCATGACAAGAAACAAGACGATGGATGGTCTGACCTTTCACCACGATGTCTTGTGCCATCCTGTCAGCCGCATTGGACTTGGCAAAGTAAGGGTTTTGGCACATAGGATTCGACTTTTTTTAATGTCTTTTCTTCTTCTTTTTGGCTAAATTAAAATGCAGTTCTCTCTAAAGGTGATCGCTAAAGGGACCTTTGATCATTCTTCTTGTTTCTTACACGCGGGCCAATCACGGGTCTGTCTTGTCGGGGGCATCTGACCCGACCCGGGTTCAGATCATCATCACACACAGCCTGGAAAGCCGATGTTTTAGTTAATTATGATATGTATATCGAGAGTCCACCGAATTGAGTTCTCTTCGTGTATAGATTTACGCCAGTGACTGGGAAGGAAATACACCAAAAGTACCATAACATTGTCCTTGTTGTGAGATTAGGCATACCTACTCATGCTTTGATACCCTTTGAACAAGCGAATGTAGCAGAGCAGACCTTTGTCTCATTGTCGATACACTAGCCCGAATATCGAGGTGTGCACGTAGACGGTATCTCAACTTATAACTCCGCCAACTCAGCTCACCCAAGTCAATGTTAGAAGGGAATTCTCACAGAATCGAGGTGTTGTCGATCATTTGGTGTTCTCATATACCTTCCCTACCAATGTTACTTCACAGCAATGTAACCCTGAAGGGGCAGTGCCTCAAAGATACATGTGCTAGAAATATTGCACATAGTTGCTTGAACGGCAGTTAAAGGTAAGTACCGAATCTTATTCTTCACAGGTTCTAAAATGTGTTCAATTTGTTATATCATTAATAATTAGCCTTTTCATACCCCGAGCTAGTGTTGTGATTCAGTCAATATTGGCTGAGAAGGCTGCCAGAAAGGCTCTAGTCAAAGTGTGACACAGGCATCTCTATTATTAAGGCTCTTCTGCTAATTTTCCAAAAAAAAAAAAAACCATATTATGTCTATCCTACTGATTGTTCCACACTACTTAATTAAACTGAGCATGGTGACACTCATGATATAACATGACAAGTTGCCGGATAAATGAAAGAACGTCTCATAAGATTCCTGATTCCATCTGTTAAATTACTGCTGCCTTGCTACATTGCCCTCCGAAGTCATAAGTTATTCCCGCTCATCCAGATGGAACAGATATGTTTACCCACTTCATGACTTGTTCAATCATATATGGCTGGCCAATCATAATGCTTGTAGACCACTAAAGTTGCCCCTTCTGGTAACCCCAAACCCCCAACCCGCTAGAGTCATTTTAGACCGGAGTCAAGTGGGTTACCGTGGGGTGACCATATCTTCCACACCCGCCTCGTCTGGTCATCACGAGAGAGGATGGTTCTTTTAGAGGCATTCAAAGGATTCTCGCTTGCTCAAGCTTCTAGATAGCAAAGCTTAGTGCTGGCGGCTATGGAATGAACATTCCAAATTTTCGGGACGGCGGCACGGCCAACAACAGAAAATGCTGTCCATGTCTCTCTATGCCGCCAATAGCCAAGGCCACGGGCCATTGGGTATAAAGGCTGTTTACTAATTGTCTGAGGATTCCGAGCTTACTATCTTTGCACTGGTGAGAAGAGCGAGGCAGTACAAGAGATGTCTAATCATTGCAAGCTATGTAACTTATAAACCGATTACAAAAACTCAATGGAAACAGAAGCATCTCCTTCCAGCTCCCGTCCATTCTCTGTAATTTTATAATCACCCTTGAGTTTATCAGTTCCCTGGAGCTTACCATCCTCGCCAATAACAAGTTCACCAACCGTGTTCCCTTCTCCATTGACAACAGTAGCCTTAGCACCAGGAGAGGTCTGATAGAGAGCAACCTCCACATTGTTGACAAAGTCGTAAGCTGCACCATCCTCATTGCGACTGCCGAGGACGAGAACAGTGTTCTCGCGGACGTACAGTGGCAGAGTGCCAAAAGCGTGCTTCTCCGTAAACCAGCCAGGACCGGACTTCACTTCGTTTGTGAAATATGACGTCCATTTACCCTTGGGGAGATAAAATTCCACTTCTCCGGACTCTTCGTAGATCGGAGCGGCTAGGAGTTGCGATCCTACCATGAATTGGCGATCAAGGTACCACGATGTAGGATCCTCGGGGAATTCGAGGGCAACGGCTCGAAGAGACATAGGGATGCCACCTTCAATAGACTCCATAGCCTGAGAGAATATATACGGCATCAATCTTGTTTTCAGTGCCGTCCACTTAGCTAAAGTCCTGGAGCATCCTTCCTCAGTGGTATCGTCATCATCAACAATCCAGGGCACGCGGTATGAGTTGCTTCCATGTAGACGGCTATGGCTGCACAAAAGACCCATAGCAACCCATCGCTTATAGATCCATGGCGGTGGAGAACCCTCAAAACCGCCAATATCGCAGCTCCAGAATGTAAAGCCGCTGATACCCATGGACAACCCGCCACGGACGGACTCGGCGAGGGCTTCGGGTGTAGACTCACAGTCTCCGCCCCAGACGAGTGGGAATCTCTGTGATCCAGCACAGGCAGCACGGGCGTAGAGAACAGCCTCATTATCACCGTATCGCTTCTGTAGAGCCTCATAGACAAGTTTGTTGTAAAGAAAGGCGTAATAATTGTGCATCTTCTGAGGATCGACAGATGTATCATGCCACTGAACGTCAAGGAAAGGGATGCGCTCGCCAAAGTCCGTCTTCAGGGCATCGACACCCTTATCAAAGAGCCTGTTCAGACACTCAGTGTACCAAGCACAGGCCTCTGGGTTCGTCACGTCCAAGAGACCCATGCCAGCTTGCCACAAGTCCCACTGCCAGATATCACCATTCTTGCGCTTGAGAAGATATCCTTTCTCAGCAGCGTGCTTGAAAACTGCGCCAGCTTGGGCAATGTAAGGGTTGATCCAAACACAGACTTTCTTGCAGAGGCCCTTCTCTTTAAGACGTGAGATCTGACCTTTGGGGTCGGAAAAGCGCTCTGAGTCAAAAACAAAGTCTGTCCATCTGAATGCTTTCATCCAGAAGCAGTCGTAGTGGAAGACGTCCACAGGCGAGCCACGGGACTTCATACCCTCAAGGAATGAGTTGACTGTAGCCTCGTCGTAATTCGTTGTAAAGCTAGTTGTCAGCCAAAGCCCGAAGCTCCAGCTTGGAACCTTGTTAGCCTTTCCAGTAAGAACTGTGTATTTCTTGAGAACATCCTTCGGTCCATCGCCGTAGATGATATACATCTTCAATCTTTGCCCCTCAACAGTCGTCTGCACACGACAACACCTCTCGCTACCAATTTCTAGATCGACTTTCCCAGGATAATCGATAAAAACACCATAACCGCGGTTACTCATCCAGAACGAAACGTTCTTGTAAGCCTGGTCACTCGAAGTGCCACCATCAGCGTTCCAGAGAATAACATTCTGACCGACTTTGTTCCACGCTCCAAAACGTTCGCCAAGACCGTGGACGGACTCGCCGACGGATAGAGTCGTCTGCATGAACATGTAGTGCTTGAAGTTGCTCATGTTACCGGTCTGTTCCTGAGAGCTAGGTGCAGGGGAGTACGCAAAGCCGGTACTACGATTGCCGAGATTCGTCAGGTGCTTCTTGCCATCGGAGCTGTGGAACTTGATTTCAAAGTTATGCTGGTCAGGATGAATTGTCGCGGAGAGCATGCCAGACTGGAGAATAGTGCCTTTGTCACTTTTCAAGATTTTCCCCACGACTTTGGGTTGGCCAGCAGGAAAGAGGTCAAAGTTAGGACCTTTTCTCTGGGCGCCAGCCCAGTGTGTGGTCTCAATGGAGATGACGCCGTCCATCTCTGCTTTGATATCGATATCCAGGGTAGGCTGGTTGAGGGTATCGCCGCGAGAGCGGATGTGCTTGACTGGACATAGCAAGTTCAACGCCTGCTGGTCCTCGCTTGGAGTAATTTCATAGACATCTTCGGCATATTCGGTGCGGAAGTCTTTGGCGGGCAGCCACATACCGTCTCGCAAATGCATGGCTGGAGTGGGGGGATATGGAGAGCTGATGGCTCAGTTGATCTGTATATGAAGTGAGAAGGCGTAAAGATATTTCTAGACGGAATATCTAAGTCTTTGAACTGAGAAGATAAAGGGAGCTCAGTTTCTGTGGTGTCACCCTCCACTACATGATCCTCCACTACATGATCCTCCACTACATGATCCTCCACTACATGATCCTCCACTACATGATCCTCCACTACATGATCCTCCACTACATGATCCTCCACTACATGATCCTCCACTACATGATCCTCCACTACATGATCCTCCACTACATGATCCTCCATCATGGAACCTCATAATGCATCAGCATCCTTCGCTACACGGTGACAATTCACCCGGCGCAACCCCTCTTGACCCCACCATGTTATCATGACATTGTTCCTTAGAACCCCTCTGCATCATTCGTTCGCGTCTGACAACAAGTGACTGCGTAGTACGTATGTATGTACACGCACTATCGTCTTGAAGAGCGTTGCATCCCGTTCAGTCAAGGGTCCCCTGCTCGGCGACCAAATTGGTGGATAAAATAAGCCGACGCTAGAAGCACACCCGGTTAAACATGTCCAGACTGGGCCCTCTAGCTGCAGATCGCGGGGTTCAGGGCCACTACAACAAAAGGTATTCTGCCGTGAGCTGCTGGAGCCTCCATCATCGTCCGTTTCTGTGAAAGGTCTGTTGACTTACACCAATCCCTAGGGCCCCTAGTCACGTATGACAGCTCAAAAAACAGAGGTACACTCTTCTCATGATCTGCCAACAATGCCACTTTCATGGTTCATACCTGGCTTGGTATCCTTTTTAGTCAGTTCATCTGCATCGAAGCTAGGATATTCGGCTCGTCTTTCCATATACCGGCCTAACGGTCCCTTGTCCCTTGCTCAATGCTCTCATTCCGTTCTATATCAACTTAAAAACAAATCCACGAATCCCAATCTTTTGCCCATCTCCTCCGCCTTGGCGCCCCCGCATTTCCCCAGGGTCTTGTCATGATCGTCCTGTTCTTCGGCCGCAATATCCTCAAGGAACATTGCACGCACTAACTCCAATTGAGCTTGTAATTAAAGCTCGTATGCACTGTAACTGAAGAGTAAGGTGCTATGTATCACGGAGTGACGCTGCACCCCTCTGGCTGCACGGTTAATTGGAAGGACAAGGCCCCAGAGTTCATATAAATTCATGATGATCCCATCGCGTTCTTTGTATAGCTTCGATAGCTTCTTCATCTTCAAGTCGCACAATGAAGCTCTCTAGCTATCTCTGCGCGGCAGTCCTGGCCACGGCCGGTCAGGCTGCCAAGGATAAACCTGTGTACAAGAATCCCAAGGCCTCTATCGACGACAGAGTCTCAGATCTTCTCAAGCGAATGACCATCCAGGAGAAAACGGCTCAGTTGATCCAGGGTGATATGACAAACTATCTCAACCTAACTGACGAGACTGTCAACAAGACCGGTCTGGAGTGGAACTTCAAGTACCGTGCTAATTCGATTTGGACTGGCTTATACGCGAATATGACTACTATCAAGAAGGCCGCCAAGCTGGGACAGGATTACCTAGCTAAGGAAACCAAGCTTGGCAAGTTGTGTTGCTCAAACTTCGGGTAAGGTAAATTAAGCTAACTCTTAGCAGGTATTCCCGCCTTTGTTCAGAGCGAGGGTCTCCATGGCGTTTTACTTCTTAACGGGACTATCTTCAACTCTCCCATCGGCATGGGCTGCTCTTTCAACCCAGAGCTTATCGAGAAGATGGCCGGTATCATAGCGACAGAGTCTCGAGCCGTTGGTATCAACCAGTTATTTTCTCCTCAAGTCGATCTGGCTCGAGAATTGCGATTTGGTCGAGTTGAGGAATGTTTCAGCGAGGACTCTTACCTGTTTGTTCTCACTAGCTATTGTTGGTGATGAGATACTGACCATACTACAGTGCTGGAGAGATGGGTTATAGATATGTCAAGGGCCTTCAGGCCGGTGGAGTTTCGGCTATGGTAAAGCATTATGTAAGTCTCCTTACTACTATCGGTACATATACTAACAGAAAAGGCTGCCTTTGCTACCCCGGAGCAAGGTATCAACACCGCTCCTGTCCATGGTGGTGAACGAGAGCTGCGGTCTCTCTACCTCCCCCCATTCAAGCGAGCCATCATCGATGCTGGGGCAGTGGCTGTCATGTCTTCTTATAACTCTTACGACGGTGCCCCAGTCGTTTCCGACTCTCATCTCCTCACTGACATCCTTCGAGACGAGTGGAGATATCAATATTATGTGATATCCGATGCTGGTGGCACTGCTCGTCTTGCCCAGGCTTTCAACGTCTGTCCCCTCGAGGATGATGTGTGCATTACTCTTGAGGTGAGTTATACTGTCCTGTCTTACTAGAAAATACATACTAATGAGTGTAGGCTCTTCCTGCTGGTAACGATGCCGAAATGGGTGGTGGCTACTGGAGTTTCGAGATTATCCCTGAGCTTGTCAAGGCCGGCAAGCTAGAGGAAAAGGTTGTTGACACAGCTGTGTCTCGCGTTCTTCGCTCAAAGTTCGAGATGGGTCTCTTTGAGAAGCCCTTTACTGGTGTCGCTGACGATAAGATCTGGGACTATGTCAACACCAAGGCCCACAAGAAGGTCGCTCGCCAACTTGATGCAGAAAGTATCGTTCTCCTTGAGAACCACGAGAACACTCTCCCTTTGAAGAAGGATGCCAACGTTGCTGTTATCGGCCCCATGGCTCACGGATACGTTAACGTAAGTAATACCCTGGCCTCGTTGCTGACAATGGCTGACTTAGACTAGTACGGCGACTATGTCATTCACACAGCCATGTCCCGCGGTGTAACCCCTTACGATGGCATTAAGGCCGTTTCTAAGGGTAAGGTCACCTTTACTCAAGGCTGCGAGCGCTGGTCTACAGATGAATCTGGCTTCAAAGACGCCGTCGCTGCCGCTGAAGCCGCCGACGTCGCAGTCGTCGTAGTTGGAACCTGGACTCGTGATCAGAACGAGCTCTGGGGCGGTCTCAACGCCACCACCGGGGAGCACATCGACGCCAGTAACCTGAACCTCATTGGTGCCATGCCAAAGCTTGTCAAGGCTATTATTAGTACTGGAAAGCCAACCGTTGTTGTGTACAGCTCTGGAAAGCCTATCACTGAGCCCTGGATCTCTGAGGAGGCGGCTGCTCTTGTTCAACAGTTTTACCAGTCTCAGGAGGGTGGCCACGCTCTTGCGGACATCCTCTATGGCAATATAAACCCGTCAGGAAAGCTCTCAGTTAGCTTTCCGTTTGATATCGGGGCCACGCCGATTTATTATGATTTTTACAATAGTGCCAGGGCATACCCAAATCCTGGAAAGGTCTATGAGAATGGCACTCTTAAGTTCGGCAATAATTACATCCTTGAGAACCCTGAAGCTCTCTATACGTTCGGCTACGGGTTGTCATACAGCAAGTTTGACTTCTCTAAGATCTCCGTATCTAAGAGAAACGTTACTGCGTCTGATACAGTCACTGTTTCCGTCGACGTCAGTAACAAGTCCAAGCGAGACGGTTCTGAGGTTGTACAGCTATATGTCAAGGACATGCTTGCCTCTGTTGATGTTCCGCGATATCAACTCAAGGGTTTCAAGAAGGTTGCTGTCAAGGCTGGTGAAACCAAGACTGTCAAGATTAATCTCAAGGTCGAGGACTGGGGTTTGTGGAACCGCAAGATGAAATATGTCGTTGAGCCTGGTGACTTTACTGTCTTCGTTGGTAACTCGAGCGAGAGCTTCAAGGGTAATGTGACTGTTACCGTCTCGTAGACCGGTTTAAGTGTGAATATAACAATTTTGTGACGGGCACATCACACTTTGTCAGAATTATGTTAGCAAGTGGGTCCTAAAATAACAGGGCACCAAGAGCCTATTGATGTAAATAGTTGAGCATTTACTCCTTAGGTCCTAAGATTTTAGATAAATTATCCTAATCTTT
This sequence comes from Fusarium sp. NFCCI 5145, assembly GCA_033439405.1. Classification (NCBI taxonomy): domain Eukaryota; kingdom Fungi; phylum Ascomycota; class Sordariomycetes; order Hypocreales; family Nectriaceae; genus Fusarium; species Fusarium sp. NFCCI 5145. Next base: position 50,601 of record JAWDHB010000089.1, on the reverse strand, counting down.
AGTATACCCTTGCCTATTCTTACCTTAATCCTAATTTTCTATAACCTACCTGGCCAGCCTGGTTAGGCCTTGTATAATGGAGGTGTTAGTAAAGCTGGCTCTCAATTGATAATTGCTTGCTCAGTGACCCGGTACTCAGTTAGTGCCAATTAAGTCATATCACAATGTTATCGACTCACACAGTCACTGCCGGTATGCAATTATGTAACATATCTGAGTCAGGCTGCAGATGTTTTTCCAAGATTGCCTTTCGTGATGCATTGCAATGAATTCCTACTTACTTAAATTGGATCTTATCGCAACGGTCAGGGATTGCTCTATCCGGCATCGGCTTTTTTATCATCCGCGCAACAACCAATCAGAGCAGTCTGCGCCCGGAAATGTGGTCATGGGCTACGGGAAGGCGGGCAGCCTCGCTTCTCATTCCAGCTTCTCCTCGTCGTCCCAGCACACTCGATCCAAAATTGCTTGTGGTCAACTTTTCCACGTCAACACAGCTTTTTCTTCCAAACTGGGACTCACCTAGCACTTCAGGGCGATCAAAAAACTTTGAGCGCCTTTTTCTCCTTCTGGACGCGCCCAAAAGGCCTGCGCTCCCTCGTCGCCTTATCCACAACTCCCATCGACTCGACAGTTCAATCCAACCTCTGCCCGCCATGGCGTCGCAACAGATTCTCTTCGCCGAGACCATAGCGGGTATGAAAAAAGCTTTTAAAAGGAAATCATACGGTACGCGAATCTCACTGCGCTTGTCGCGACTGGGAGATTAACAACTGACCATCCCACCCAACAGAGTCCGACTCAGATTCAGAGATCGAGAGCTATAGCAACCGAGGAAATAAGCTTAAAAAGCAGGCACGATTCGCCCGTCAAGGACAATTGGTTCCCAATAACGGCCCAAGTTCATATAGAGAGGTTCGTTATTTTGACAAACACACCCCAAGCCAATTTCTAACTTGACCAGTACGTTGATTACGCTGGTGTTCGACGCCCGATTCTTTATCGCAATCCCCCATTAGTCGACGAGGAAGGGTACGAAATCGAAAGCGACGACGAAGATGAGGAGCGCGTTCAAGAAGCCGAGGCTTCGGCTGCTGAGATGAACCCATACGCGAACATCCAAATAGAGAGTATGTCAACAATCACGCATTTCAATAACAGGGCTGACGGAAATAGATATACTTGCACCACTTACTGCATCGACCGCATTACCTACACACCCGACCCTCTCGAAACCCTTCACATCCGAAACCTTGACTCGACTTGTTGACCAAAGCTGCGACATTATGCGCAAAGAGAACCGTTCTTTGTGGAAAGTCAGGCACCTCCTGACATCGCTTTGCGGCGATTACACCTGGGTTCCATGCGAAATGATGGTCCGGCCGGCGGATGTTGAACTCTATACAGATAATCACACGGCGCGACATCTCTTGGCCCTATCCCATGCGGTATCGGCGCTTCCTGAAATCACTAATGGCGACGTGAAGCCAGGCAACGGCGCCGAACAAAGAGATGCTGCACTGGGCACAACTTTAGATGGCGAGCCAGCCGACAAGGATGCGGCGGGGGATGCGGCGGAGGATGCTGATATAACCATGACGGACGCTGGGACTGCCGATCCAGATGATTCCATTGTGGAGGATGCCCACGAGGATGCAAACGGTGATTCTAAGAAGGATTCTGCGATCGCGACTTCAAATATGCATAACGGCGATCATATACCAGCTGCACAACCCGATCCAAAAGAACCAGGGGGTGAGCTGGTGAACGGGGTCAACGAGAATTCAAATGAACAGGGGACGAATGAGATTGGAACGAACAGAGCTGAGGCCCCTGCGAAACCTCGAGCTGGCGACGCGCATCAGCAAAAAGAGCCAGCTGAGACAATAGGGACAGATGTGTCCATGATCTCTGAAGGGGAGGATGACTTTATCCATCCCATGTTTCTTGCACCTTCAGGAGCAAGACCGGATCGAGACATCGGTTTGCCGGACCAAGAAGCAGAAGATATTCGACGACTGCTTGCCCTTTACGTGCAGAAGCAGGAAGAGGTGTGTAGAGGGGCAGAAAGACTATTCCTGGGACTCCTCAAAGCTGAGCAGCTGCGAAAGAATGTGCTCCATTGGTCCAAGGCAGAAGCTCATTCAGGGCCAAACCGAGACATGTCGGACGGTGAAGATTGGTATGACAAGGAGGAATGGGGTCTTACAGAGGACCTGAAAAAGGGGCAGGATGAGGAGGAAGAGGATGTCCAGACCACCGGTAAAAAGACAAGGAACCGACGACAATAGTCGCTGGGTACTTTGTGTTATTAATGGATGATAATGACTGATTTGTTGGAGTTTTTCCTTTGGGCGTTTCAAGGCTGGCGTTTAGAATAAACCGCGAGACAGGCCTTGATGTCAACCGCGAGAAAGAGAGCGTATTGTGCCAACATCGATAGATATGAATATTGAAGCATCCAGTTAGTGATACCGATAAAACTCGATGCCTATGTGTTTGTTCTTGTTGCGAGTGAGCTAATGAGGCTTTCTCGGCATAGGTTGGATTCGGCAGATTTGGGTAGGTACTTGCCTTGATTTCCCGGCTGCAGGGATCCTGGATCTTCCATTTGGTTGTGCACCAAGAGCCTATTAACATAAATAATCGAGTATTCAGGTCCTTAGACTTCAGCTAAATTACCCTAATCTTTATAATACTTTTACTTATTCTTCCCTCGACCCTGATTTTTCTGTAACCTACCTGGGTGAATTAAAGGCGCAGGATTCCTAGTTTCGGGATCGTACAGTACCTAGCTCTAGGTAAGGTAGTTTCCTTCCATTATGACGTGGGCCGGACTCTCCCCTCTTCCGCTTTCCACATTCTTCCATGTGACAGCAACAGGAAGGTCCCTGAGAGACACCCTAGCTCACCAAGCTCTGTCTCCAAGCTTCTTGTTTTAATTCTATTTTCCACCTCTTTCAAAACCTCAACAATTATTATCATAACAACCGAGTTGATTACTTACTCTCCTCTTTGACTCTCTCCTCCGTGACTCTTGAGTGAACTTGTTGCGTCAGTGATCTCGACTTTTGCTATTACCTCACTTTACTCTTTGTTGCCTGTTTGTTGATTAGCTGTCATCATGGCTCTTGGTGTGAAAGACTTTATCGACTATGTTGACTATGACAAGCAGAGCTTGTACAGTAAGTCTTGATAACTGACTTGAGCTTTTCCAATAGCATCTGAATCTGACTCGACCTCTTTGCTTCTTCCAGTCTCTGCTGCCTCTATTGCCTTCAACCCTCTCTTTTGGAAGTGAGTTGCCAAGTCCCAATGTGACTGACCCCCTTACATTGCTAACTTGGTTCTTTCAAGCATCGTCGCCCGTCAAGGTATGCAGAAGCTTGAGCTATATGATCCATCGTCAACTAACAATGCCACTAAAAGAATACCACAATAAGCTCCTGACCAAGATCTTTGGAGGTAACTCCCAAATTGCCTGCTATGCTCTCGCTGCCGCCATCTTCTCTCTCGGTATGGTTCGCGACTTTATCTTCAAGACTGCTATCGCCGAACAACCCACGCATCCCGCCCTTGTTACCGATTTCATCCAGGCTGCCGCTGTTGCTCTATTTGTCGTTGGTAACGTTCTGGTCGTCTCTTCCACCTGGCGACTCGGTATTACTGGCACGTTCCTTGGTGACTACTTTGGCATTCTTATGGACGAGATGGTGACTGGTTTCCCCTTCAACGTGACCGGTTCTCCCATGTACACTGGCTCTACCTGCAGCTTCCTCGCTACTGCTATGTGGTACGGGAAGCCTGCTGGTATTTTGCTCACTTTCTGGGTTCATTTTGTCTACAAGGTCGCTCTGCAATATGAGGATCCCTTCACGTCTGAGATCTACGCCAAACGTGAACGTGAGTGTGTTGCCGGAAAGAAGTCTAACTGAGCTTCTCAAAACAGTCTGTGCTCTTACAGATAAAAGAAGCAAGAGTGACAAGGCAACATACCAACGTAGCCCGAACCTCATTGAAGGGCTCGTGTACCGAAGGAGACTGCGAGACAGCTCCATTTTCCCAACTAGTGTACAATTTACACCAAGTTGGCATAGAAAGCTACGCCTTTCAACAGGCCAGGTGCCTCTCAACAGGCTTAAGGAGTTTTCAGATACAAACATAAAGATACCACCTCTTACCGACACGAGACAGCTGGTGGGCATAAGAAATTACATTTGATTAAAACCCAATACCAAACTGAGCATTTACGCAAGACCATATTTGATGGATGTCTTCTCGTAATCTTTTCCCAAGACTATCGTTTTCGAAACCTACCTAGATACTTGCATGCCCAAGCGATCTCTTACGATCAGAATGGTTACAGGACTAGTTTGGCAGTGCTCCGGTTATATCGAGATTTGACGGGTAACTGACCATGTTCTGACATCTTGCCAGAACACATGACGCAAGAATAGAGTTCCAAGTACTACACATGGTGATATCAGGTCTTATCGTACACTAGATTCAGTGCCATTTAGCTCATCTAGTCATTCCTCGTAAGCTGATTTGAGAATCTACTCTACAGTCCAACGACCCTGCAAAATAATCTCAACAGACTGTCATACCCTTTCATTTCGTTTTGTCAACACTAACTCAACTCTCTGGAACTCGCTCATCTATGTTTCAGAGGGCTTGTTGTCAGGAAGCAGATCAACGGCAGATGCCTCGACAGGCTTCTTTTCCTCCGCAGACTTCTCACCGTTAGGCTTCTGTTCAGTCGATGCCTCGTCGGCCTTCTCGGCTTGACGGAGGGCGAGCTTCTTTTGCTTCTTCTTGTCCTTAGCAGCCTTCTTAGCCGCAGCCTTCTCTGCTTCAAGAGCCTTTTGCTTTCGAATCTCCTCACCACCAAAGGCTTCACGCCACTCATCAAGCTTTGATGCGGGGATCTGTGTGAATAGGAGTTTGGGCTCGCCAATCTTCTGGCCAGGCTTAACGAGGTCGCCAGTCCATGTCTCGGGAATGGAGATCAGACCAGGGCTGCCAATCTGCTCCAGGATAGCCTCAGAAGTCGAGGGCATGTAGGGGTGGACGATGCTGGCAAGAAGCTGGAGGTGGTTGATGCCGAGACCGATGACAGCGGCGCAACGGTCGGGCTCATCGGCAAGAAGCTGGTTGTTCAGCTTGTTGTCCTGCAAAAGCTTGTTGCCGAGGGCGGAGATGTGCATAACAGAGGCGAGACCAGCACGAAGTTTGATAGCATCGAACTGAGCGATGAAGGTCTTGAGGGCCTCGTTGACCTCCTTCTTGTGCTCCTCCAGACGCTCGTCAGTGTACTTGGTGTAGTCTGGTACGACACCATCCAGCTTGGCCTGGGTGAACTTTAGAATTCTCTGGTTCAGGTTACCAAGGTTCTTGAGAAGATCGTTGTTGTTGCAGTCAATGAACTCCTGCCACTTGAACTCGGAGTCGGCGGATTCAGGTCGTCTTGAGAGAAGGTAGTATCGCCAGACATCAGGATCAACGCCAGTCTCCTTGGCGGTGTTTCCAAACACGCCGACACCGCGGGACTTGCTGAACTTTCCACCTTCGTAGTTGAGGTATTCAGTCGTTGACATCTTGTGAACCTTTGTCCAGTTCTCTCCTGTTCCAAGCTGAGAGGCAGGGAAGATGATAGTGTGGAATCTGAAACATAGTCAGTACTTTCAACGTCTCTCTTGACCTTGACGAATTTCACTTACGGTACGTTGTCCTTGCCCATGAACTGGTAGAGCTTGACGTTCTCAGGGTTCTTCCACCACTTTTCCCAGTTCGTACCATCCAGTTTATCGCCATCGACCAAGTTCTTGGTGATAGAGACATAGCCAATGCAGGCATCGAACCAAACGTAGAAGACCTTCTCAGCATATTCCTCGTTGCTTAAACCCTCAAGATCTTTGGGGATGGGAACACCCCACTTGAGATCTCGGGTGATACCACGGGGAAGAAGCCCCTTGTCGATCCATGACTGGGTAATAGAAATACAGTTTGTGCTCCAGTCTCCCTCCTTGCTGCTCTTATGGAACCAGGGAACGAGAAGGTCCTTAACTGCATCTAGGCGGAGGAAGAGGTGCTTCGTCTTTCGCTTCTCGGGGGTTGTACCATCAACCTTGCAACGGGGTTTGATCAAGAAACCAGTAGCCTTAGCCTCAACGTGGTCATCCTCGGAGGTGCTGGGCTCGCGCTCGGGCTCAAATGGGTCAAGAAGACTGCCACAGGCATCGCATTGATCTCCACGGGCTCCGGAGTCATGGCAAATACTGCATTCACCCTCGACGAAACGATCAGCAAGAAACTTGCCGTGCGCCGGATCCGTGCAGAAGGGTTGGGTAGTCTCGCGCTCTTCGATATAGCCATTCTTCCAAAGCTCCTTGAAAATCTGCTGCACAATCTGTGTCTGTTGTTGGGTAGGTGTTCGGCCGAAGATGTCGAAGTCAATTCGGAACCAATCGTAGACTCCCTTGTGAAGGGCGTGATACTTGGCGCACAGGTCGGCGGGCGAAAGGCCTTCCTCGAGAGCCTTTGTCTCGGTAGCGGTACCGTACTCGTCGGAACCACAAACGTAGATGGTGTTGTATCCTCGGGCTTTGCAGTAGCGAGAAAATACATCGGCAGAGAGGACACTGCCAATGATGTTACCCAGGTGGGGGATGTTGTTGACGTATGGAAGGGCGCTGGTGATCAGGATGTTGCGCTTGCCCTCCTCGGGCAAAATGGGTGATTTTGAAGCCATCCTCGGCGATCTGATATACCAACCACGCAATAGTCGTTTTCAATAGTTGATCAGAGAATCAATGTTGGTTGATGGTCGGTGTTTATGAGTCACAGAGCTGCGATAACGCCTTTGGCAGTCAAAAATTCGTAGCAGAGGGTGCAATGGCGGGGGCGGGGTGATTGCAGAAGCAAGGGCCAAGATAGTGGTACAGGGTAGCCGAAGTCGGCGGGTTCCGAGTATTCAGTCGATGCAGTATGATAGAAACTTCATGAGATAATGACGGGTAAATACTTTTATGAACAAGCCTGTTCGCTGTCTGACTCATTGTTGGGTACTTGTTAATAATAAAAAAGCTCAACATTCGGATATCAAATACGCAGATTCTAACTTATGTATGTCCTTGATCAGAACGACACGTGAAGCTCTACCCAGCTCCTTCCAACTAATTCTTGAGTTGAGAGCTTTCGAGACAGTTTCGTCATCGAGTCAGAGCTCATATGTAGCTACAAGCCGATTACTATGTAGCCATGGTAACACCAGGCGATTACATATATCAAACCTTCAATTCTAGAGCCCTTGTGCCAAACTCATCATTGTACCAACTGTAGATCCAACCATCCAAGAGGGTCTAACGAAGTAACACGATAATCACAAAGTAGGTACCCATTACGATGATTTCTTTTGCCTCACCTGAATTCCCCGTTACCAACGGCCCTTCATAAGTTTGACATTTGTCTCATAACCTATCACACAACCTTGTCCAACTCTAATTGGACCTGAAAAGGACCCTTTTCGGCTAACATCACCAAGACTTCCTTCTATCTTGACGAGTGACGACAGGGCCCGCCAAAATTGGAAAGGAGCCCCGCGTCACGGCCCGCTACCTACCAAGCAATCAAGTAGCAACCCCACCATACATCAGCCACGGCAGGAACGACATGTGCGCCTGACTACCTACCTGCCTGCCTACCTACTTGACTTACCTACCTTACCTAGTAGCTATCTCGTTGTTCCAAAGACTCTTGACTCTTTGTTAAAGACTGCCGCCTCGATATACCTTGTGACGCATTTGCATCGCAACAGCTTATAGACTGTGTCGTCCCACTTGGCCAACCCCGCATTTCCTGGTCTAAATCACCCCCTTCAGGTGCTGCTTGGAGCTCCCAAGAGCTATTGCAGTGGCCCGAGATAGCATCATCCTGGCGATCGAAGATCGATATCGCACAGCTAAAAATCCCAAAGAATACACAAGAACTCTGGAAATATAGTCCATCATGAGTATGTTTCAATCAGTAAGTCTACTACATCCAGCTCTTATATACATGTAGATCCCGCTCGTTGAGATGTTGCTTGTTTGGTCACTCGCATGAGCTATTTATATGTCGTTGGGCTACTCCTAACCACAATATTTTCCCTTCCTAACATCCTGGTAGAAGAAACCGTTCTCAGCTGTAACTGTCACCGTCGAGAACCTCACCTCGGAGTCATATGAAGAGGAAGATCTCAGTGGTATCCCCGAGCTCGTCGAGGTCATCACCCTGCAAGCTACTGGTCCAAGCGAAGCGGCTCGAGCCATTCGTAAGAAACTCAAATACGGAAACGTCCATCGCCAGATCCGTGCGTTAGTTCTCCTTGATGGTCTCATCCAGAATGCTGGTGAGAGGTTCCAGCGAACATTTGTTGACGAACCCTTGCTTGAGCGTCTACGAGTTTGTGGTTCATCTGACCTATCTGATATCGCCGTGAGGAATAAGTGCAGAGAGCTCTTCCGGTCTTGGTCGCAGTATGCTGGGAAACCAGGACTTGATAGCCTCGCACGGCTTCACAAGGTGAGACATGGCTACTCAAAGCTTCTCCCCTGAGATACTCACTATTATAGGAACTGCCCAAGAGGAAGCAAGCTGTCACACAAGAGAGATCTAGAGTACTCAGGGAGACAGAGGAGAATCCCTTTGTCGATGATGAAGAAGAGGCTGCGGCAAAGGCAGCCCGCGACGCACGGAATGCTTCAGGCCCGTCTAGCTCAACCCCAGCATCTGGGTCGACATTCGGCCATGCTTCCACCAAATCTTCATCCGGGTCTGGTGCCTTCTTCGGCGGTTCCAAAGACAAGAAGAAGGAAAAAGAGAAAGACAAGGTTAAGGGGAAACGAAAGCCCTTCAACCTCGAGGCCGAGAAGGAGCAGATGAAGTCTGTTATCGCTGACTCATCCATCGCATCTACAAACTTGATGAATGCGCTTCAGAGCATTAACCGTGAAGTTGAGCGCATCTCGGAGAATCAGACTGCCGTGGAGCGATTCGAAGCTTGTAAACTTCTTCGACGAAAAGTATTGCGTTATGTAAGTCATTTCTTTTTATCGTAAGAGGCTAGTGAACTGACCATACACAGATCCATCATGTTGAGGAAGAGCAGTGGCTGGGTGGACTGCTCCACGCCAATGATGAGCTTGTCCATGCTCTCATGTCTTTCGAACAGTTCGATCGATCTATTGATGCGGACAGTGACTCAGATGACGAACTTGCTGAGCAAGCTCATCTATACCGAAGTAAGTATTGACATGGATTTGTATATAATACAGCTAACACCTCGCAGTGGCTACGCTCAAGGGTAAAGAGGCTATGACCAAGGCCGCCGCACAGTCGCCGACTGGCTCTCAGCCTCTAGATCTATCTGAATTGAGCATTTCGCATTCTCCAGCCCACTCAGCTCCTCCTCGCCCTCCTCCCATGTCAAAGCCGTTCTCAAACCCGCCTCCTCAACCTCCAAGGCCAGCTGCGGCCCCTGTTGCACCAGCGCAGGAAGAGGAGGACGAGGATGACCCGTTCGGGGATTCTCATGCGCTCGACACACCCATGCACGAACGTGATCAGCCTAGGTGGTGAGGGCTGGAGGGCGTTGATCAAATGTCAACAATCAAATAACCTGACGGCAAGCATATAGTCTTTTTATAGGCCAAGCACAATATAAGCGCAATTCATCCAGTTTCGCTGTCAATGTTCCCATTTGTCAGTTACCTCAAATTTTCAAACTTACTCACAAATTCATATTTTGTTGTCCTTGAACCAATACATGCACAGTTTTTCGGAATAGTTGTCCATGATGAGAGAAAGTGATACGTGGGTAGAGTAAATCCATTCCTAACCTATACCTCGCCTGGATAATAGCTATGTCAAGTCCCAAACCAAGGTCAAGTCTGAGTCGACTATATCTTAACTTTCTGCTGATCTTGGTGTTCATACAAAGAATCTCGCAGAGTAATACATGAAATGGCACTCTAGTTACAGCGAGGTTATTTTCTCCACCAAGAGGGAATAACGATATTGGTTTTATTTTATCATCCTATGTCAGATATGAACTAATCAACATCCTTAATTTAGTCCAGGAACAGCGTGCTCATTTTGTCGTGTCAACCGTTAGGCGAGCTAAGCGCTCGAAAAGCATGCGTCCGTAAATTGGCCGGTTCAAAGGCTCCTTTGACATCAAGTCACTCAACCCTTCTATAAATGGATGTGGGAAATCATTTCAGCCCAACTACCGGTATATGCTGCAACTGAGAGAATCGCGGGTCTTATCGCCCCGAGAACTTCCAGACCGCCTAGTAACAGTACGTGGTCTGATACGGCGTGCCGTACTGCACAAACTGCACACTCCCCGGATATGCACCTCGTGCAGCCAGATGCATGGATGCGGAGTGCAGGACAGACCGTTAATCTCCATGATGCAAGCAATAAGATGCAATCGATAATCTTTTGCTGCCTGCCGGATCTTGCGGTCAGCAAAGCAAAACAATCCAAGGATCTGTTTGGCAGAGCAGGGACAATGGCGTGGAAAAAGCAAAGGAAAAGCAAATAGTTCGAGAACACCTTGCAGATCTGACACAGACAACAGGCGGGCCGTCTTTTGACAGTTTCCTTCAACTGCTGATGGCGATCTGCGCGCAACCTGTCATGATCCTTACCGTACTTTGAGCCTTACGTTAGATGGTATACGAGAAAAAGCAACGACGAGTCGTGGATGCAGATCTGCGGGTGCTGAAGATTGCCGGGAACGTGGCGGGTCTTTTTGCTGGGCATCAATCCATATGGCGGTATAAGCTTACACAAATAAGAAAGCATCGGATGACTACCTATGTATAGGTAAGTTGAGTGCCTGATCGAATGGATATCGAAATGGTACGCTCCTGAACAGCTGGCCGAAGCTTTCTTGATCGACATATCCGTCTCGCTTGGAAACAGGGCAGCTTGACTTTCGATTCACGGATCTCAAGAAAGTCTTGGTAAGGGTGCATTGGTCCAGTGGTTTACCCACGCAGCATGGTCCGCTTGCCAGCAAAGCCAACTCGGTTGCTCATCATGCCAGGACCAGGCCATTTTGATGGTTGTCGTCCATGTATATTGCTAGCCCCTGATAGTACGGTCAAGCTCCGGGCTGGTTCTAAATCTGGTCTTGGTTCAACTAGGTACGGATACATACCTAAGTTACTAATGCGGGAACGCGCAGGCATGCGTCCGTCCTCAAACCGCGTCGACGGCAATCTCAGCCCGGGCCACCAGATGAGTCCACCCACTCGTGGAGTATACCATACCTTATGCAGAGTAATTGAAAAGGCTGCAAGGAAATTACAGACAGCAGCCCCGACAACACCAGTCCACATGATCAAAGAGCCTTGTTGTGTTGATAAAATTGGCAGCCTTGGATTATCGTCCACTCTCAAAGCAGCCCCCACCTCACCGGAGGTTAGTGCAAAGTGAGTGGTATCAGTCATTGTGACCAAGTTGATGAGTGAGTTGGAGGGTGGTATTCAAAAGAATAATATAAAGGCGTTTATTTATCCCGCATTTCTAGCGTCGTGCCCGGGGAACATGATGAAAGAGACCTAACGTTAATCACCACAGAAGCAAACGTACATACTATGTAGACATACAAACTTACTGACATCGAATAGCCCTCGTGGCAGCCATGGGCCAAGGACACCCCTGCATTGGCCCTGGACGGGTGGTGGCGTGGTGGAGGGGAAAAGTCGACACCTGCATTTCAGCCCTGGAAGAATTGACCGACCGTCCCACGTCACCTCACCCTTTGAGGCTTTGGTCTCCCTCCACTGCTCCACTGCTTCTGGAAGCCTTCCATTATTTGTTTCATCGTCTGCGACTGTGAGCATGTTCCTGAGGCGAGGACTTGGTGCACTTCAGGGTCCACCCCAGAGCGACGCAGGACGACGGCCGGACTCTCGGTTGGCCCTGATGATACAAAGATGGAGCGGAGTGCAAAGCGAGCGAAATCCATGCGCTGTGGAAAGTCAACGTGATACGGGCTAGAGTCGATGTGGTGTTCCTGCATATGTTCTGCGTTATCATCATCAAGCCATTCTTTCGGTTTCTGACGAAAGGGTTCAGAACAAGTAACATGGCTCAAATAACTCAAACTGCATTTGCAGTTGCCCTACACCCAACGTTCCAGCTGTTGGCTGCTAGGTTTATTGTTTGCGAACGCGGTGAAATGTCGATCACGGGGCAGTTCGCTCGCGCAAACAACCGCGCCCCACGACCCAAGTTTAGAGCCGAGTCATTGCACAATTGACCGCTCTGTGACATGAAAAGCTTTGATAGGATCGACAAAGGGCGTTGCAATGGATTTTGTGACACCCGAAAGCCATGACCAGCCGTAATAGTCCTCGGCCATAAGCGGTAAAAAGAATTGAGGAGGCAGTATGGGAGAGGGGAAAATGTTACAATGTGTTCCTCAAACCGTCATCAAACGAGTTGGGAGCCAACTTCGTCTCTTTGTCTCTCACTGGCTACCTGAAATCTTCTGAAACAGCGCTCTCTTTAACCATAACGAGAAAGGATTCCTCCTCGACACAGGCGCAATGAAGCGCCTGTCAATGACCCTTTGGTATAGACTGCAGGAAGTCTTGATACTCGAAATAAACGTGATAAGCCAACCTGCGCTAAGGCGGGGAATATAATGTCAAACTGTTTCATCTTTGCTTCGAGTCTGACAAGGTGAGTGTCCGAGCACAAACCCAAAAAGAAGACATTCGTATTGCTGCCAAGCCTTTTCCCTTGGATACACTAAAGGCACCAGCCCTCTTTGGGGTCGGTACATCGCCTTCACCGAAAATGGCGTACGGATGGCGGGACGGACGGGCTGGAATGGAGTCACTGCTCGTCTTCGGCTTCAGCTCTTTTCAACTGCTAATAATAATAAACACCAACGAACTCTTCTTATTGTAAAAGAGGGGTGTGCTTGCGAGGCTGTTTTGGAGCCTCAACGGGCGGTACGTGCACTATGTTTCTGGAAGAGTTCTGTGAGTTTTGGCTGCATGGTTGGTGATACATAGTCCAGCGGCCGAGCACAAAAGAGTGTCAAGATTGGACACCCTTAGCCCGCAGGTTCCTCTTTGTTCGAGTAATACATACTTGTTTGGTTGTTGTTGGGTTGATCAGGCCAACAGCTGAGGGCTGGATGGCAAGCCTAAGCGGGACATTCGTGAAGCCCAGTCGAGTAAAATTGCTCAAGATTGAAGGAAGAATCTCATGAGTGTTGCGGGATGTGTGAGTGATTTGTCAACTCTTTGCCCCCCATGGTCGTAAGATCTGTTGATAAAAGGCCTCACCTAATTGTTCATGCCGACTCCAATGAGCAAGCCGTTAATCCTAGGAACCCCGCGCCGGCACGGACAAGATTTCCCCGACCAGTAAGGCCAAATCCAGTATTTCTATGCATGCAAGGTGGCTCAAAAGGCTGAAGCAAGTTGATTGTGTATGAAAGTGAATGATAGGTCGTGGGGATGGGGGCCGAGCCGGAGCCGCATATCATGCCTCAGTGCCCCTAAGACATATACTACCTGCCTATTTCTCTGACGACGATGCACGTCTTTGAGTGATTTTCTGACTTCTTCTTTTTTGATCACCATCCTCGGTAAATTGTCATCGAGTGATCTGTCGATTCGTGTATATTGAGATTGTTGTGATGCACATGTTGTATGTTACGTATCGGGTAACTCAATGTTTTGTGTCCGATATGCACTAGTCCTTAGTTAAGGGTCTATTATCAAGCGGCAGAATGCCAACCCATCAACATACCTATTTCAGCCATCTCGTCCTTCATTCCCGTGAGTGTGTAGCTTTTTCGCGGATAGTGCGCCATGGCCGCTGCACCCTAATGAACCGCTAACTGACTCAATTTCTAGAAAGCCGTCAGAACAAATGGAGATGATCCATGCACATGCAGCACGGGGAATGAAGATGGGGCCCCGGGAGCATGGGGCCAGGGCCAGGGCCAGGTCAGGGTAAGCTTGGACGGTCGAGTACTTTTACGTATGAGATAGACACACGAGACCATCATCTATCTATGCAGAGTAAAAGAACGATAAATGAGGGTGGGAGAGACCGAGTGGGGTCATGTAGATAGTAGTTGGAGGTATGGAGATTGCGGAGGTGAACAAGTTAGTATCTATGTAGGCACAAGTTACCAAGGCCAGGAAGGTTTATCGCATGCATAAGGAGGGGTGAGGCTTGCAAGGTAGGATGGAAGGCCATGGGTTGGATTGGATCGGTGATGGATAGGAATGAGAAAGTACATAACGTTAGGGAGACTATCCCTAAGTGCCATCGAAGAACAGAAAGAAGCTCAATGGAAGGAAGTTAGAAAGCATGTGTAGGTCGTGGGCGCAACGCTACGCTCGGACTTGCATTGTCATACCGGCGCTAGATCCGCCTGTGCATTACCATTGTTCCAGAAGGTTTCTCGAAACCTTCCTCGGTGAGCTAGCGTCATTTCCGAAAGTGTAGATGCCCCTTGCTAGCCTCGAAAAAACGCCAACCAGAGGTTAGCAGCTGAAAGAAGTGTCTGCCGTCCCTGTCGAGTTTGATTTTCAAGTCTATTAGCTTCCCCCAGTTCCAGCTTCACATTTTTCGCCTGCTGATACACGCACGATACACCCCTTGCTCAATTAACATCACTCAGTAGCGTCATGGTGGACCTTGCCCTCCGTTTGGCATCAGACTATCCCCTTTAGTATCTTCGTTTTAATTATCGACTGGTATATGCGCCTGCATCTGCATCTTGTGCGCGGAACTTGCGGGGATGATTGACTGACGGTGACTACTGCATCAAACAGCCACAGCACGAAGCTAAAGCAACCTAGGCGGTGTAAGATCGCCTTTGTTTTCTGGAAGACAAACGGGTCATGATGAAGCTCTAAAGGCTGTCAGGTACTGATGAATCAGTCCCACCTCAGCCCACCACTTGAAATATCACACAGTGCAGGGTTGCTGACTCCAACATCAAGGGGTACCCAAGCCACTCGCTTCATATCCGATTGGGTAGTCGTACCTGGGACAACCTCTGACCCAGGAGCAGCAAACATCCCATGAGCGGCAGACTTATGCGCATTGCATGCATTAACAACCTAATTAAGCCACGGACTATGGCAGGAAAAGAGTGGGATAAGTAGTGACACCGCCTCAGTTGAACCATCAAGATATAGTGGGTGCAATATACAGTTGAATGCTAATCCAGGGGCGGCCTTTGTTTACCACAATCGATGGAGCGAGTTATCCATACCTACACTAGCCTCGAATCCTAGGCAAGATTTAATGAAGAACAAAGAGATGCCATGACAGGGCTATCAACTAACATGCCCAGGTGACCAGATATGAGATTACATCATGCTAAATCTACCACAGGTTCAGGCAACGCTTCACCAAGCGTCGAGCGGTCCTGGATCGCTCTCACCGAAATTCAGAATGTGCATGGCGGGAGATTAATTAGCGTCAACCAGCAACCCAGATCTTATTGTCGGCTATGGCGCAGGAAACGTTTGTAAAAAATGCTGCCAAGGGAGAGGTGGATTTTGGATGAGGCAAGCCACACCAAGGGGACGACAGCGCGACACCGCCTTCGAATAAGATGGGTCAGGGAGCATGGACATTGAACATTTCTGGAAGCTGGCGAGATCTGCCATTCAGGGCAGCTACCGCCTCGCCTATTCTGCTCCCTGACAGCCCAACATCAGCTCTGGGCAGCAGCTCTGACCCGCGCCCAAATTGACGGGACCCGTTTGAACTCTCCTAGAAGGAGACCTGGGTTGTTTTGAGGGGCGCACACGCCATGCCAACCCTGCAGGGTACAGGGAAGATTCATGACGTCGGCGCTGGTGAGTAGGGGTGAGCAGGGGAGAGTGATGCGTTGGACATTGATTGGGAGCAGGGGATTCGATTTGGGGTCGAACATCAAACAGCGGGAGTTGGGTCAGAGAGAGGCCTGTTCACGATCCCGAGTGAGGGAAACAGGATCAGAGGCCAGAAACAATTAACGGCCGGCATGCTCGGTATCGTTGGAGCAAGCAAACGTAGTTGATACATGCTAACACAAACCCTGCTCGCCGAGCCTGTCTCTTTCATGATAACCCCGTTGTTTGGACATACGAGTAGGCGAAAAGGGAGGTGATGGGGCGTCCACTCGCAACTCACCAAGACACGGCATGATATGTTGGCGGCCCAAAGGCATAATGCAGGAGGAGAAACGAACGATACGATCGACGTCTGAGGATCACTCCAGCTGACAAGGATTGGCCTGTATGCGAGATGCTCTTTCATTCAGCAGCGATCCCGATTATTCACGACAGATGAGGAGGACTGCAGCCTGGTTCCAATCAGCATCGTGCAACGGCTGGGAGCTGCAAGATGCTATTCAGGGACATTTCCAAGCCAGTCATTGAGTGACTATGGGCAGTTGTGGTTGGGTGAGGCGTCGCCGTGGCCGGGGAATGCCCTGTAAAGATGTACTGTACATATGCACTGTATGCTGTACATGGTGCTCATTGGGGGCGGGAGATTTCCAATTTGTGCATCGTAAAGTTGCAGCAACAGAACGGGAACCATCTCTTCCGGAGGCCAGGCACCCGTTCGCTTGGATGCTTGTCCAGTGGAGGTTTCTGGTTCTTTTTGCCTCGCTCCCAGATCTCTGGGACGCGATTATCAACGAAGCAGAAGATGATACGGAGTAGTACATGCCTACGTTGGTTGATTTGGCGTCGGGTGTTTTTTATTTAGACGCGCAACGGCGTTTTGTGCAGGGTATTAAGTGAGAATGACGCCACGGCGATGTTTCTAGGGCCGGAATTGAGGTTCTGGCCTTCGTTCTTTGTGACGTCTGCCGCATGCCTATCCCAGTTTGTGTAAAGGTAGTCTTCTAGTACTGGACTCAGCTGTTCGCCTTGTTGTGCTAGCAGCAGTCAGTGCGAGTTGTTCGGCCCTGTCCTTTCTCAGCTGCTCGTGTGTGTCCCTTCAATTTGCAGCTCCTCCACTGTCGCAGGTCGCCGATCCCTCGATTATTTCTTCCCGGCACGTCGTGTCGCGTCCTGCCAACCCCCGTCCTGTGCTTCGATCCATGTCACCTCACGGCGTTCTTTGGGAGATCTGGCGCACAGAGCAAACCAAACCCGAGATCCAGTTCAAACGAAACCCTCGACGGCACTCGGGTAATATTTTCATAAAAAGAAAGGAAAAAGACAAAGACGGGACGGGAACCAGGTCAAGAGGATCGACCTCTATCCTAATTGAGGTCAAACAAAGAAATGCATATGCATCCATCCAGATGGAGTCTGCATGTTGAGATTGTTTTGTTTTGAATGTCCCAACAGCCAAATTACCAAGACATCCATGATTCCTAGTGTCTTGCCTGACCTACACCTGCACTACTGTTTCCATTATCTATCTCATTGACTCTATTTCTGGCTCTTTCTCGACTCTAGTTCAGGTCAGGTCTGAGAGTATCTTGGCTATGCTTTATTCTTATTTCCCCAATCCCTGTCTCTGCCCTATCACGCTCTATGCGGTACACGCGCTTTACTGCCTATGTATCAACTGGACTGAACCGTCCCTAGGGTTGGCCGCTGTAATGAGTCTGAGTCTGCGCTTCATTCCCGCTACCGCTATTCACGCCCTCAGTCAAGTCCGCTACCCTTGTCACCCTACCTGGGAGTGTACGGTAATATCATTCACAGACGCCCCCCTTCCACTAAATCCTCCCAAAAAAAGAACCCACTTTCAAATCCCGGAGCTGCCTTTGCCTTTCCCTGCCAGTGTCCTGTCACGTCCCGCCATAGGGACCCCGTCCTGGAACCTGACATAAAGACTTGGCCCCTACCTGGCCCTCGATCATCGCATCGACTCCTTTGGTCTATTTTATCTATCTCCCGTTTCCCGTCTCTCGTTGTCCTGTGTTGTATTCCTCACTCGATACGTCCTGGCGATTGATATCACACTCTATCTTTTATCCTCAGCCCTTTAAAACCATCCTCCATCCCCCCCGCTTGACCCTTTTACGGTACCTGCGTCTAAACCACTGGCCTCCAGCTGTGAACAGACCACCTCCTGATCCCTTCTTTCATCGCATCGCGCCTGTGAACGACTACACTACATCACATCAACATCGCCTGTTGAATCTCAGTGTAAATCAAATCGGAAAGCCTGAAAAAGTCTTCTGTTCTGTCAACTTTTTTCCCCCCCCTTCACTCCGACCACACGATCGGCAGTCCATCACTTTGTGGAGGGTACAGAAAAAAAATTTAACCAGTTTTGTTTAACCCCTGCGGCATTCGGTTCTTTCACCTTACATACACCTTGCGCGTTTCGCCCTGGCACGTCACTTAGACTACGCTTCACCTGCAAAGAAGTCGTGTCGCCGACCGAAAACCAAACAAGTCGACAGACAACGTATACCTGTCGCCGGTCGACCTCCTTCCTCCCACCTCGTCCGATAGCCACCGAAAAGCGGTCTGCAAGATTTCTCATCCACTCCATCGGTGCGACTATACACGTCACTTGTTTGCATACAAACGCGGAAAGGTAAGTCGCATATTTGTCTTTTGGGCCCTGAACACTCGGTGGATCGTGGATACCGACGATATCATCTCTAGGGATGAGTGGTTGGACCTGAGGATGCCCTGGCATTCGCTTATTCAACTGCCGGTCCATTTGGTGTGAGATGGCTGGTGTCGACACCTCGAGCATCAAACATGGCCCCTACGGTATGAGAACCAAGCCACTAACGATGCATCTTCATAGTTGCCGTCAACTTGACCGCCTTCCTGCCGTGATCCGTCACTTGTGAGCGCCCTCGCACATCCTTCCCCAAACGCGCCACGTCTTCAGCTGGCATTTCACACCATATTGAAGATGAGCGGCATGCGATCACCAGCTCCTACGGAGGTTATGGACATCACCAACATGCTCAATAAGAAAGGTCAAATGCAACAACTTACTTCCGGTCTCCTCGATCACCAACAATACCAACACTCCTTCGTTAAGCACGAACCCGGTATGGAGCGATCAGCCTCTCCTCACGGCTCCGAGCATTCGCAATACTCCAACCCTCACAGCATCGCACGAGCCTACCCATCACCATCCACGATGCAAGCGCCGATGCATATTCCAAACCCTATGCCTACCGCCATGGCCATGCCTGGCTATCCCGAGATGCCCAACATGGGCGGCATGCCTCACATGCACATGCAGCAGATGCCTCAACAACCCCCACCGCCTCCTCAGCAGCCCATCAAGGCCTATCCTTGCAGTACTTGCGGCAAGGGATTCGCGCGACGAAGCGATCTCGCTCGTCATGGTAAGTAAAGAAAACCGAAAGATCAGGGGCAACGCTAATATCAAACAGAGCGCATTCACAGTGGTGTCCGACCTCACGTCTGCGATTGGCCCACCTGTGGAAAGCAGTTTATTCAAAGATCTGCCTTGACTGTGCATCAGCGTGTTCACACTGGAGAGAAGCCTCACCATTGTGAGACTTGCGCCAAGGTTAGTATTGCGATTTCCCCCCCTGTGCTACAGTTGCTAATCCAACATAGCCCTTTAGCGACAGCAGCTCCCTCGCTCGACACCGCAGGACACATTCTGGAAAGCGTCCTTACAAGTGCCCTTATGCTGATTGCCAGAAGACATTCACCCGTCGAACTACACTCACTCGCCATCAAAACCATCATAGTGGCACTATTGAGGAGGCTGCCGCCGCGACGGCTGCTGCTCTCGCCGCGTCAAAGTCTAAGGGAATGTCGGCTCGATCTGAAAGTGATCACATGTCTAACCACGGTTCTCCTTTGACGACTCCATCGCCTAGCCAGCGCACCATGTCCATGTCTCCTAGTGTCGATCTCTCTGGCAACAACAGCATCCCTCGTCACCCTGGCGACTTCCAGTATCTGCAACAGAATGGTTCTCTGCCCATGCACATGCGCGTTGGAAGCCCTACTTCCACCTCTTCTGGTGGCTACAACATGATGCGACCTACCTCGCATCCTACTAGCTATGGTCCTCCCCCTACTCTGGAGCCTAACCTGGATAACAGCCAGGGGACACCCAGCAGCAACGGTGGCAGCCCGCACATGGCCAACGCTGGCTGGCAGTCGCCTTCGCACATGGCTTCGCCTTCGCAGAACACCGCCAGCTATGTCTATCCCGATCCCGTGGATGCATACCCTGCCAACCCTGCCATGAACCAGATGTACTATGGTGCTGCTGCGCACATGCGCCGACCTCAGAGCGCTGAGCCTGGACTGGTTCACATGGCTTAGTTGAACTTTTTGCCAGATTCCAATGCTTGAGCAAAGCTGGATGGTCATTGTCTTGATCTAGAGCAAGCTCATTGATACCCTGTATTATTGAAGCTGTGCCCGATTCGGGCACCAAGATTATAGCGGCGTTGAATTCCTCCTGGACTGGATTCCCATACCCCTCTACTTATACCTGCCACAGCTGATGACAGGTTGTGGCTTGTCTCGACCTAATATCAATCTCCCCACAACACCCATCACTCTTCCGTCTAACACACGGACTCGCTCCTAGATGGAGCATACTTAGGACGTTGATTTCTGCATTGTTTTCGTGGTTTTCATGTTTTTTATCGATCCCCCCTTTTTCGTACATATGGATGCCTTTTCATTTCCTTTGTTCAAGTATCAAATAGACTAGCGGGTGGCAATGTTATGAACGACGGACAGGACATTGCATTTATCTGCATGACGCAAACATAGGGAGGGAGTTACACGGAACATTTGCTTGCTTTTTCTTTTTTTCTTTTTCTGAGCGCATCAGATGCAGAAAAGGACAGCAGGTATCATGGGAAGCACAAGACGCTGGCTTGTTTGTGTATTTGTTATGTAGACTTGGACTTGAGGATTGGGAGCGAACACCATAGACTTGTGATTTGATGCAATGAATAACTACTATTACACTTGAAAAAAACAACCGAACATGGCCTTGCTTATGACTAGTACCTGCTGTGACACCCGAGACTTGCTCTAGAACTTCAGCTGTGGAGTGATATTTCAGTGAGTCAGTCAGCCAAAGCCGATGTCCTTCGGCAATTGACACTCAACTGATCTCTACCCCTCAATTGAGCCGCATGGATAAGGATCTGGTGTTTCACTCCCATCAAGATCGACAAATCAACCCTCATCTAAATCTGTCCTGTCAAGCCCTCCAACTTACCATGACGTTCATCGCGTATAACAAACCCACCACGAGCACGCGACTGACAAGCCCAGCGACCGGTCTAGACTTTTTACAGACCATAAACGAGCTAAAAGGGCTGAAACCACGCCATTTTCAAATAAGAAAATCCAAAAGCTAAGAAAGAGAGTGAAGCGAGCGAGAAAAGGCCACCCTTGTGTCTTAATTCCCGGTAGTGTGGAGCCCCGCAGACGGTTTGATTTTCTGATTATTCATCCCAGACATATTCAATATTCAATGACAGGCCATGATGCGCGGGATCGATGCCTGGTTTTGCCAATCGGACAACCTTTCCTGCAGTTTGAGCTGGTTCTACTGGTTTCATGGCTACTTTGATGGATGCTGTTTGGTCAAAGCCCTGGTCCTTGGAGTGTGAGATGTGAGAATTCAAGAGGAGGTTGAGGAGGAGGAGTTCCGTTTATATATATTAAGAGCATGTGCTTGATAGGATCAGCAGTGGCTTCCCTGATAAGTTGAACCGTGTTCAACGGCTTTTGACCTAGGATATTAGCATCCTCCTTACTCTTGACAACTTATACCGTTTACGAACAACTAATTCACCTTGCCCTTTGTGTCTTCCTGCTCTCTTCGATACAATGCTCATAGACATTGTCATCCACGGAGACATCCTCTGTCCGTGGTGTTTCCTCCAGAAAAAGACCCTCGAAGAGGCCATGGAGCGCTATCAAGCACTTCACCCCGAAGTCGAATTCGACGTCACATGGAAACCTTTCCTTTTATATCCCACGTTGCGAAAGGGTATTTACGCTCCCCCCCCCCCCCCTCCCCCCCTCCGCTCTGTGACATACTGACTTTTACAGGCGAAAAACGCACTCTCTATGAGAGACTCATGTCACCAGAGAAGCTTCGCCTTTTCACCTCTCGTCTCCAAACCGCTGGCGCTCGACATGGTATCTCGTTCTCTGTGACTGGCAACACTGGACCATCCCAGAATGCGCATAGACTCGTCGCTCTGGCATTGCAGACCCGTGGAGCAAATGTCCAGTCTGCTGTTCTGGACGCTCTGTTCCGGGGCCATTTCGAGCAGGGCGCTGATATTGCTGATCAGGCGTGGCTAATGCATGTGGGAAGAACAGAAGCCAAACTCGAAGATGATGCGATGAAAGCGGCCTTGTTGGGACCAGAACCAGGTAAGATGCTTGAGGAAGAGGTTAGGAGTGCAGCGATAGGGGGCGTAGAAGCCGTTCCATGCGTGACACTGCAGAAGAGATTTCGAGTTGGAGGATATCAAGAGATAGACATATTCGAAAATCTCTTTGACAAGATACGGAGAGAAAACAGGTAAAACAACTGAATTAGGGAAAACGTTATGACGAGCAAAGGGCTTAATAGAGATAGAATGCTCCTCATAAACACAGCAAAGGGCGATAGGAGTATTAGTGTTGAACAATGTTATTGATCTGATGATTTAAAGCATGCCGCTGCCTTGCCTCCCTCCCGTCTACCTGACGCTGCCCGTCTCGCAATTCCCTTGTCTTTTTTGTTTGACCATAATATCAACAGGTACCTTTATCGCCAAACGCCAAGTAAAATCAAATCAAATGATCCATCCATCCTTCGAGTCTCGAACTCATCAACCTAACGCCCCAAATGAAACCGAACTATAAAATACACGGATTTTATCGCCGCATACCACTGTAGTCCTGCATGAGATGCGCCATGTGCACATTGGTCGCCTTGCCGATCCTGTTGCCCTTGCGACGTTTCTGAACCTTGGGTTTATTGGCTTGTCCCTCCTTTGCCTTGCGCGGATCTTCACTTGTGGGCTTCTGTCCGACGCTGGTAAGCTTGCGGTGCATCTCATCAAGGGGTGGCAGCTGAACGCGTTGCCACATGCTCTGGAACTCGGGCTGGACTTTGTGGTGTAGTGATGCGTCGTTGGGCCAGACGTAGCGCGGAAGGTTGTCCTTCTTGGTACGCACTACTAGGATCTTATGCTCGCGCTCAAGGGCTGATATTGTGTCTTCACAGTCGGGCCAGCCGTCCTTGAGATCTTTAACTGAGACACCTGAAGCATCTGTCTTGGCTTGAAGATGGCCTAGAAGAGTGGTTGCGTCCTTGACTCCGGGAATGATGGGTCGGTGGGCGTAGGTGCCTGTCTTCCAGGTCTGCTCACTGAGGCTAGCATCAGGCTTCCACTCCACACGGGGATGGCCTCGCAGTCCTTCCGCCAGCTGTCGCTTGTGCTCATCGTCATAGTTCCTTAAGCTGAGATGGTCGATGATCTCAGTGACAGTTTTTGTGTCGCCCTTCTTTTTCAGGTATTCGACAGCAAAGGTCATCTGTGTCTTGACCTCGGCACCGTAGCCCGTGAGCTGCGGCTGTGAGTAGGGCACATCGGGGGCAACATCTCGTTTTCGCTTGGCGGTTGGAGTGTTTGGGTCGGAGGCTGCTGAAGGAGAAGGCGAAGGCGGAGCGAGTGATGGAACGACAAGGTTAGAGGCCTTGTTCGTTGATGGATTCGAGATCTTTGTCGCGGCTGCTGAGAGGGTGCCCTTGAAGGCGTTTGCCTGCCTTTCGAGATACGAGGACATGGTGGTTTTAGGGAAAAAAGAATGAATTCTCTGCGGATCGGGAAACAGATCGAGAGGTGCGCTGTATTTGTAGGGAGTTGTTGCCAAGGAGAGACGGTCAGAGCGGACGGCGAAGAACAAAAGAATAAGGAAAAGAAGCGAATCGAGGTTGAGTAAGGTAAGCCTGAAGTTTGGATTGACGTTGATCCGGCGAGGCTGATGTTCACGTTAGTGTGGCGCTAGGCACCGTGACAGGGGTTACGCTGCTGTTAACACCCGTAATCCATCAGACATAGTGAGGCTAGGTGAGAGGAGTGATTAACAATCCTGCGGATCATAAGAATTGCTCATTGATGAACTTCGGATATGAGTATTATACCCGTTCTGACAGAAAAGCAAACCGCTGGTAGCACAAACTTTGCTACAATGCAGTCCGGAGGCTTGAACACATGCAAGTTAAGGGCCTTTCAGGAAGTATTATGGCTAAACTTAGAAACCATTCTTTGTTATTACTCATACCTATATAGTAACTAAAATCTTACTTGATTCTGGGGAAGTATATCTTTTATCAGGGCTTTGGTTGGATGAAGAAGTCTAGGTTCAAACTTATGATAATGGCCCAACAAAAGCAAACATAATATCCGACAAGTTTCGATCAGTGTATGCCTATCCGTTTACTAACCTCGAAAAGATAGCTTAGTCATGGCCATGTTGTCGATTAAAACAGTGATATATATTGGTTTTACTTTATTGCCCCATATTATCATCTCCATTTGAATGCAAGCCCCAATCCACGCAACAGCAAACACCGTGCTCCATGGGTTTGGTCGATTCGTCTGATTGCGCATGAGTCGTACCTCAGAAAATGGGTCTCCTCTCTGTCGGTGCTTCGCTGCGATCCTTATCTTTTCGGTCGCACGTCCCGGTCTCCGTTCCCCCCCAACAAAAAAAGTAAAACAACCGAAAATTGGGACGTGGCATGGGCATTGGTTCGCCGCCAACTGTTCTCATCATGTCCAAGCCGGGGTTAGTTGCTCCACGCCCGCCGTCTATCACTGACCTCACTTTCAGGCCAAAAAACTCCAAATGCATAGCTGGGTCATTTGTTGTCAGACCTGCATTTGCACTGATGCCGTTGCAAAAATCCAAACAAGAACCCCCTTTTCCCTTATCCTTCACTCATGAAATGCAATTGACATGAGTCGCTTATGCGGAGGCCTGACCTTGAGCCTCTTGTTGCTTCTGGAGGTAGTTGTAGGCGACGTAGGCGATGAAACCAACAACGACAACAATGGCGTATGTGTTCAAGCTGGAGCCGGCGGGATCAGCCTTGCCGCTGCCCTGGTTCGAGTTGGCGATCTGGCGCTTGGGGCCCTCCTCGCCAGGCTGCAAAGTGACACATGTTAGTTGTTGACCCGCCGAGCCGGAGTTTCGAATTACTCACTAGACGCTTGAGCTCACCGACGAGAAGACCGTCGAGAACCTCTCGGGCCTCGTCACTGTGACCGACATCCTCGAAAGCCTCGGTGGCATCCTGACCGGCAACATCGAGCATAACCTCCTCACCACCGCTAATTCGATGTTAGTTTCTGGTCTGGACAATTGCGCAACGCAGCGCAGTACATATGGAAAAAACGTACGGGTGCTCGTCGAGGAACTTGGTGCAGTCGTAGACCTTGTCATGAACAACCATGTAGATATCGCTGGAGGTGTTGTGCTCAGCAACATCCTGCATAGTGAACTCCTTCTTCGCGGACATGATTGCGGTATTGATGGGACGTGTCGTGGAAGATAATTGGGGGCTCTGGTCTTGTTCGAGGGCTGTCGTCGCACGAGTGGTGGATGCAGAGAATGGGAGTGTGAAAGAGAAGAAAGGAGGAAGAGTAGAGTCGGGGAGAAGAAGAATAGAAAGTCACAGGCAACTGGATGGAACCTAACCCAAGTGAACAGCTAAATTAATTTAGGTCCCCTGTTTCTAGGTGGCCTTCTGGAGATTTGGCGGCGGCCCTCCCTCCACCTACAGGGGCCCAATTGGAGAACCGCCGGCCTAAAGTACTGCTCCATCCGAATACTAACTATGTACCTGGTACATGATCCTTTGAGGCGTGTAACCTTCTATTGTTTCCCGTCTGCTGCTCCTCGGAAAGTTCTCGGAAAGGACATAAGATAAGTATCCGATCGTTCCAACTTGCATTGATGGAATGTATTTTCCCGATTTATCTACTCTTTCTCTTCCGGATGCACATATAACCTTATCATTCTGGCCACGTCTTATATGGAAATCAAACTCATCCCTCACCCACTCCAAGTTCCTGGTACGATTCGGTCTCCCAACATCCGGCCCCATCCGCTTCAGAGCCCATTCCCGAGGAGGTTTCTTATCCAATTACAACAGTCAAAATTACCGTCTCTATCCTCTAATTCGTCTGATCTTCCAAATCCCAGCCTTACTATGTTAAGTACATAGTACGGGCCTTTGAACAGGCCAGAGCCGCGGACTGGCACAATTCCCTTCTTTGATTCCCATTATTTGCTGTATATACGAATACGGTGACTTCTCCCCTCCCCAGACTCAGTACCACACCGTCATTTTGAACGGCGGGTTCCATTATGTACATAGTATTCATGCTTAACGTGGTATGATTCTTTGCGTCTGTGGTCAAATTGAAGGAATAGGTTCCGAGAGGAATCGGATAGTTTATCCAAATTTCCCCCGAGTTCTTCCGCCGAATAATATGTTAAGAATGGCACTCACAAACAACCATCAACACCAGATCTGCCCCTCCAAACCCATCTTGATCTCCCCCGCATCTCAAAAATCAAACAATACCAGTCCCTAAAACACGGACCTGTCCTCCGTGCGCCGCCGCGTGGGGTTATGTCATGTCACCAGGTCCAGTTCAACACGCCCTGGGAGGAAATTACCTTTTTGAGACAAGTTTGGCGAGACATCTCTGATAACCGGGCAATATGCCGATGATATAATACCGAGGAACATACAGTTGACAATGCCACATGCTATGATTCCAAAGCTGCTCGTCACTCGCAAACCAGTACCGATAGAGATACCGATTTCCGATTCCCGAGGGACGCACCTCAAACCGTTGCCGTTTGTGGTTCACTTATGCAAGATAAGCAAGATATGGCAGAGAAACAAACAGTCCTGTGAGACGGTTTTTAGCATCTCTCATGGTCATGGAGTTCCGGATCGAAACCCACGTCCAGGGCTATCTTGGTAAAACCATCCGATGTTTGATCAGTTGACGATGCCTGGGGCCTAAGTAATTCGTCGTTAACTTGACTCTGATAGCTATGGGGCCATTAGCTGCTGAGCATGTACGTCTGGATCTTCGACTTTACACTTCATCGGCCATGCATGGGCAGAGTGCCGTCACTTGGTTTGTTCTTACTCACATGAGCATGACGAGCCTGACTTGGCATTCACACATTGTGCATGAGACTAGAAGCTTCAAATATGTTCTATGCTAGATGGCACGTAGTTTATGGGTCAACGACGTGCTGGTCTTGATATCTTGATAATCGGCTACCGACCATGCATCATTGTTCGCATTCTTGATTTGACAACCCAGGAGAGGCATCCCCCCAGGCTAGCATATCAACCCTTCACATTTATTCTACGTAGTACGTCCCTGTCCCTGTCTATCTTTCAGATTTGCGCGCCACTCAAAGCATGCTCTATCGTCTCGAGCTTCCACCACCAATATCCTGACCCAGCTTGTAGCTCGTCACGCGGTCCCACTCAATCTTCTGTCTTGTCACAGGTAGCTGCCGTCGCAGGCCCTTGAAAGCTCCCTCGCTGAGGCTCACGAAACCCTTGTTCAGCTCCTCCTGATACTTTCTCTCAGTCGTAGAAATCTCCCTGACGATTCCGGCGCCGTTGACGGAGGAGATGGTGCTGGAGATGGGCTTGTTGGTTAGGAGACGGACGTTTCCGTCTTCATAGTAGTGCACGTCGACTTTAAGTGAGCCCTCAAGGGTTCCGGATGAAGAGTCCAGGATATAAAGCGATCGCCAGCGTCCGTTCCTGCAGGGAATTAGTTGCTGTATCACGAATGCGAGGTAGGTGGGTTACCAGAAGTTATTGGGGCTGTATTTATTGCCGACGATGATGATGGCAATTTTGGAGTCCGACTCGATTGGGTAGACTCCATGCGCAGCATTGGTGAAATGCTCGTCAACGTAAGGACCGATGCTCTTGAGGGTGGATTTCCTGTGATTGCATGTCAGCAACCTGTGTTCTTCAACCAGCGTGACCCGGCTTACACGAGATCTGCCTGAGCTCCTTCCAAGACATAGCTCTGCACAGAACTGGCTTTCTATCTCCCGTCAGAATCGTATATCCGCTTGTACAATCGTACGCAGCCTACCTGCGTCGCGTGGTCAAAAGCAAAGCTGGAAGAGCTCTCAACATCGTAATATCGACCGTCTCCGAGCGAGTTATGGGAGCTAATAATAACCTAATCGACTAATCAGCCTCGAACTCCTATGTATGTCTTAATTGTTGATCACCTACCGGTTGGCTGCTGCCAGGTAGCTTCACCGTAATAAACTGCTCCTCATTGTATTTTTCGAATGCGGGACCGAGGTTGGAGATGATGTCGGGGGAAGAGTCGAGGGTAAGGGACTTGATGTCTGCCGAGCTTGTGTCATTATAATTCCTCTATTAGTGGTGTCGCGATCGATAATACCTGCGATAACATCTGCGAGCTGTAGATTTCATGTTAGCTGATGACGCCGCAGACAAGAGGATGAACTTCAGCACGTACCTCTCCAGGAGGAGCTCCCTCCACAAAGGCAGAAACAGTTTCGAGATCCGACATGTTGTAAAGAGATCGAATGCGCCGTGGAGTGGTATAAGGCGAGAATGATGGGCGATGGCGTTGAGGCTCACGGCGTGGAGTTCTTGAGGCACAGCATGGGCCACAATCAAGGGGAGGCGGGGCAGGCTGGAACTGGAGGAGCTTGGGTGGAGCTGGAGCATGATGACCGGGAATGATGCGTCGGGTGTTAGTGGGGTGCTAGCACGTCCATTTGCTTAACAGCGAGTTGAAGAACTTGAATTTACAGACTCGTGCTTCATATACTGTACAGATCTAAGCTCCATTATGCTCATTGAAGAGTTTAATATTCCGAGTTTCTATTTTGTAGAGTTCTAGCCATTTGGGTAGCTCTCATATCTCCACCTCCATTATCATTGCTCTCAACTCAATAATCCAATAGCTTCTTGATATTATCATAAATTCCTATTGACAGAGTCAGCTTCATATCAGAGACAGTTTTTCTCAAGTCACTTACTTGCAACATCAGGGACATTAAACTTCTCATATAGCAAAGGCGAGTGGATACTCCAGCCAGCAACTCGTGCAACCGGAGCCTCCAATCGCAAAAATGTGTCGTGATCTCCTTGAATCGTCGCAGCAACTTCAGCTCCAATACCTGCATTCACCATGGCCTCATGAACAACCATGACTCGCCCTGTCTTCCGGACACTCTGCAGCACGGTTTGTTTATCCCATGGGTACAAAGTTCGGAGATCAATTAGTTCAACCGAGATGCCCAGGTCCTGCTCTGCCTGCTTGAGGGCGTTTTGGCAGAGGTAAAGAGGTTGACCATAGGAGACAATTGTGACATCCTTGCCTTCCTTAAGAATTTCTGCCTTTGATAATGGGAGTTCATATGATCCTGTAGGAACTTGCTCAACGGCGGCACGATACAAGATCTTGGGCTCCATGAAGACGCAAGGGTCGTTGCTTCGGATCGCTGCCAGGAGAAGACCTTTAGCTTGAGCCGGCGATCTCGGCATAATGACCTTCAGCCCAGGAATATGTGTAAACAAGCTCTCGGGAGATTGTGAATGGTAGAGACCACCGTGACCAACACCACCGCAGGGCATTCGAACAGTCAAGCCGCCGGCACTTCGACCGCAGGATCCGTCGCGATATCTGAACTTGGCAGCTTCGTTGACCAATTGATCAAAAGCTGGGTAAACGTAGTCGGCGAATTGAATCTCAGCAATAGGACGCATCCCTTCCGCCGCAAGACCAATACCGAATCCCATGATGCCTTGTTCTGTAAGAGGAGTATTGAAGACTCTCTCAGCACCGTGTGTTTCGGCAAGGTTCATAGTACATCTGAAAACACCACCAAAGGCCACATCCTCACCAAAAATGACAACGGATTCATCCTCAGCAAGAGCAATTCCCATCGCGTCGTTGATGGCCTGGAACAGGTTCATCTTCTTGGTTGGACCATTGCGGATACTTTCAGGCAGCTCTTTGTGGCTCAGAGCAGCCTGTGAGTTATGTGCGAGGAGAGACGTCGTGCCGTAATCGACGGGCAGGTTTAGTTTTGCGTTGGGTGGATGTGTCGAGTAACACCTTCGTCCTACAGGGAGCGCGAGGGAGAGTCGTGCAATCGAGGGACTGCTGACGATGTGTGCCCTCTTGAATTGGTGAATAACACGATGCTTCATGGCGACAGTTTGGCGATATTCACGGATGGTAGTGGCAGAGGATAAGCAATTACAAATTCAATTTGGGCATGGCAGTAGTAATAGCAGCTGGAGTTGCAGCAGATGATTAGTCTATACCTTAGATATCCAAAGCCAACCGAAGGGGCTTATTGATTGATCCTCGGTGAAGGTGATGTCAAGCTCGGCTTGCTACGGGCTCAGCGGGATTGGCGGCGGCTTCTATCGCCCTCATAATCTAATGCCGAATGAGAGTTACCTAAGCAGCTTTCAAGAACACCAGATGTGAAAGTGTAAGAAAGATGATTCAATTAGAAGAACGCCCAAAGTTCGACATAGCAAAAGAAAATGCTCTATTGCACTAGAGAGTATCATACAAACCGTGACAAATGATATGGAGGCCGTAAACCAATACCATACCGTCCCACCGAAGCCCCAAGAGTTTCGACTACAATGGATGGTTAGAGAGTGCCCAGTCAAGGCCAGCTCGGCCGTGTTGTCGCCAACTTCTGGGCAAATCTTGAGTCATTCAGGCGGATTGTAGAAACGCACTGCACTCGTGCTCTTATTATTGAAACATAATTGAAAGCTGACATTTTGCTGACGACGATCTCGTCGTATTTTGACTTTGCTTTGCAGCGCTCTCGATGCCGTCTATCCGAAGAGACAGGGAAGTCCAGATTCCACTATGAAGACCAACTTCGGTGTCCCTAATGACTAGAATCACAAAAAGGAAACATTACGAATATTATCGCTTGACTAATCTTAGACTATCGTTTCGGACTTCAGGCAAGGACTGGGCCTGGGATAATTCCAAGGATATATCTGGTTGCCCTGACAACCATGATCAGCCAAGACTGACGTCGTAATTGGCCGTAAAACTATCGACGTTCGCTCAACTCCATTTTTGTCGAGGCTGCATTCCAACAACGCCGCTACATGTCTCAAGATGCCAGCGCCAGAGTCATCGCGGCGCTCTCACTCACATCGCCCCAGAGACCGCGATAGAGACAGAGACAGGGATCGACGAAAAAACGCTCAGCGGAAGAGGAAATCGCAAAGCTCCCGGCGACCAGTTTCTGGGTCTGAAGACAGTCGTGATAGAGGCTCAAGAACATTGTCGGCAAATGCCTTAGCGGACCTGGAAAAGGAAAATGCGCGACAAAAGAAACGAAGCGAAAGGGCGAGCCGAGACTATAGAGATGAATCAAGAAGGCGAGAACGACGAGACGAACACCGAAGAAAGGATCGGGATCGAGATCCCGATAGGCCAAGAACTCATGGCAAGAGTAAGAAGAAAAGGGTTGTGAGCGGTGCTGTTATGGAAGAGGGGCGGTCAAGGACGCATCTACGAGGCGGTTGGGGAAGCGTTGATACTATGGAACAAGAGAAGGACTTTTATTTATCAAAACCACCAAAGAAGAGTAAGAAGAAACTTTGTAAGTGATCACCACTCTCTTACTTCTGGATGGGGGATTGACTGAATTCTAGGGATTGCACTGGGCGTTAGTGCCGTCGTCCTGATCATCATCATCGTGGTGGCAGTAGTCGTCAGCAGCAAGAACAAACACAAAGGAGGGGGCGGTGACAGCAGCGATAACTCGGACGGCTCAACCGAGGATACTTCAGGTTTGGATGGAAAAGATCGCTCAGAGATACCTGAAAAGTGGCAGAACACGTATCTCGACCCTTGGACATGGAAGTCAACTACCGATTTCAACCTCACCTTCACCGACGAGATGATTGGAGACTTGCCAGTCATGGGTCTCTACGATGACTGGGATGACTCGGCTCAAGCTAACGATAATGTGCCGCCTTTGAACAAACCTTGGGGCTCCTATGCCAAAAA
Organism: Fusarium sp. NFCCI 5145; assembly: GCA_033439405.1. NCBI lineage: Eukaryota > Fungi > Ascomycota > Sordariomycetes > Hypocreales > Nectriaceae > Fusarium > Fusarium sp. NFCCI 5145. The sequence continues at coordinate 18,461 of JAWDHB010000089.1, read as the reverse complement.
GCCTGCTCGTGGAGTATGTATCGGAGGATGGCTCTACTTGGAACCCTTCATTAGCCCATCTCTCTTCAACTACGACACCAAGGAGGGCATCATTGATGAGTGGACTTTATCTAAAAAGCTGGGCTCCGATGCAGCAAACACCCTCGAAAAACACTACGCTTCCTTCATCACAGAGCAAACCTTTAAGGACATACAAGCAGCTGGTCTCGACCATGTCCGCATTGGTTACAACTACTGGGCTGTCGAGGTTTACGATGGCGATCCTTATGTGTACCGAACCGCCTGGCGATATCTTCTCCGTGCAATCGAATGGTGCCGCAAATACGGTCTACGGGTCAACCTAGATTTGCACGGTATTCCGGGCAGTCAAAATGGGTGGAACCACAGTGGTCGATGGGGATCCATTGGCTGGTTGAACGGAAGTGATGGCAGTAAGAACGCGCAACGAGCACTTGACATTCACAATCGTTTGTCCAAGTTCTTTGCCCAGCCTCGCTACAAGAACATCATCACTCATTATGGTCTCGCAAACGAACCTCGAATGACGAGTCTCAAAACAAGCGATGTTATCAGCTGGACGGAAGAGGCATATAAGCTCGTGCGTAAGAACGGCATCAAGGCTCTTGTGGTGTTTGGAGATGGCTTTATGGGGCTCGAGAACTGGCAAGGCTTGATGACTGGATACGATGACATGGTTCTTGATGTTCACCAGTATGTCATCTTCAACGAAAACCAGATCGACTTCACACACAAAGAGAAAGTTGAATATGCCTGCGACGGCTGGACTAAGCAGGCTGAAATCAGCATGGATCGCTCAACAGGTTATGGCCCGACAATCTTTGCCGAGTGGTCGCAGGCTGATACAGACTGCGCCAAGTTCCTCACTGGAGTAGGTTGGGGTACTCGCTGGGAGGGTACATACGATACTGGCAACAAGGACTCGTCCATCCTAGAGCCCCGATGCCCAACTAAGGACAAGAAGTGTTCATGCAGCGGCGCCAATGCCAGTCCCGACGACTGGAGTGACGAATACAAGAAGTTTCTCAAGATGTTTGCCGAAGCACAGATGCACAGTTTCGAAAAAGGCTGGGGATGGTGGTACTGGACATGGAAGACAGAGAGTAACTACCAGTGGAGTTACGAGTCTGGTCTAAAAGCGGGGGTTTTGCCCTCAAAGCCTTGGGATCGTGACTTCAACTGTGATAAGGATGTTCCCGACTTTGGGAAGAATGGGTTGCCGGAGTATCTTTAGGGGGGGTGTTTTGTATTGGTGGATATACCGTGCATGTTTGGAAATGTGGTTTGGCGTTGGGGTTTGTTTGGGATTGAAATAAAGCATGCATGTGCCAGTATATGGGGCTATTATGAGAACTGATCGGTTATATCTCTGATCAAAGTATGCATGATATAAGTTAGATAGATGGATAATGACAATATAAGGAAAATGAGTTGCGATGATAATGGTTCTGTGGCTTCTGAGTGCCAGTATCATGATCCAAACTCAGGTGTATCATAAATGTACGTGTGAGTAATCAGGAAGATGTCATGATGGTCGTGACAGTCTGCTAGAAGGGCTCATCCCGTGATCGGAGATGATGTCCGAAAGTCGGTGACCAAAAACAAGTCCCTGAAACCTAGCTTGGACTAGGCACGAGAACTCGGAAAACTTATCGAGGAGAAAGGCACCATCATAACCCCCGGTTTCATGAGCCGCCCGATAGCCGCCGATCAGTTGTCATCTGTGTTATGATTCGGTGAATAGTCGAGATACCTAGTAGGTTTATACTCCTTATGAGGCAAGACTTCCCCAAGATTCAAGCCACTCATAGACAAGAATGGGCCTCAGAACTTTAATTCAACTATTAGGCTCACTGCATGATAGGAAAGAAACAAGTAGCATTCAAAAGCGTAAAAAAGTATTGATTACGAAGCTGATTCGATTCGTGGAAACTGGATATAAGTTTCTGTGTTGGTTTTGCCCTGTTCCTCTATACGCATCTACAGACATCCATGCTTGTAAGTGAGTTGGTACTAGCGCTAGTTCAACTCAACTACATGTATAAGAAAACGTAGGGCTCGAATTAGTTAATAAAGCTTTGGTTATGCTTGATTTATGAATAATCTAGACCATGACTTTACATGAACTTGAATAATCCTTTCTTATGAAATCAATATTCATACAGGTGACGACGCTGCGTACCGTATAGGTCATGTATCAGTTCTACGTCATAAAGGTGTTGTTATTGTTTCTCTTACTCTATACTGGTTGAGGTTGAAAAGAAGCAGATATGTCACATTCAACAGTTATAATTATGGTTCAGACATGCAGGCTTTTTTTGTTTATTTATTCTTTATGTGTTGCTGAAGGAATGTGTAAGAAATTCCGACCGCAGTACTCTTTGGTGAGTCACTTATATCAAAAACGAAATCCAATCACAAACATTATTTGTTGTCTTTCATATAATCACCATCATTATCATCAAAATTGCCAAACAAGATACCTTGAGTTGGAGTTGCAGACGGTAGCAATTCTTGTGCATCAAGTGTCGACATGCATGTTTCTCTCGAAAAGACGTCGATTGTGATCGGGGAAGCTTTGTCTGTGCTGTGCTTATTTGTTTGTTTGTTTGTTTGTTTGTTGATAGTGAAAGAAAAAGGGAGCCGGCCGCTCATAGCATCATCATCACCAAGAGTCACCGAAAGAAAGTCACCATCAACGAGTCACTTCATGCAGACACTTGCAAGACGAGGTAGTAAGCCTGGGCTCCGGCACCCCTTCGATAGTCTTGCACCTCAGCAGACAGGACCTTGGCCTTGTTCTGCTCAGCAAGGTTCTTCACGTGGGTCTCATAGCCACCAGTCTGCCAGATCTCACGGATGACGGTGGCCACGATATAGCCTCCGGGCTTCACGACACGCACAAATTCACTGATAGCCTCGGGACCAACGTGAGACTGCGTCAGGGTGCCCACACACGTCACGACATCATAAGAGTCATTCTTTGCGGAGAGTGGTCGCGATAGGTCACACACGTCCAGGTTGCGGTATGCATCAGTGGTGCGAGCCTCATCGAGCATGCCAGGGCTCAGATCGACACCGTCAAGCTTCTTTGCGCCAAGGCGGGCGAGGAAGACCCCGACGAGGCCCGTTCCACAGCCAGCATCGAGAATCTCAACGTCCGGGTTGATGATGGGAGTCCCTAGGACTTGAGGAACATAGGCAGCGGCAATGGCAGGGCCGACATAGTCTTGGTCCTTGGCGGTGATCTCCTCGTTGTAGGTCTTTGCCCACTCGTCATAAACGGAGCGAGCATGATCAACCGAGGTAAGGGAGTAGATCTTGGGGAAGTGGGCAGTGGTTTGGGAAGACATGATATTGAGTCAATTGGGAGTAGTAATAGGGGTAGTTATGAAGTATGTGTGAGTGAGTAAGAGTGAGAGTAAGAGTGCAAGGTATTCAAGTTGAGTGTTCAGGAAGTGGTTGTTCGTGTTGAAGACGAAGCGAGGGGACTGAGTTGATGAGTTGAGGATTTCAAAAACCTCGAGGAAAAAACATGAGGCTTTTATAACCGATCAAAACAAGTAAACCCCGCGTCTCATCTTGTTTCCCCTCGTCTGCCCGCGTCGTAGAGGTTCCGAAATGACGTTTAGGCGTGCTGCTGTATGCGAATCCATTGGTGGGCGGGATATGATTGCGACTCGGCGTGGCCCAAAGAAGCGATCCGAGGTAAGCGCCTAAAATACAGGAAGAAATCTGTACTTGTTAATAGTAATTATAATATGTTTTCGTCAGAGAAATGTGGGTTGTCAAAAAGAAACCGCCATGTTTATGTTCATGGTGCGGTGTTGGAGGGGATCCAAAGGCAACGCAACGTTGGCGGTTATGATCAGCCAAGAACTCTTGGCCAAAAGGGTCAATTGAAGAAAATCTGTATGAATAAGGTAGATTTTTATGTCCTCTTTCTTCCTGTTGTTTCTATTTTTCCTGGGGACTTTTTGTGCGTGATTGCGATCAGTCTCTTTGTGAATACTGGCAGTTTCCACCGCACCATCAGAGATGAAACTTTGGCCCGATCGCAACACAACTAGATGTAACCAAAGACAAATTGATCATCACAAGGAAATAAACACTGACTCCAGGAGAATCCAATAGGACAAGATTCCGGTCGGGCAGAAGAGAGTTCAGCCGGTCGCGGGCGCATCATGAGTGAGCCCTATTGCGAGAATTTTGCCTCTATCGCTGCACTCGCCAGGGCAGTGCAGCTGCAATGTGCCTTCGAAGTGCGTCTCTTAGTTGCAACTAGATCCCATGATAGAAGCGGTATAGGAGCGATAGTCATGTCTACTGATAGCTCATGACCGTCTCGACAACCAGAGGCTATTTGATGGGATAGACGCGACACACTCCTCATGACTCTTTAATTGCATCTGTTCGTTAACTGGGACTGGTCTGCACAAAGGGACCTGCTTACCCTACAACGCACCAACTCGAAATCACGGGCATATTCCTGTTGATCAAGTCGTGATTGAGACTGATGTTTCGCATTTCAACCCTCCCAGCGCCCGCAGCGGGTGGTACAAGAATGACGACATGTATGCATGTCGTCTTGATCGCCCTATCAGAGCTTGAGAGAGTTGCCAAGATATTTGATAATTGGTCCGGATGCTCAATATTGAGCCGTGTTTGGGATAATGGAATCAATTCGAGAGCTGGTTCGTCAGGTCGGTTCAACTAAGGGGCTCTTCTTGACAATATCTCCGTCAACATGTGAATAACAACCAGGTTCTGAGGTGGTATTGCCTGCAAAAGGCTCTCTTATTCGCCCACCTGAAGATGATGCTTGTTAGCGTGATACAGGGCCAATGCTGCTCGATCGAGTCCAATATACCTTGAGATAAGTGAATCCTGGACTCATATTGCTGTATGAGCTACTTCTCTCAAGAGAGCCTCACAAGTTCTCATATGCGGGGAAATATCAATTAGATATTCTCATGTTATCTCTCTCGAGCTCTTGTTTTCCCTTGCCTCAAAGAACTGAAAGAGAGAGGAAGGGCATTTGCCATGCTCAAGAGCCGAAAAATCTAAAAATAAAGCTCAGGGCGCTCAAACGACCAACCCCGAAGTGCAACGCTCGAGTTCTTCGGCCTTAACAGATAATATATTATTAACACTCTATCACCGAGATCAACGTGGAGAGGGTAAATAATAACCCGACTCAACTCACCATCTCCAAAACAACTTGTCCTCAAGAAGTGATTTTCGTAGGAAGTCAAGTGAACTTTATTTCATCGTCACAGCTAGCCATGGCTGATTTCGTAAATTTGGAACACGTACTCTGTTTTTTTTTTTAACGTGAAGCTATTCCATAAGTAAGCCACTGCAGCCGCTCGCTCCCCTCGAGATCCTCGCTTGCCAGCTTTGATGGGTATCACTGTATTAGTTAACGTTTTCCATCTTGAGAGGATGGTAATGTATGTTTGGGTCTGCGATTATAACGGGAGGTAATTTTTCAAGGTGTGTGATAAAACAGAGTCGAGCTTTGTTGTAGTGAGGAGCTAAAGAGATTTGTTGTAAAGTAGGTATGGTGTTGAGATCGTGCATAAAGCTGATGAGAACCGCAGTCTTGGCACACCAGCTGGAATATCAAGTTACTGTCAGCAAGAGGATCTCGTTAATTGAACTAGAGCTCAAAGAGCCACCGCGAATCTTGATCATAACTGTCTATCTACCTCAGCATCGTCGCGTTGAGAAAACACCAAAAGACCATGGATCGCGATATCGAAAAGACATCGACGCATTCAGAGACACTTGGCCCTAGAAACCCAAGCTTGCACCAGTTTAATCACCAAGAATTACAAAACTTACGAGAACTCTCCCACGAGAATCTGGTCGTATATCTCGCTGCCAATCCCAGAATGGTTACAGCTGTAACCCCCCCCCCCCACACGGAGCCTTCAGACGAGGAGCTTGAGAAGGATCTCCTTGAGGTTGGCTGGGATGGTAGCAACAACGACAGTTTGCGTCCTCGGAGTTTTAACAAGATGAAGAAGTGGCCCATCGTATTTGTAGTTTCGTCTGCTGGTTTCTGCGTCTAAGTAGTCCACTAGTATCTCATCTCGAGATACACCCTGGCATGTTGAGATAGAACTAGCGCCAGTTCCATCTGTACATCCACTTACGAACAGATGGAGTCTGAATTGGAAACTCGCGAGAAGTATCTATCTTAGGCCTTTTATTCTTCATTCTTGGTATTGGCTTAGGTCCTATGTTTCTCGGTCCTATCAACGAGTTTTATGGTCGAGGTACCCATTTGTGTTGTCTCTTAATCCATGTAATCTGGATCATTCCTCAAGCCGTAGCCCAGAATATCGAGACCATCATCGTGAGTCGATTTCTCGACAGGTTTTCTGGGAGCGCATTTCTTGCCGTGACTGGTGGTATGGTCAGGGATCTCTTCGCAACGGATGAGTTGCAAGTTCATATGTTGATGTTCTACACATTGCACGCTCTTGATCTGGGCTTTCACATTACTGTTGACCAGTTATTGTATTTCTAGCCTCCCAGGCATATCGTAAGTCTATAGAGTTACCACCTCTGACTTTTGACTAGGCCCCATCTTGCTCAAGAATAAAGCGAAACGAATTCGGAAAGAAACCGGTAATGAAAAATGGAAGGCTCCCATGGAAAGGGGGCAAAATTCCACCACAAATCCAATAGGACGATCTATCCGACGATCCTTCCAGCTCCTCATCTTCGAGGCCAAGTGTCTCAACCTGTGTATCTTGACGGCCATTATTCTCGGCATTCTTTGAATCTCTTCGGAGCCTTTCACTTAGTACGTCCTCAATCTATGACAGTCAGGCAGCTCTTTTCTCGACATCCTCATAGGGACGGTCCTCGCCTAAGGGCTCGATCCTGTGTGTCACCGTATCCGGAACAACCTCATCCGCAAACAGAGAGAGGAGACAGGTGTTGAAGAGAAAAGTCTCTCGATTACTTTCAGCCATGTTGGTGGGCGTCCTTGTAACTATCGGTGTCTTCATGTTTGCCTCGTCGTGTTATTATTGGATACACTGGATAGTGCTCATCATTGGATCAGCAATCTTTGGAGCGGACTAAATTATCTCGATTCATCTTCGACACAATCAAACAATTGGTGGGCCTCAATTAGGCGTAATTAATGGAAGCACCGTCGTACCCAGTTCTGAGTATATACGGGATTGGGACAACAACCGGACGCGCGGGATCATACTCACACAAGAAGAACAAGACATGTCTTAGTCACCGCTTGGTCATGCTTTTTGATCTCGTATCCCCTAGACCTCGACTTGGCAAACTGCAGCTAGCCGCTCAATACTAATATAGAACCCTTCTTGTCTTTAGTGGTGCCTTCATCTTTTTGGTAAGCCCAAACTCATGCCACCAAGCTCACCGCACGTTACACGACTCTTTGCAAGCTATCATGGCAAGAGTGTGCTCGTGCCAGAGAGAAAACAGTGCTGAATTTGATGGGAATAGGCGAATGCTTATCGGAAGTACGCCATGAGTGCCCTTGCTGCTAATGCATTCGTACATTATATCTTTTCTGGCAAGTCTTACGTCCTTTGCTACGGATTCGTCCCGTTCCTCACCGCCGGCTGTGTATCAAACAAATTGCCATGGTTTAAGCCTTGGAAGGCGAATCTGGGGAACTTGGAGGCACCAAAGAGGGGAGATATTGAGATGTAGGGGCATACATTTGCGTAAATAATTGCTAACTCGCGTTCTGTAGCTGCATTTCCCATACTTGACAACCAAATGTATAACAAGCCCAATGACCACTGGGCCTCATCTTTTCTGGCCTTTTGACAGTTGCCATGATGCCCTTCCCTTTATCTATTGTTTCGGTGCGAGAAGAGAATCAGAGACAATAGTCGAGTTGCTACCTCGTAAAGAGTTGCCTTTAGGACTTGGGATTCTCATCCGGGCATCCGCGCCACCCGACCATGTATGTACCAAAACCCCTGGGCTGTATCTTGAGATGGATGTCATCGACTAATACACCGAAAATCCTACTGGCTCAATAGAGGCTTCCGCAGAAGTCGAGTGGGTTGGTCGTTGGTTGTACAGAAAAGGCCTGTCTAGCTCTTATACGCGGGGCTCGAAGGGTGGGTGATTCTGTATTTCATCTTTGATAATAAGCATCCTTAGTTTTCTTCATGGTTTTTTTATTACTTGACAAAAGGGGCGAAAGCCAGGAAATCCGATATCTCTGCATGATCTGACTGTGAATGTTTGCTCAGATCGACTCGGTTCAAGGGCATCTCTGGCTTCCCCAAGAATTAATGCAGCTAGCTATGTTAATCTTGAGTAAAGATCTTCCTGGGCCGCTAGGCGAATGCGGGGATTTGGATGACGGACAGGTGGTGATGATCAACAACACACGAGTACTATGTATGTACTCTGTACAGAGCCTTAATACGAGTACTCAACTACTAATATATTGTAGCTGCAAACAACCATGATCCAGGTTTTCAAAATCAAAACACATCCAATTGAGATCAAACATATCATACCTAAAAAAAAAATTTAAAAAAAAATTTGAGTCAGCTGTCCGCATAAATAGGCGTTCAATGTGATAGCTCCTGTTTTCTTCAGCCCCAACAGCAAACATAATGTAAGATAAGCCAACCACAGCTTTGGTGTGAAGATCATCTTCAAGATCGACAAGGGTGTCTCAGCCTTCATCAAAACTTGCAATCTGTAGGCCCTCGGCTATCGCAGCCTCGACTCGACTCCAGGTTCTCGGCCAGCAGCATGGATCGTATCCTCCAACCACATGGGTGCACGCATGCCTCTACCCGCTGTGAAAAATGCAAACTGCAGGGACTAGGACTGGGGACATATTGCCCACAAGAGGCCCAGAAGGATGTGTTAAAGTTGGGAATCCTTGTCTTAGAGCGGCTGTCATGCAATGCAGCGCAGCCGCAGTGGATAAGAAAAAGCAAAGAATGAAGGGAGCCGATGGAAATATTCAGCAATTGGCTTTTGATCTTCACTAATAGTAATACCAGAGGCAGGATTTTGCTGACTATCTTTATGTAATTGTAACGCGAATGGCACACCATTAATCTCTACTGTTAGTCAGGTTCCCTGCAAAGAATTTCTATCTGCGCGAATGACTGAGGATCGCAACCTTGTATCTTGGCAAGATTCAAGGCATGTACTGTAGTAAGAAACAATAACTCCAAAACCTCGGTCACCGACGGAATGCGGTCGGTCAACAACCAGGCTGGCACCGGATATCCAATACCCAATGTCCAATAGAGGACCCTGAGTGTCAACCTGGATGGCTCTATTCTTCACCGTAAACAGCTGAGCGCAGGCTATCCATGGCGGCCTTCCGCTTCCGCTTCCGCCCCTCACCTCCGGCACCCGGGCTCGGCATGAAGCCCCGCGTTCCGGCTGGCCGGCTTTTTACAAGTAGGCACCAACTTGAGCGAACATTGATGGATGGAATACTGGGCATGATTATACGCCAATTCATATCGATTGGAAGAGTTGATATATAGAGCTCTTTACGTCGATAACATGTGCAATCTAAGCATGTCTTTTTGTGCTCTATATATGTCTATTTCGGGGACCTTGCTGTGACGCCGCCTCCACACCGGCCAGTCGGTGGCAGATGTCAGCAAGCGACAGTCTTCTTCTCCTGGGTCTTCTTTTCTTTTTCCTTTTTCTTCTCCTCCTCACTAGGTAGCATATAGTAAAGATTAATTAATTACAGGGCTATGATTACGTTTTAGGTCGCTTTAGACTAGACTTGAAGCATGTATATGCTGGATGCATATTCACTTGAGTTAGTACATAGGTACGGATACGACAATGTATCAGCCAGCCTGGGCAAGACGGCAATTGGCATCCTGCATCAAGGATTATCTGAGTTATCCAACATCAGCCCGACGCCGCACCTTGTCGCAACGGTGCTGAAGTCGCACGACACAACAATGGCTATACATAGACCCTTGCCATTGATGATGTACGAATCACACTCTGCGTTATGTTGCGATTACCAGCACAAGAAAGACCTTGATATGTCGACGTGTGCACTCGGCTGTGGCCCCAGACTCTTGAGAATCACAATGCATCAGCTTAGGCCAGCCAGCCAGGTCTAGAGGTTGAGGTAGATACCTAGATGGCGGGTGGTTGGGGTACACAAAATTCGATGGATCAATGGAGTCCAGTAGTTTTTGGCGGCTCAGCGGCGGGACCTTTTTAGCTACCTACTTACTCCGTAGGTTGAACTGAACTCAACCGAGAGACTATAGCTTGAGGCACGGTAGGTAAAATTCTCCGTCCCTCATCGTTCTTGACCGCTAGAAAGCAATTGAGTCAAGTCATTTACCTGTCAACACCGGCCCCAATCCTAAAAAATCTGGTCTTGAGCTAGGTTGAAGGCTTCATCAGTTACATACAAATAGAAGCATTGTCGGACCAATGGACAGTGCTCACTTTCCCCCAGAGCGGGTTACTCTCTCCACTAATGAACCCCGCAGTCAAAAATTGACTTTCCTTGGGCTCGAGCTGATTTCTGTGAGTGGGTGTGAAAGTACAAGATTTGAGATTAGGTAGGTTCGGTTTGCTGAGGCATAAAGGCCTAGGAGGTAGATAATTATCAGTCATATTAGTCTATCAAATCCACTTAGAACACCTCAGGGTAAACCCTTTCATGATTATCAGTCTGTTGGCTATAATACTTATGACGCCTTTCAATCAATTGATTGTCATATACCCATGTCTTGTATGGTTAGGTACCTCAGTATCCATTGTAGGTACCTACTTAAGTAGGTTTCAACATTCTTACTACTTACTACGTAAATACTGGTACAAGGGGGCTTGACTGGAGTCTGGAGGATGGGCAAGTACCCACCCTGTGTGAGTTTACAGCAGTAATCACCTGTATGGTTATTCGATCATCCACCTGTCAAAGTCCTTTTTGTAGCTGTTCACGAGATTGCATGTAGCATCATCACCTCGGGTTTCTACATTTGCACATGCCATGCAATGCACAACGAGCCTTGGCTGTCTTGTTTACCTTTGATGGTAAATCAGGATTCGTCACTCTACCTGCACGTATTTCCATATGCATATCCAGCCCATTGTGTATCCCCTAATATAATCCACTTCCTCTTACTCTAGAACCTGTCATCAATCCACTTTGTTGTACCTACATCAGGTACTTTGTACATTTGTCGTCTCTAGCACGCATTCGCATTCGATTCTTTAGGTACCTGGGACCAAAGCAAGCACAGCACAGCATAGGAACAACCTGAAGACATTCGCATCCTCCAATTGCCCTGCCCTGTCTGTGGCGCCAGCTAATCCACCAACCACCAAACCCACAATCCTGCTCCCACTACCACTACAGCGCCCTGTCGCCTGACCTGGTTGGACATGACTGGGCTCTTCTCTAACTGACCTTGAATTGGACCAGTCATTGCTTACAACCTATTCTGCGAATTGCCTCGTCCGATTTCTCCTCTCAACCTCGACCCTCCCCATTTTGTTATCTGAATCTTCAATACCATCAACATCGCGATCCAGTTCCTCCGCCAACTCTGCGCTCAACTTCTTCTCCCCCGCGCCGCGCCTAGTTCGCATGCCTCATCTCTGCACAACGCTACATATACGCTGTCACTACAGCCTGCTGTTACGGTCGCCGAAGCCGAGTGAGCTGCTGCTGCTGCTGCTGTTGTTGTAGTGCGCATTGCTACTTAGATTGGCTGGTTCTGGTGTCGGTCCTGGGTGCAGCCACTCCTCATGGCCCGCGGGTAGCTGCATCCTATTCTTTCTCCTCTTCGTCATCGACATTCGCATTCTCGCAGTCGCCAAATCTCTCAGCTCCCGTGTCGCCGTTCCTTCTTCACCGTGTCGCCTTGAACAGTTCCGCCACTACCGCTGACCTACGACTCTCCTGCTCCTGGCGATCATCGATCGCTCAAGTTCGTCGAATCGGATTTCTACCTCGCCTACATCCTCCGCCTTCTTTGGTGACGACCATCACAGCCTCACGAACGCAACGACATACTATTGACTGACTATACGTTTCACGAAGACGCCTCCTTGCGTACCATAGCTAGGCATTTATTGGTTTCGCTCGAGTACGCCTTCTCTACGATACGAGCTTGACCGATCAGTTTCGGTCTCCCAGTTAGCCAAGGCGTGATCATCATATCCTCGGCTGCATATAGCCTTCTGGCCTCGTTTGCGCCCAACGCCATAGTCCTACCGCATCTGTACCGTGCAGTTTAGGTTGTTCCTAATCTTACATACATCACCTACGCAGCACGCGTCAGCGATCAGCGAGGGAGGTCAGGGGAAGGATTCTTTTGCACATTCCCACGCCACCGTGGGGGTTTCGTGCAATTTCAATTCGACGACGTACCTGTCCCTGCTTGGCTGTCCCACCAAAGCTTGAATAAGTGTGGTTTCGCAAAGGTTTGAAAGGGGGACAAGGTGAAAGAGAGAAACAAAAAGAGCTCTAGGATTCTGAGCCTGCATATCCGGGCCACTTTGTGTTCAGTAGCCCAAACAAAATCTCGGGCTTGAATAAGCTGAGAGGAGGATATTCCAGCTGTCGCATTACCTCGTGTGGTCCCCAGGCCTTGTATATAAAACCTAAGACACCATGCCGCACGAGATGGAGGGGAATAGCACTGAGGTCTCAGATGTTATGTCTGAGAACGAGGACGAGACGGAAACTTTTCTCAAGGACGACGACGAAAAAATGACCGACCAGAGCACCACTGAGAGCACCAGCGAGGTCAAGAAGAAGTACGACCCTAAGGACCCCCTGCGCCCGAGAAGGAAAAAGGCGCGGAGGGCATGCTTTGCGTGTCAAAGGGCTCATCTGACTTGTGGTAAGTCTCTTTGCAATGGCCATGCTAGCATGATGCTGGCATGATGCTAGCATGCGCCGGTTATCATGATGCGATCCCTCGTTCTCTCCTTGTGAAGTTTGACACTTTAGTCCATCAGTTAGTCGGCATTTTAGCTGTTACACTGCTTGCGTACTTTTAAGAGCCCATTCATGTGGGAGAAGAGTCATGGTTGAGATCGTCATGCTTGACAGTCAAGAGGAGATTTCAAACTGACACCTTTCCAGGAGATGAGAGACCATGCCAAAGGTGCATCAAGCGAGGTCTGGCAGATGCATGTCAAGATGGTGTCCGCAAGAAGGCCAAATACCTTCATGATGCTCCTCCGGAAGCCCTTCGACCTGTTCTCGGCCCTAATTACAACCCTAACCCCAATCCTACGCCCTCAAGGCCGAACGCTCAGCGCCAGAATTCGAATGCCAGTCAGTCAGACAGCATGTCTGCGACTGGTAGCAACTTCTTCTCTCAAGCGAGCACTACGACATTGCCGGTTTATTCAACAGGCGCGCAGACTCCTGTCGGCATCGATGGCCTGCCCCCCTTTAATCCTCAAGCGTCACCGACATCCTTCCAAGCTCCAATCAGCAATCCGCACGCTCCGATGAATAACATAATACCTACCGGTAATATGGACTTCAACGCCTTGTTCGATCCTAGCAATCCTGCTTTGTACAACTTTGACCTTGAAGGTCTTAATTTCGGTAGTCAGTACGCTGGCTGGGAGTTTGGCATTCTTAACAAGATGGCCCTCGGAGCCGAGACGCCTCCCCGAGAAAACTCCATGGGGCAGACTCCAACAACCGAAGCCACTTATGCAGCTCTCTTTGGAAACGTAAATGGAAATGGAAACGGCTTTGACCATCCCATGTTAGGGGCCGACTTTTCGGGTATGGACCAAAACAACCAATCTCTTTATGCCCAGGGAAACCTCCAGCACGGACTACCCCATGCTTATGCTATTGCAGCTGGGCCTACAAGCCTTGCCAGCCCAAGTACAGATGCGACGGCCAGCCCCCATTCAGTTGCGGGCATGGAAGGCTCACCGGGCCATAATTTTGCGGGAATTCCTACAGTTCCTGGCCCACAGCGACATAGACCGAAGACCACCAAGCCAAATCCCAAATCGTATCTCGGCAAGAGACAAAGGGACTCTGCCGCTATTTACGAGAGTGTGAAAGAGCCGTATCCTTACACGACCGGATTCCACAACATGGTGGCCGTGTTACGAAATCGTTTACCTGGCAACAAGCTATTACGAATCGCCAAAGCACTTGGAGAGATCCGACCCTCGTTTATATCGTGTACCAAAGATCTGACTCGCCAGGATCTCATTTTCATGGAGAAGTGCTTCCAAAGAACATTGGTTGAATATGATGACTTTCTCCAGCACTGCTGCGCCCCGACCATCGTGTGTCGAAGATCAGGCGAGGTCGCTGCTGTCAACAAAGAGTTCACTGCGTTAACGGGTTGGACAAAAGAGGTCTTGCTCGGGAAAGAGCCAAATCTCAACATCAATACGTACAGCGGGCGCTCGACTAATGGATCAAATACCCCAGACACCAATGCTCAGGGAGATATGCCCACCCCTCGACCCCAGAAGGCTACTCTTGACATGAGCGGCGGACGGCCCCAGCCTGTTTTCTTGGGTGAGCTACTGGATGATGACAGTGTTGTGGAGTTTTACCAAGATTTCGCAGAACTGGCCTTTGAGGACAGCCGCGGCAAGGTGCAAAGAAGTTGTCGACTTAACAAATATCGATCTTCCCAGAGTTTGGATATAAAGCCGGAACTTGCTCAAAAGGACTCCCAACCGAGTATTCTTAGCAGCCGAGTTACGCGAATTGACAGCGAGCACGGCATCTCAAGGATTGAGAGGGATGGTAAGGTTGAATGCACCTACTGCTGGACCATAAAACGGGATGTTTTTGACATTCCTATGATGATCATTATGAATGTGAGTTTTGATATGCTGCTTCCATGATGTAAGCTCCAAGCTAACCATGACACAGTTCTTGCCACGATATTTACCAGACCAAGGGCCCCAGCAACTGGCGGTTTAGTTAGATATGAAGGCGGGCAAAACTTGAAATACGTTCATGCTCCCTTGTTTTTCGTTGGAGGTTCTTTTCGACAAGATGCAGACCTTTTTTTAAGCCTTTTAGGGAGGGGCCATATAGTAACCAAGAGGAGACGAGACTGGAGTACATACTTTTGGATAGAAGATTGGTTATGATGCTATTCCATGCTTTGTTAGTAGTGCTCTTTAGTCGGACAGAGGAGGGTTTCGCATGATAGATACCCAGGTAGTGTTTGCAGATGCGAACCGAAATAGCAAAGACTTTGGAAAGAATTGTATCTTCTATATTGCTATCTATCCATAACTCCCAGTCACTTTTACCCTGTTCTATTGCCCTTAATCGCATCTAGGCATCTCCAACGAGCCACTGGATATTCAAAGTACCCTCGACATCCCTACCACCGACGACACGTCCCTTTGCAGGGGCCCAAGCTTCGCGGGCAAGGCTGTTCTTGGCAACCTCACAGTCAAAGTTGATATCTTCGATAAGCGCCTCAAGGCTCTTGTAGTCCTTCTCCTCACGAATGAAGCCGAGGATCAGCAGGCGCATGGGTACATCGTAGAAATCGGCAGTGAACTTGTGCAGCACATGGACCTCAGCGCTACGGACTTTGTTCTTGTAGAAGGGGTTGTAACCGATGGACATCACCATTGGGAAGATGTGAAAGGGAGGGTTAGCGGGGGCTTCAGTAGAGAGGAGAGCATCCTCTGTGCTGGGTTTGGGAATGTCACTGGAGGAGGCTGGGGGGGTATCGGGGTGTGTTGTGGGAAGAGCGAGAGAGGCGTAACCAAAGTAGACACCTGAGCGAATGTTGGCGATCCAGGGTGTGGTAGCCTCGTCCACAGGGAGGTTGGCGGTTGGGATGCCGAGCTGAGATGTGTGAGTAAGGTGGTGAGCAGTGAGGAGGGGGAGGGTTTTACCTCTTTGGAGCCGCGTCCGAAACCAGAGATTACTTTGCCTTCCATGTGAAGAGGATAAGGGGCCTCAGGACCGGTGCCTGGGCCGACGATCGAAGGGCGAGAAGACATGATATCGTAATCACAACTGGCGATGTGCTTGATTAGTGCTATTTTTTAGTTGACTATAAAGTTTGTAAGCAATGTTAAATCTGAGCCTGTATTTCATATATACTGACTTAAGATAGGGCTCTGTTGAGGTGAGATAGTGAAAGGCGAGATTGAAAATGAGTGAGTGAGTGAGTGAGTGAGAAGTTGATGGAAGCTGATGGTGGTTATCAGAGTCGAGAGTGGAGTTTATGAGATCCGACGATTGGTGGGGGCGGGGTGAACCAATGCCGAAGTGCGAATGGATCGGATGAAATATGAGATTTGCTTACTAGCTACCTTGGTGATAAGTAGGTATTGTCCTCACTCAGCTTCAATAGATAGAAAGGGTACATGAAGGTGGGGAGGGTTTGTTAATCTATTGGAAGAGAAATGCTGGGCTTTGTGAGACTTGACTGTCAGCATCTCATGATATTGAGTACAAACTCGCTTACATCAAGAACTTTTTCTAGAGACTGATGTTGCATAATAATAAACAATTCGCTTCAGCCTTTCTAAAGTCTGAAAAGAATGATTGATTCGAGGAGTTATCTTATGCGCAGTCCTATCCCTCCCTCATAATTCCACTGTCACAACCTGAGTTTTAGATCTGTCAATTCGACTTTCCAAAACCATCAGCTAACAATATGCAGACAGTGCCGACGCGAACGTTTCGCATGAATTAGTATTGAGCTAGATCACCTTGCGGGATACTGACTGGTTACATTCCACGTTTTTCCAAACACTGGAATAAGTAGTGATGTAATAACTTCACGAGCTGCCAATCTCAAAGACGTTACGCAGCGACCTCCGCCTTCGTTTCCGCAGCAGTGTGGTTACCCGGCCACTCAGTTCTTCCAAACTTAATAATATCACTTCCGCCAATGATCCAGTACTTGCTCGGTGCCTTGCCCTCACTCGCCAACTGCACAGCCCTTATGGCAGCCTTCGCAATAACATCAGCATCTTGACCGACAGTGTCCTTGATGCCAGCACTGAGATGTCCAAGACTGTTGACTGCGCCCTGAGCGATGCCCTCAAGAGTACGGCTGGTCTCTCTTTGGCCAAGAATCATACCGGGCTTGAGAATCACTGCCTGCTCGAAGTCCAACTCCTTGATCGCATCTTCAACTCCATTCTTCATTTTTGCGTAGGGTGAGGCAGATGCGAGGAAACCGCGTGTTGCTGCACTAGAGATGAAGACAAATGTCGAAACACCCGCCGCCTTGGAAGCTTTTGCGAGCTCGACATTCAGGTCGTGATCGATCTTCCACTGGTTTTGTTAGTCATTGATACACTGAAGGACATGTCACCTTGTATGCGAAGAAAGTACCTGATTTTCAATGCCACCAGCCGCAGCGCGCGTGGTACCCAAAGCAGAGTAGACGATAGAGGGTTTGGGGGTGAGGCCTGTGAGAAGCTCTGCCCACTTCGTAGTATCGGTGTCGACTATCGCATTGAGGTGGGGGGATGTGGCCTTGTGGGCGCGTCGAGTGATGGTATGCACTGTGTGAATCTCGGCAGCGAGGAGAGTTGAGAGGATATTCGAGCCGACGAGGCCGGTTGAGCCGATGATGGCAGCTGAAGGCGAAGTCATTGTAAATATGTCGATAGTCGATTAGTTGTTTGTAGTTGATGAAGGGTTGGCATGAGTATCGAGTCGTAAATAGCAACGGATAAGGGTATCGAAATGAATTATAGAGATGCGAAAAATCACGTCAGATAGACAGAACGAGGCAGGTTGGAGGGATCCTAGTCGCGATATATGGATAGACGCAAGTACTTATTCAAATTCATTGACGAAGAATCGATGTCAAAAAGCTTGAGACGGATGGGAGGGACATGACGACATGGTCCAAGCGGGACAGGGAATCAGCCACATTGAAATAGGTGAACATGTAATAGTATCATGATCTATATCAATGCAATTGCTTGGTACCAAGGTCTGTTTTCTCCAAGTTTATTTAATATTTAATTATAGCGGCACCTTGGAAAAGTCCTCGAAGCTGGTATTCAAAGCCAACCTGTGTGAGTGAAGTTATAAGCACCTAATCGTGGTCCTGCAGCTTACCTTCCATTAGTAACCTACAGTCGGTCGACAAAAGTCCCGACATATCTAAAAATTCCTATCTTTTTTTAAAAGAATAATTAAAATATTTAAAAAAAAATTATAAAAGTATTTAAATAATAATTATATATATATAATACTTATAATTTAATATATAATTTTTAAAATATTTTTATTTTAATATTATAAAATTAGAAATATTTTATAAATTCTTAATATTTTAAAAAGCTTATTTTCCTTAATTATAATTAAATATATAATTATATCTTAACTTAAATATAATATTTAGCTTTAAAATTACTTATATAAAATAAATATATTAAGCTAGTATTTTTATATAATTTATTATATAATA